>CAMGYJ010000007.1:14666230-14906226 GCA_946122785.1 Linum tenue | reverse complement strand
CTTGGCTAGCTTTACAGGCGCCTTTCGTTGCTTCATTCCTACCGGGGGCTTCTTCTTCTGTTTTTGAGAAACGGAGGCTTGAGATGCCTTCGGCCGGTCGGTAGCAGCAATCGTAGGCGCCCCCTTAGTCATCTTGTCGAATTGACTCTTCATCAAGGTGGCGATCCGTGCAAAGTTAGCCCCTGCACACAAAGATAGCTTAGTTAGGGAGCAAAGTGAAAACACAAGAAAGCAAAGATATAAACCAGGAATCAAACACACCATCTCCATAAAACTCATTCAAAATAGGCGCCCGAGCACTTATCGGTCGAAGATCGACGGGAAAAGCACTGATAAGGGGCGCCATCCCGTTCATCCTGGCTAAGCGAAACTGCCAAATTGAATCTTTTTTCATAGCCAAACTCCCAATCTGTTCTAAAGGCGCCCCCATTTTCAAAGAAGTAATCTGTGTGCGCCTTCTAAAGAAAAATCGTGTGAACCAACTCTTCCCCAATTTGGGACATCTATGGACGAAGTTGGCGGGGATTTTCTTGCGAGGTTTCAAAGACAGCAGTTGTCACGAGGCGTCATGGTAAACAAGTGGCGAAATAGGTTGAAAGTGGGCTTCACGTTATGAACCCTGCACTTCAACTTGAATAACACGACGACTAGGATCATGGAGGGAGACAGGCGCCTGATGGTACACCCACAAGATTCCAAAATACCTTCCAAAATCGGATCTATGGGAAAACGAAGCCCAAGTTGAAAATATTCTTGATAGATGCCCAAGCATTTTGGGCCACATAATCCCACCCTGGTAATGGGAGACGGAGGCGTATAAGTCCAGGTGCGGGGTAGTTGGATGCTAGCGATGAGCTTGGTCATCCAAGGCGGCGACATGGTGGATTATTGCTCAGGTCCCGCCACGTTCGTCGGCAGCGTCGTGGTCTCCCAAGGCGCATATTCGGATGGCCATATGTTTTCCTATGTTGTTATCTTATAAGATCCATCATCCAGTATGTAGTAGTTTGAAGACGACAACGGTATGGGGGACAACAAAGGCGCCCCAACTAAAACAATCCAAGCAGGCGCATATAACCACAGGTAAGGTGAGTAGCGCCTACTTTCACAAATCGAGGGCAGTTACAAGAGAAAAGGATCCCTTACCGGAATTAGAGGGGGCCCTGATCCTTGGAGGCGCCTGCAGCAGCGGTGGCGGCAGCTTCAGTAGGAGCAGACATTAGGATGCCGGGACCTGGTAATGGGAAAGAACTCGGCGCAGCGAAGGCAAGGGACTTGGCAGAGAGAGAAACTAGAGTGAGAGGGAGATTTTGGGAGAATAGAGCACAAATGAAAGGAGGAAGTAAATTTTAAAGGAGGATGAAAGAAAGCGCCTCGATATCCGCGCCCATCACCACGTGGCAAAATCACGGCCGCAGGTTTTGAATTTCAAAATTTCGGCCGTGAGGGGGGGCATGGAAGAGTGCGATTATACAGAGGGCAAGGCGCCTAAGAATCCTCTTTCAGAATTTCAAAAGCCTAATTTTTCAAGGAATTCAAGGGAGCATTAAGTGGCTATTAAGCCCCGATATAAGTACATAAAGCGCCTAGTTGGGGATGGAAAATAGGACTTTTCCAAGAATCGGGGAATGAATGCCCTTATGGGCACATTTCAAGATTGAACGATTAAGGGGCCTCGTTCATGAACTCAAGGCGCAAAGTCGGGAAAGATTAGGCGCCTTTTCGATTGAAAAGGCGCATGAAGGCGGACATGGAAAGAGGCAAGTGAAGGCAGGCGCTTCCAAGGTTGAACCAATCAAGGAACCTCGATTACAGATGCAGGGCACGAAGTCGGAAAATGGTAGGCACCCGTTATGATAAAAGTCAAGGCACAGAGTTTTACAGAAATCAGGGAATGAATGCACCTATGGGCGCCTTTTCAAGATTGAACGATTAAGGCGCCTCGTTCAATGGACTCAAATGCGCAAGTCGGGGAGGATTAGGCGCCTGTCTCGATAGAAGTCAAGGCGCAAGCGAAGGTGGCAAGTGAAGGCGGGCGCTTAGGAGGAAAGGTGAAGCCTAATGGCAAATTGTCGACAGTAAGGAGGTTATCGGTATCTATCTATGTATGGGGGGGCAAATGTTAGGCACTCGACAATGGAGTAGAGAAAGTTGAAGGGACGTTGCGACGAGAATAATCAAGGGTAGAAGGAGGAAGCTCGACGTTTCAACAACCACATCACCGTTGGAAATAGTTAGGCACTCAAGTTAGTGACGCCGAGCGCCTAACTGGGGGGCAATTGTTGGGGGTGTGTATAAAAGGAAAGGGCCCAAAAGTTTGTAGTATGACGAGTAAAGCCCACTTTGGAGTCTGGGCATGTTGATGGGCCCAAATAGGGCAGGTGAGAGCAAGGGAAAATAGGCGCATAGTGACAAACTGGAGCAGTCCAAAATAGTACTAATGGTCGTCTACTGGTAGGTGCCTTGCATGTGTCAGATGGGCTGACATGTGTGTCGGGGCGCCTGAGATGGAGACGGTACGGAGCATTAAATGTGGTGCTGATGTGGGACAAGTATGAAGGAGCCTGGGTGAACAGTAAACATTTATTAATAGTGCCGGTAGGTAAGCATTTACACAGGTTGGCTTCTCTCACTAAACTCTAGAGTTTGACACTTCTCTCTCTAAAAGATAACTGACTTGTGCGTTGGAGGATTAACGGGCTTCGAAGCCCTCCTCTGTGTTTGTGTAGGTGAGGGGCCCACATAGAGGAAACAAGGAAGAATCCGGGCGCCAGGTTCGAAGATAGTGAGGCTCCAACACCTACCATTAATTTATCGTCCTATGAATTTTCTTTCTCAAACCATCGATCACACTTCGAATGTTACCGATGAAAACAAAACAGAGAAGCAGACAAATCATTCTCCTTATATATATGTGAAACGGCATTAGAGATCAAATAGTTGAGAGTTGTAAATATAACGAGTATATGATAACAAAACCGTTACAATACTATCCTACAATTTACACCAATTCAACCACTTGTACATGATTTCACCAATGCAACATCACAGACACTACTGTTCTCTTTTTTTCTACCATTACACGAAGCAATAACCTACCTGGCTACCTCCATTGATCAACATATTCAGTTACGGACCCAGGATTTTTGTATAGGTGTGTCGGTCGACCAAATAAAATAAAAATATTAATTAATAATATTAAAGAAAAATTATTTAAATAATTAATTCATAAAGTGTACAATGTTCTTGCCTCTTACAACAAATCACGACGAATTTTCATATTCTAAAATGTTTGTAATTATTCTGGAGGTCACATGACATTGTTTTTTCCTTTGGTTTGCACATTACGCCTCTTTTCCTTTGGAATTCTAAACTGAACGTTTGAACTTTGAATATTGAAGTTATATGAGTGTTTGAATTTTCACTATATGTTGGAATGCAAGTACGAACTGGTATTTTGGTACGATGTTATATGTTATTATCCATATGTTAGATGAGATTTTATATAACTTATACTTGTATGAACAATATAATGAATTTCATATATCCAAGCTAAAACAATCGAACCATTAACCCTCAACCCACTGCTGTACTGAGATTGACAACTTTGATATTTACATATTAAAGTAACTTTATAACAATAAATTTATCACAACATAATAAAGGTGTGTCGGACACAACAACACACAAGATTCCGAGCTGAAAACCTCCTTGGACGTAGCCACATCAAAGAAACCCTGCAAAGTAGTGGAAGTAGTAGCGTCCCCCTAAAGTTGATACCCCTGCAATTACTCCCTACTCCGCACCCAATCTGAGCGTAGAGGAAAAATGATCCTTAACCAACAAAGCTTCTCCTGTTTGCCAAACTTGAAGAGCCCACTGAAAACTAGTCAAACGCACCACACACAAGACAAATAGCGATGACAACCAACCCACGAACGACCTGCATGCTTTTCTGTAAAATCTGGGGATTCTATCAAAGGACAAAATATTATAAAAGAAAAAACTCGCAATACCACACTTTAACCCCCCTAAAAAAAATATCCAAGTTTGGAGTGGTTCGCTTGACATTGAAGAGAACCACATCCAAAATGGCCGGAACGTGATCCCAACGAACCACTCCTAATCAAAATTTCGAACGATCATAACTTTGCACTCAGTTGTCCAAGCGTAGCCATTTTTTGTTATTCCACATAACTATTTAATATCTACAACTTTCACTAGGAAGAAATTTCCATTTAATGTCATTTGATGCCCCAAACCGATTATTTTTCGATTTCACCAAAACTTGAAAGATCGTAACTTAGTGCTACGCAGTCCGATTGTCACTAAGTTTTTTTTTTTATCGTGCTTAGTTATTTAAGGGCTAGAAATGTTTATTTGGAAGTTTTTTCATAAGGAAATGTAGAAATTAAATATTAGATCATTCTCAAACCCCACAAATCCAAGAAAATCTCTTATTTTGGAAATTTCTTCCTAGTAATAGTTGTATATATTTAAAATTTATGTGGAATAAAAAAAATCGATCGAATAATCGAGTGCAAAGTTATGATCGTTTCAAGTTCTTATTATTGCAGTCAAAATCGGGATTTTGATCATAAAATCGTAGGATTTAGGATTTTACTTAGGGATTCCGATCCTGATTTTACTATAAAATCGATGGACCTTAAAATCGTTCAAAATCGGGATTAAAATCGTTAATTTCGTAAAATCGTACCAAAATCGGGATTTTGATCCTATGTGAAAAAAATAGGGAGCTTGAGCCAATTCAAAAGAAGCATAATTGTTTCGGTGGAAAGGGCAATGACGGGGATCTTCTCATATATTTTTCCTATTAAAAGAACATTTGAAAAGAAGAAAAAAAAAAACTAATTAGGGTTCGGTCAACCCCCTTCCCTTCTCCTTGTTTAACTCATCGGTAAAACAATTATCAGAATATTGTTAGTGCGTAAGAATTAACATCATTATTAACAAATTATTATTAATGAATATATTTGTACCAAACCAATGACATTAATTATTTTATTGGATTTCAGTTATTCTTAGTTTTAAATCATGCTTAGTAGACGATGTCGGAATACTACTTTGAGTTAAATTACCTAGACACAACATGAAAAACAAGAGTCAAACCCCATGAGCTCTATCCCTTCCTCGTAAATTATTTTTAGTTACACATTAAATCCTAACAAAACAATATAGAGGTTCCAGCCCAGAACACCTTTAGCCTCTGTTTTCCTGCGCTCTGCGCAATTCACGGGAGGATATATTGGTCAAATGGATCCGTGCGATTGAGATGGCCGTGGGTCAGTTTTTTCTTAGTTCGCTCAAGGTCCATTCCAGCTCCTAACACCAGCAACGTGGTCCTCTCTCCCGATTGACGGTGGCGGTTTCTTTCCTACTGTCTTTCGCGTCCGCCGCCTCTCTCGCTGCCGGTCGGAAGCTAAAACTAGCAGCGTCTCCCTCTCTCCTGATTGGTGGTGTATGTCTCTATCTTCCTATCTTTCCCGTCCGCCTCCTCTGTCGCTGCCGGCCGGTCCTTAGTGCGAGTGCTCTTTCTAATTTGGCGATTGAAGCTGGAAACTGAAGGAGGGCAGCTGGAAGCCGAAGTAATTGCCATCATGCTGCCTCTGTAAGTTCACCCTCTTTCTAATTTGGCGATTGATACCCAATTTCTTTGTTTGCGGGGGAGGGGAAGGTAGATCGTTATTGGGTGCGTCCGTCCATATCCTGTTCTCAAGGAATGGTAAAGCTGAAAGCTTCAGTCGTTTTTGTGGTAGGAGGTATGACGAAAATCTAACAGGATCAATATACTTTATGGATAATGAGATGGAAGTGGGTGATATTATAATCAAAGGTTAAGCTTCAGTAGCCAAGAAAGATGTGGGTTTGCAAGAATCAGACAAGGATATTGAATGTTGCTAACACACTGAGGATTTGGTGTAGATATGTTCAGGATTGGTTCTGTTCCAAGGGATGTATTTCAGATCCAACGACATCATACTAAGGTGGTTGACGCTATGATTTCTTACTTAGAAGGGTGGTTACAGAGGGGATTGAACTTGCTAGATGTCAACTAGGTTCAATCCATGCTCTGTGAGGTGCATGAATCAGGAATTCTGCACTCCAGGTCAAGAATGTGCATAGGAACCAGGAAAGTGTGAGCCAACATGAACTTAATTGTGTTTTATTACTCATTTCAATGCCGATAGGCAGTGGTTGCTTCCCTTAAACTCCATGCCAAAATAACTTAATTAAAACAGTTCCTCTGAATGACAATTGTTTTCTTTATGGGGATCCTAAGAGATACGGAACTGAAGATTTTTTTATGAAGCTTTCAATCTCCATGAATCATCTTAACTACAAGCTTTGGTTGTTGGAAGTCACATGCTACAATCCAGGATAAGTTATGGGCCTAATAAAGAATGTCAATCATCTTACTTGTGAGTTGGAAAGGAAGAATGGAAGATTCTGTCTAATAATGCCTGAATGTTACTAAACATTGCATTGGGTGATTGTAGATATGCTAACCCCTATTGACTTGGCAGAATGTGAACGAATTGGGAAAATAAAGAACTGCAGATGGAAATGCATCATCTGGTACTGATTATTTTTTCTTCCCGATAACATTAGAAATATTAATGTTGCGGGAATGAACGTCTTCAGTAGGGTTCCCTTATAGACTATAAACGTCTCAAGGTTCAACTAAGACCAGTTTTTTATTTTATACACAGGTAAAACTCGCGACATTTTTGTCATCGTATTGTTGTGCATTTTAAGTTACAAGCTTATAACATATTAAGATATTAAATACCTATCTTTTTGGTGAATAAACTGGAGGTGATGCGCCAGCTCCGCCAGTGAAAGAAACAGAAAAACAGCAAAAGTTAGTTCCACTCAAAACAATAGATGAGCTGAATATATTGAAGATGAACGAGGAGAGGTCAGTACTAGTTTCAATTCAATAACCTAATGATTATCAATCGCTAACACTACATATAATATGCAGGGAAATATGTATTTTGTCATATGCAAAGTTCTTAAGGTTAAGAATGTGTGGTGCTGTGCAGGATGTCAAAAATGTCCACAAAAACTCGGAGAAAATTCGGATGAGTACTTCTGTGGGAATCGTATGACAACATTAAAGACCACAACAGCCCGATAATTCTATGATTGTTTATGTCAATTTTAGTTTCATGTATTTCATTCCTTGATATACTGGTAACGTGGTTGGCATGATTAACTACAACATAGTTTATGTTCCTTTTTTAATTTCATAGATATAGCAACGTGGTTAGTGATTTAATTTGCTGCAACATGGTTTTTATTCAGTTACTTTTGGCTTACATATATTAATTCAACGGCCTCACCACTCCTACGATTTTTCTTCTTCTTTAATTACGTCATTACAATCATAGATTTAGGATCCACTTTCGAGCTGCGGACACAACAAATGAAGTTGACTTTGTTACTATGGATGGAGTTGTCGATCGATTTTTTCGCATACCTGCTGAAAAACTATTCCAAGACAACGATCAAATGAGAGGACCACCATCAGCTCATCTCCTACAAATTGAAGGGATGACGTTGAAGTTCTTCATCAAGCTCACTGGTTACAACATTGCTAACTGATAGACCGTTATTTACACATGTTTTCACCCCTGTTCTTACTCCGTTTGAGGTATTGATTCTCGTGTTTTAGGCCGATTTCACGCTAGGTTGTGCTTGTTTATGATATTTCAGGTCCTAGTACGTGAATGGAGGCTTGAGAGCGAGTTTGACGTCGATTGGACAAGGATCGGACGCATGGCGAGGTTCTGAGGAAGTCGCGTGGGCACGCACGGGATTGTGCGTGGCCACGCACGGCCGTGCAAGTGACCAGTTTGGCCGTGCGGGATTGTGCGTGGGCACGCACGGGCAGAGCAGAAATCCGCACGGCCGTGCAACATATAATCCTGGCCGTGCGGGATTGTGCGTGGGCACGCACGGGATTGTGCGTGGCCACGCACGGCCGTGCACCTGGCCGTGCACCCAGGCCTGAGGCAGACTTAATGATACGGCGCGTTTCATGGTGCACGGCCAGAATGGTGTTGTGCACGGCCGTGCACCTGGCTGTGCAACTCGGGGAAACTCGGTTTTAAAGCCTAATCCGAGCCAGAAGTGGGAGAATCGTGTTTTGGGAGCAAAAACAGAGCCCTAGAGAGAGAAAGTGCGAAGAACACATCCTAGAAGCTGTCTTAGAGCTGGATTTCATCGAATCGAGCCTGGAGATCGTCATAGGAGTGAAAATCATCGTCCCGGAGCAGATTATCCTCATCGTTATGAGTATGACTAATCCGATTCTTGTTTTCTCTTCTCTCTCTATGGAGTAGAACCCTTCTCTCACTTGGGTATGAAGAACCCTAGTTCCTTGTGTTAGGGATTTGATTGTAATGACTTGGGATGATATTATTGTTTGATTTTAATCGAATGACGCATGTTTAATGAATTGATTTGAGTCTGATCAGCTTTTCTCAATTTCTGCTGCAACCTGAGATAGATAGAATCTGATTAGGTTGTTAGAGCCTCTTCATTCGATAGTAGGAGGTTGGCTATACGAGAGTTAGCCAGTTTACTGCTTTGTACTGGTGTTCTTGGCGCCAGTAGTGGAGTTCTGTGTTCATAGCCTCAGCTTTCTATCCCGGTGAAGACTAGTCGTCTGCCGGGTAGTTAGACTGAGAGGGCTTGGTCAGCTTAAGAGATTCCAAGCTACTGTCGGATCTTCCGCAGTCTAATCAACAGTAAATCAACCCAGGGAATTGCAATTGAACCTAACTAAGGGGCTAGGGGGACTCAATCCCGAGTGACTCTTGCCTGCTTTTGAAAACCGAACAATTTACTGCTTTCTTGTTGCTTTTACTTTTCACAACAATCACTCGACTTAGTTTGCTAGATAATAGAGAATCACGGAGTAAGCAGTAGATCTAGACCCCGGGTTGATAATTAAACTTGCCTATACTGCAGTCCCTTTCATTGGTTACACTTGGCCATTGTTAGGTGTTGTGTTTTAGCGTGTCAAGTTTTTGGCGCCGTTGCCGGGGACCCTCTAGGTTATTGGAGAAACGTGATAATTTGTTACTCTAGCTTTTTATTTTCTGCATTTTCTTTCTTCCACCTGTGTGCCTTCACGGGTTGTTTCTTCTGAGTGTGTGCAGGTAGTGCATGACCCGTAGCCAGTCGGGAGGACTACTACCATTAGACCAGGAGCTTGAACGAACCTGCCGGAACTCCAAACGGGTTCTAAAGGCGCGACTGGCTGCGGAGAAGGCGCTATCACAGCTGCAGATCGGAGAAGAAGAAGAAGAAGGAGAGATGGGTGATCAAGGGAACCGTGCTGTGATCCCCGAGGAGCAGACCATGGGCTCCTACTGGACCGCTAGGGCTGCGGACATGAGGTCCCCCATTCAACACCCTCAGGTCCCAGCCAACAACTTTGAGGTGAGCACCTCCGTGATCACCATGCTGCGCGGTTCAGTAGTGTTCCGTGGTAAGGAGGGAGAGTGCCCTCGATCACATCTCACGCGATTCCACGAGCTCATTGATGGAATCAAGATCAATTGGGTACCAGCAGATGCCATCCATCTGAGGTACTTCCCATTCACTCTGGAGGGGCAAGCCAAGGAGTGGCTAGACACTCGACCTCCGGGCTCCATCACCACGTTCGCCAACCTGGCGGACAAGTTCCTCACCCGCTACCATCCTCCATCCAAGACAGCTGATCTCCAGAAGCAGATTACAAATTTTACTCAGGATGAGGATGAGACCATTAGGGATGCTTGGGAGAGGTACACCAGCCTCTTTCTCAGGTGTCCCAACCATGGTTTCAACGATGCGTTCAAGGTGGGTACCTTCTATCACGCCCTCTTCCCGGAGGACAAGCAGCTGATCGATTCGGTTTGTGGCGGGAACATGTTGACCAAAACCCCGCCACAGCTGAATCAACTCTTTGAAGAGATGGCGGAGAATGGTTATGATTGGGGCACTGCCAGGAGATCGAGGAGAGCACCAGGCCGGGGCGTGCATGCTGTGGGCACCCAGTCATCTGATTTGGTGCAGGTGGTATCGAAGCTGGTTTCAGCTATCGATCGTTCTGGTTTGATTGCAGGTGCAGGACAGCAGCAGGCGATGCTCTGCCAGTGGTGCGAGAGCACCCATCATATGGTGGAAGACTGCCAGGCGATGAAGGAATCGACCACACCCCAGGAACAGGTGAACTTCATCAACAATGTCAGGCGCAATGACCCCTATAGTAGCACCTACAATGAGGGGTGGCGCCAGCACCCCAACTTCTCCTGGGTTGTGGCGAATTCCAGACCACCAGTCCCCCAGGGTCCACTGGGCTTCCAGAGGCCACCATATCAGCCCATGCAGGGGCATGCTGCTCAATCACAGCCGCGGTCTTTCCAGCAGCCAGGTGCAGCCCCTGCTGCCCCAGTGCAGAATGATCAGATGGCTGAACTGCGAGGCTTGGTGGGTTCTCTCGCCAGTGTTAGTGCTCAGAAATTCAACACCTTTGAGCAGTTCATGGAGAAGGCCTCGGGTCAACTCCTGGCCCTGGAAGCTGGTAAGAGGAATACACAGGCTGTTTTGCAGGATATCCAGACCCAGCTGGGGAGCGTGGCCCAAGCAGTGGCTAAAAGGGCGCCTGGTACTCTACCAGCGCAGACCATTCCTCATCCGCAGACCCCGGATGAGCGCTGCAATGCCATCATGACCAGGAGTGGCAAGCTGACTGTCGATCCCCCTGCTCGGGAACCGGAGAGAGAAAGCCCTGTTGCAGCATCTCCAGCGGTTGAACAAGAAGTTGAGAAGGAGGTTGAGGTGCCTGCACCTAAACTGCAACCAGTAGTGAAGGAGTATGTCCCTAAACTCCCTTTCCCTACTCGGTTGCACAAAGACAGGCTGGAGACAGAGTTCGAGAACTTCATGGCCATGCTCAAGAAGCTGAATGTCCAAGTGCCCTTCCTGGAGGCACTATCGCAAATGCCGAAGTATGCGAAGTTTCTGAAAGAGCTTCTCTCAAAGAAGCAGAAGCTGAGTGAGCTGGCCACTGTGGAGCTCAGCGAGGAGTGCTCGGCTATTCTGCAGAACAAGCTTCCGCAGAAGAAAAAGGACCCAGGTAGTTTCACTATCCCGTGCTCTATTGGTAAATTGCATGTAGAGAAGTCCTTGGCGGATTTAGGTGCTAGTATCAATGTTATTCCATACAAATTGTTCATGAAACTAGGCCTAGGTGAACCCCGTGCTACTAGGATGACCCTTCAATTAGCTGACAGATCGGTAGTGCATCCTAGGGGTATAGTGGAAGACCTTCTGGTCAAGGTTGGCAAATTCACATATCCTGTGGATTTTGTTATCCTGGACATCAGTGAGGACACATAAGTGCCTCTTATACTGGGAAGGCCTTTCCTGGCCACCGCCAAGACTCTCATAGATGTGCATGATGGGACCTTAGTTCTGAGGGATGGCGAGGAGCGAATAACATTTTCTGTTGCTAACACTATACCTGCTTCGTTACCTCTACATGCTGTATCTCACCAGGAGCACGAGTCTGTCGTGTATCCTTCTGTGCTGCCTATTTTGCAGGACCCGCCTCCCCCACCTTCGCCGCCACTCCGGACCACTCCATCACCAAAAATACAGATCAAGGAGGAGTGGCGGCCGAAACTGCAGGCATCTGAGCCCGCTCGAAGGAAAGCCGGAGACCACTATGAGCTGGTCCCGCCCCCACCTTGGCCATCCGAGTATTCACTCGCTTGCATCCTACCGGATCGCCAAGTCGAGCTGGCGAATGCTGGTGGCCACATTCGTCGCGTGCATGGCCACCATTTGAAGCTGTACCTCAAGAGCGATGTGGATCCGCTCTTGAAGGCACCTGATCCTACACTTCCCTGAGCATCCATACTGGCGTCCAGCTAAAAGACGGTAAAGAAGCGCTTGTGGGGAGGCAACCCCACCGAGGTTTGCATTTTCTTACTCTTTTTCCTTTGATTTTGTGTGTTTTTGAGTCTTGAGACGTTGATCCAGAGTCAAGTGTCGTTTTTGAGTGAAAACAGGTTGAATTCGGGGTTCCAAAACTGTGCACGGCCAGGCCACCAACTTGCACGGCCGTGCCAAAATTTTCCCTGGCCGTGCAAGCTCTCGGTGCAACGTGCACGGCCAGAAGTGCATGTTGCACGGCCGTGCGGAAATCACCCCTGGCCGTGCAAGCTCTCGGCACTAACCGCACGGCCAAATGTGTGATTTGCACGGCCGTGCGATGTCCTCGGCCAGGCCGTGTCGGCCTGCACGGGCAGAAGCAAGCCATGCACGGCCGTGCGCCCCTGCCCGTGCAGCTGCTGATGATGATGCGTTCATGAACGACATCGACCTCGACGATCTTGGCGACGAGTAGGCTGTACTCGTTGCCCGTCTCAGTGTGTCTGTTTTGATTTTCTTTTTAGACTTTTGCGTGTTTGCTCCATGTGTGCGGAGCTTGAACTTGGTGTCGTTTGTTTTGTTTTTGGTTTTTCCTTTATGTTTTGATGTAGCCGTCTGGGCTAACACTTATTCCTAACGCCAGTGTGCTAGTGTTTCTGATGTTCGATTTGTGCAGCATTGTCCACTCCCCCGTTCGTTTCTCGCTGACTGGTCCACTTCCAGTCCCCCAGCAGTGTTCTTACCCGGTAACATCGTTCCCCTTATCTTTCCCTCTGCTCCATTGAGGGCAATGTCGTGCTTAAGTGTGGGGGGATGCTTTGTATCGGTTGGACTATTTATGATGGTGCTTGGAGCCTAGTCCGCTGTCCGAATCTTACGATTTGAGGGCTCCAAGTACTGCTGTTTGATCATATTGGCACTGTGTTTTGATGGATGAATTGATTGGATTTTCGGATTAATGCATGACAACTTGTTTGCGACTAGGACAACCTATGATGAGGACTGAGATGTGCAGTAGAACGATGTAGGGGTTCAGTTTTTCAACTGTTTGCTTGCCAACTGTGACTTGATCTGATTTGATCTGATTACTTGTTCTTGACAGTCATTTATGCATCTAGTTCAGGGTATCAGAATGTGAGATAGAGCATATAGGTAGCCATGTGAGATTTGAGCCTGCTCGTTTCTTTCTTGTGCGATAGATCCCTCTTCCATGATGTGTAGCATTCACGTTGTCACTAGCTGAGATGATGGGGGCATAGGATTAGCCCACGCCCAAAACTGACTGTCCTGATGTGTCATATCCCCTAGTCAGCCCCTTTGAGCCGTGTGTTATCCTTTCTTTTGGTCTATAATGAAAAAAAATCACCCTTGTTGCATCTTTTAGAAGGTTTCACAGAGTGGTTTTTACATATTCTCTGTTGTTTCTGCTTAAGTCTATGTGAGTGTTGGAGGTAGTGCTTAAAAGTTGGGCAGGTGTTTGAAATTTATGCAGAAGTGGTGGCTCTCTTAAGAAATGAAAAGAAAAACAAAAGAAAAACAAAGAAAAAATGAAAGCAAAAGAGAGCCACTGCCAAAAATCTGAATAATGCCCAGTAAGCAGTGCTTCTTAGCAGTCTGGCTTGGAAATGCTGATGTTTATGCCTCCTTCGCTCTTGTGCTCTTAAGATATTGAGTAATGCAGAATAGCAGAAAGAAAATACCGGGTTGTTTGACTGTGATTGTGTGTTTGGAAAATGTGGAACCTTTTGCTATGAATACTTCCACCACCTAAAAGGCCTTTTCCCCATGTCCAAGACCCTAGCCAGTCATTTGAACCTGTGTCTAAGACCTTCTGATTAGTTAGTGGTGACACCCCATATGTGAACTCTAGCATTTAGAGGCTGCCATCATGGTGAAGAGATGATAGGGATTGAGAGAAATAGCATGCGCATCTTTCGCATCAAATTGTCCTGACCCCACTGGTCGAGAGTGAGTGATTCATTTTCATTTTCTATATGCTCTTGTACCCCGGTGAGGACCTAGATTGCTCGGTCTCTATTCTGATGTCTTGAGTTGGATGCATGAGTTGACTGTTTTGAGTAAGTGGTTGAATCAAGTCTAGGTTGACCAGTGAACAGAAGGGAGACTCTTCCTTTGCTCGATTTGCTGCACTCGAATGTCCTTTGTGGTGGTTGTCCAGGTTGTTATTGAGGTTGTGCATGTATTGATGTTTGAAAACCAGTGCGATTCACGTGTTCTGTGCCTTTATGACTTGTCCCCAATGTTGGTTGATTGAAATATGTAAGCTTACCTAGTGTCTGACTTGGTTTGCTTGGGGACAAGCAAACGGTTAAGTGTGGGGGAGTTTGATAGACCGTTATTTACACATGTTTTCACCCCTGTTCTTACTCCGTTTGAGGTATTGATTCTCGTGTTTTAGGCCAATTTCACGCTAGGTTGTGCTTGTTTATGATATTTCAGTTCCTAGTACGTGAATGGAGGCTTGAGAGCGAGTTTGACGTCGATTGGACAAGGATCTTCTCTCTATATGGAGTAGAACCCTTCTCTCACTTGGGTATGAAGAACCCTAGTTCCTTGTGTTAGGGATTTGATTGTAATGACTTGGGATGATATTATTGTTTGATTTTAATCGAATGACGCATGTTTAATGAATTGATTTGAGTCTGATCAGCTTTTCTCAATTTCTGCTGCAACCTGAGATAGATAGAATCTGATTAGGTTGTTAGAGCCTCTTCATTCGATAGTAGGAGGTTGGCTATACGAGAGTTAGCCAGTTTACTGCTTTGTACTGGTGTTCTTGGCGCCAGTAGTGGAGTTCTGTGTTCATAGCCTCAGCTTTCTATCCCGGTGAAGACTAGTCGTCTGCCGGGTAGTTAGACTGAGAGGGCTTGGTCAGCTTAAGAGATTCCAAGCTACTGTCGGATCTTCCGCAGTCTAATCAACAGTAAATCAACCCAGGGAATTGCAATTGAACCTAACTAAGGGGCTAGGGGGACTCAATCCCGAGTGACTCTTGCCTGCTTTTGAAAACCGAACAATTTACTGCTTTCTTGTTGCTTTTACTTTTCACAACAATCACTCGACTTAGTTTGCTAGATAATAGAGAATCACGGAGTAAGCAGTAGATCTAGACCCCGGGTTGATAATTAAACTTGCCTATACTGCAGTCCCTTTCATTGGTTACACTTGGCCATTGTTAGGTGTTGTGTTTTAGCGTGTCACTAACCCTACAAGTGAATACACAATTATCAAGATAGGGAAGGATGAGGAAAACTCCAACTCAAATTATCTGCCAATATTGATCGAGGTATGTCCAAGTAATGTCAAACTATCATTTACAACACTTTCCAATACTTAAGACATTGATTTTGCAATGTATATGATTCTATACCCTAACCCTTAATGAGTGAACCCTAGGTCCTAATTATCTAAATCATAAACTATAAACCCTAAGATGGTGCATTGATTTTTTTCCTATATTTGGACGAATCATAACCGTCGATTATTGTTTCTAATTAAATTGATCTTGGGGTATAAGATTTAGATAATCAAGACCTAGATTTTGATCTTTAAGGGTTAGAGTATAGTATCATGTTTGAACGATTAGTCAATTCAAGTTCTGGATAGCATTTTCTTACTCAATGTATGCGGTACCCCAGATTTCACCCTGGGTACCGTAGAACTCCCCATATATATATAAAGGCTAGCGTACGACTGTCGTACGCTGTACGCCTGTGTTCACACTAGAAAAATAATTATTTAATAATTTTTCTTCAATTAAGTAGATTAATTATTAATAATTATTAGAATTACAACCACATAAATTAATTAATTAATTATTGTTTATGTTTTAGTCCATCCAACTATAGAAATTAATTTTTCCAACTCGTCTTCTCCGCCTGTTTAGCGTCTAGAGACAGCGGCGCGTGGACATGAGAGAGGCGGAGAGCAAAGGCATCCCCGATAGAACCCCAATTCCAGTCCGATGTCGGCGACAAGAGGCAGCGGCGCGCTAGACAGGGGAGTGGAGGAGAGCAGAGCAGAGGCATCCCCGATACAACCCCAATTCCAGTCCGATGCCGGCGATAGAGGGCCGACAATCCACTCCATACTCGACTGCAGAGGCATCTTGACTCGCTGTTACTGTCACCCTAGAAAATGGCCAAGTATAACCACTTCCTAAAGCGTAGTATAGCGGGTCGGGTTTTAATGTCAACCCGGGTCCTAGATGTGATGACTACTCAGTGAATTCGTATTATCTAGCGATGAAACTTTAGTGAAGGTCTAAACTAACAAGCAAGCAAAGCAACTAAACGGTTGTATTCAGGTTAAGAGAGGTCACCCGGATATGGTTCCCCCTAGACTGCAGTTAAGCCGGATTGTAATTACCAAGTTCGATTTCTATGAAAGTTATACTGCGTAAGGTTCTCAAACAGTCTGAAGTCTCGACTAAAGGTCTTCAGACCCTCTCAATCTGAGTCTCTAGCTGGCGACTAACCTACACCGGAGTAAACAGATTGAGGCCCTATGAACAAAACCTCCACTACCGAATTGAATTCGGTACAGAATAGTGAATTGGCTCCTCGACTAAAGTCACCAATTCACTACCTTCGATTAAGGATACTCTATCAACCTAGGCAGATATTATCATTCTAGGTTAAAGCAGAAACAACAGGAATTTGATCAGGATTCATGCCATTCAATCATTCAAACCTCAATCGAATATAATCAATATCATAGAATCAATACTTGGGTTCATACAATCAAACCTAACATACAGAACTAGGGTTTCCCACACCCAGATGAATGGGAGAACTACTCCATGGAGAGAGAAGCAAAAGCATAATCAGATGCGGAAATCATACTGTGAAGATGGATTTCTGCTCCTGGACGTTGAATCGGCACTTCTCCAAGCTCAAACCAAACTCCAATGGTGTTGAAGATCGATCTAGGGCGCTTGGAGACTCTTGTTCGTCGCTTTCTCTCTCTAGGAATCGCTCTGTCTCTCTAAAACTCGAATCCCCTTCTTTTTGGTTGAAAATCTGCTTAAAAGGGCATCAGTGGCCAAAGCACGGTCGAGGGCACGGCCGTGTTTTGCCTCAGCCCGCCCGTGCTTTGGCTAGGGTTAATTACACGGCCATCTTGTTGGTGAAAACACGGCCGTGCTTTTGGGAGAACACGGCCGTGCTTTGGGAAAACACGCACGTGCTTTGTCTCGGCCCTGCCCGTGTAATCAGCTCATGTCTGCCAAACTCGGATTTGCTCTCGGCAGTAAAAGCACGGTCACAGAACACGGCCGTGTTTTGAAGGCCTCCTGCCCGTGTTTTTACTGCCGAACCTGTTCCCCTATATTCAATGCTTCGTTTCTCCCTCGTCCGGACTCCGAATCAGTCGCCGTTTGATCCCAGACGCTCGTAGTCTCGTCCTCTTTCTTTTCATGTCAAACTTGCACGATTATTTGTCCATTAAGTGAGGTAGAAATCCATTCTTCTTCAGGTCATGCCAGAGTTTCTTCTCCCGAATCGCCAATTGATCTCTGATTGACTTGAAACTTGCGCCAAAGCTTCACTTTATGTGCTAGGACCTGAAATATGACAAAGGAACACAACCTAGCGTAAAATAGGCCAAAGAAGCAATAATGCAAGCTTAAACGATCAAGGAACAAAGGGGAAAACCTGTGCAAATATCGAGTCATCACATCTCGATTGAACTTCAATTCGAATCCAACTACAATCCACCTCCATAATTGGCTCCTAGTTAACTATTAATGAATAAGCTCCGTGAACCCCAATTTTCATGTTCTTTTTTCACTCTGTTTACCCGGAACTGAACTTGGCAATTAGCGGGATCAACACCAAGGCTGGACCAGGAGGCTATCTCCAATGCATTGTCCGAATAGTTTTTTCAATTGGGTTTGTTCTTGAATCCTTTGACGGACTCTCACCAAAATCTCTATGCTCTCCAGTTCGAGGCAGAGGCGAAGGGCTGAGACTGGGAGAGGGTGTGAATCTAGCGGGAGTGGAGGGTCGGCGGAGGGGAGGAAGAGGTGAGGGTGAGCTCCGGCCGGTTGCCGGAGAGAAAGGGGAAAGCGCGACGAGCGCTCGACAGAGTAGGGGTTTAGTTAGTTAAGGATTGAAATTTATAATTATCGTGGGACTAAAATATACACAATTTTATTTATAATGGATGCGGTTTTAATTTTCATGATTAATTATAATTAGCTAACTTATAATTAAAATTAATTTATCAGGTGTGAACGCAAGCGTACAACGTACGACTGATGTACGCTAGCCTGAACCATATATATATATATATATATATATTAGTGAAACTTTCCTTACTAATATAATTACAAGCAATTGCAGGAGGAAAAAGTAGACCCTGCAAATGGTGTATCCCCTGTCGTTGATGGTGTTGAGAAAAAACAAGATATTGCTCATGAGGCGCGGAGGTAAATATTACACGATGAGATAATTTACTTTTACTTGCACAATAATTATAATACCTAAAATTTGTGCTAAATATAATGCAGAAAAATAAGGAAGAAACCCCCCCAAATGCAAGAGAAGGAGGCGTCAACACATAATGGAGCACAATGTGACACCAATGACGACAAAGCAACTACTATGGATGGACGTACTGATGTTGTCGATGGGGTAGGAACTGAAAAGAAGCAGAATAAACGAAAACATGTTGTTGTCTCCGACAATGAAGAGTAAATAGAAGGATTCTTTGAAAACAATTTTAGGAGTCGGTTCCCTCTCATGGGGCTTTTCTTTCATTTTTCGTATGAGGATTTAGTCGGTCAAGATGTCGGTTGAACTATTTTATTCTCTTTTTATATTTATGGTTGAAGAGGATGTCGGTTGAACTATTTTCTTCTCTCCTCATTTTCGCAATGGTTTTGGTACTATGTTGTTGATTTTCTTGAATGAAAGGCGATGTTTATTCTTCCTCTGAGGTTTCTCTTGAGGCAGCAACAGAAGTCAATTATCAGTCCGGTTAACGGCTTAAGTGCTCCATTTCTCAGACCACGCCGACAAAAACTTCCGCCGATAATTCTTTCTTTCGTGCTAATTGCCGTCCTTATGCTAAATTTAATAATGTGAGCGTATGTAAATGAACTTACCACCGAATTGTATCAGAGAAGAAGAGTCCATTAACGAGAAGAAGCGATATAAGGAACATACCACAGCCTGATATGATTCATAAACGAATCCGGCCAACCGGCCGGGCCCGTGACTAGTAACAATTAAAATGATGATTTTGGAACATTAATCTTGAAAATTATCACTTTAAATGTTATAAGTCTTTGTGTTATTAATTATTTACCTTATTAATATTATCATATGTTAATTTCTATATGGTACTTAAAATCCTAAGATTCTACGATTCGATTTTATGATTCCGATTTTACCCCAGTTTTAGATTTTAGGTAAAATCCCGATTTTAACTGCTTTTCTTATTATGAGTGGCACGCTGGGGTCAGCAGTGAACCACCCTCATTTTGGGCCTTTTCGACCGTTTTGGCCACGATCCAGCCATTTCGGATGTGGTTCGCTTCAGAGCCAAGCGAACCACTAAGTAGTTCGCTTGAGCGAACCACACCAAACTTGAGTATTTTTTTGTGGGGGATTTAAAATGTGGTATTGTGAGAATTTCTTCTTGTAACTATGTCATTTTCAGATTTTATCCTCTATCAAACACCCCAACAATTAAAAAATTGACTACAAGAAGCAGACAAGAGGGAGAAAGAAAGTGAAAATGCCTCTTCCCAGCGATATCATCACAATTTGAAAACAGAACTTCACCAAAAATATAAGACGCAACAAAAATAAAAAGAAATAAGAACACAAACAATGAAACGACGACCTTCTGCCAAACAATGACTAAGCCACCGCGCACCAGACAACCCAATAGGAACAACAACACGACAATAAACAAAACCTAAAGCACAAACAACAACTACAAATTAACATTGCAAGACCGAGACACAGAAACCAGAAAAAACGAAGGTTCAGTACAACGAACTAGCCCTTCAAAAGACTGGAACGTGAGAGACAGACCAAAGCCACGATGATTCCATGACATTATATTCATAATGGACCAAGGTGCCATTCACTAAACACGATAAGGGAATATAGAATGAAAAACAGACTCATGCAATCGCACAGAAAAAAAATTTTAGAAACCGGAATTAGTTAACTTCTCTCGATAACTAGACAAAAGGCGGCGGTAAAGAGATGCACATGTGTGGATTAGGGATGAAAATTAAACTCATGGTCGCGGGTATCCGATCACCCCTGATCCAGTCAATGCGGGGAATCCCCGCATTGATTGGGTATGGGTAAAACCCGCAAACAGTTAGATGGGTATGGGGCGGGTATGGTTTTAGTCTCCCCGCCCCATACCACTACAACAAAACTGGTCTACAGTGACTAATAGTTGAGGTAGAACTTCCAATTGCCTCTAAAAATACCTTTTACACAGCACATGTTGAATTTGCCTCTATTAATACTATTATCAGCCTCTAAATATTGCTTATATACCACAAATACAAAATTTGCCTCTATAACTAATAAATTTTGCCTCTAATTGTATCATCAATTTTACTATATAAAATTAATTCTAATAAATTTATACTTATAGAGGCATTTCTTCACATATAAAAGTACACTAGCTTTATACCCGCCCGTTGGGCGGCAAATTTTGATTGGTTAATATATTTTCGTCCTAGTATTATAATTTTATTTATGATTCATTATGTTAAACTATTATACATTGAATTGTTAATCTCACTTACCAAATTTCATATATTGTTTCACATTTTTATATCTTTCATTTATTTATGAAAATTTAATTTTATTAAATGAGCTCTCAATAGTACTTCCTTTATTGATTTATAATTATGTATCGACTCCACCATTGGAGATGTAAACTAAGAGATTATTCATTTTTTAGCACACAAAGTGACAAAGAATTTAAAATTTTGAAGGCCACAAAAGAAGAAGTTAAAATTTGCAAATATATTTCAATTAATAAAAAAAAGTGAAGAACTTTCATTTTCTAACCCTTCTCGTACGTTGATATATGATAATAGAGAATATCGCGATCTAGATCCCACAAATATCGTGTAGTATCAGTTACTCGTGTAATTTTGGAAGAATGAGAAACCACATTGGCATCCACATCATCAATCTTCCGCTTATTCGTTTAATTTACCTTGAAAATATTCTAGCAAACCAACCACAAATAAAACTATTATTTGTCACTAATTTATTAAAACTATGTTTTAGTCAACGAAACTGCATATAATCATAATTTATATTTTGTAGAGAGCTACATACCCCTGCCAAAAGGATCATGTTTTTCTACCTAATAACAACATAGATGAATAGTAAAAGTTGTATACTTCAATATAATTCAAGTCATTATATCTTGGAGAGTCCCCATTGTGAATCGGATTATGCATCAATCCAAATAGTAGTTATTATGAAACAATCAGGCCAAAATCAAGCTTTAGTTAGGGATTCAATTAGGCAAATTCACGCTAAGAAAACAAACCAATGTCATTACAAACGTCTAGAAATGGGGAGAAACATCGACATTTACTACCATTTTATTTCTTCTTTGCGCCCTTTATAAAACCCCAAATATGTTCCCTCCTACTTATAACCCCCTGCTACATACTATTTACGTGATCAGATCATCGTCATATAGCTAGCTAGTAGCATGTCACTCATGAACATAATAAATATAATGAACAACCCTCACAACTCTGCTTCCCATTTTTAACATCCAAGGAATCGAGTTGCAATAGGCCTCCAAGGAAAACGATCAATTATTCAACCAAAGGAGAGATGCTCCAAGTCCAAGCAACGAACCCTTTGAATTATATGTTACATGTTTACATGAAAGTATACAGGATACCAGAGAACCATAAAACAACTACCTGAATAACATCGACATTTACTACCATTTTATTTCTTCTTCGCGCCCTTTATAAAACCCCAAATATGTTCCCTCCTATTTATAACCCCCATGCTACATACTATTTACTTGATCAGATCATCGTCATATAGCTAGCTAGTAGCACGTCACTCATGAACAACCCTCACAACTCTGCTTTCCATTTTAACATCCAAGGAATCGAGTTGCAATAGGCCTCCAAGGAAAACGATCAATTATTCAACCAAAGGAGAGATGCTCCAAGTCCAAACAACGAACCCTTTGAATTATATGTTACATGTTTACATCAAAGTATACAGGATAACAGAGAACCATAAAACAACTACCTGAATAACGAAGAAGAAATACAACCATTGAATCGAAAAGGGAAATTTACTATCCAGCCGCCGTAATCTGGAAGAAATTAAGAAAAAAATGGGAAGAAAACTATAACTCAGCCAGTCAACCGCTAGCTAATACGCCCCTAGGAGGGTGTATGATCAGAATCACGCAGCACAGGCCTCAATCCAATTGAACTAAAGCCAACTCCTTGCTCCTGACAAAACAGAGTCCCCAAAACCAGCCTAGGTAGCTAGCTTCGAGCACCCAAAACGGATGGAATCTGAGGGTTCCTTCACACCTGGGAAGAAGCACTCGAGATATAGTGTTGTCTTCGAGTAACTGAGGGTGAAAAACTCAGCTAATAGACTCAGTCGTCCTAAGCTTGATCGCAACCAAATCCTAAGCTCAACAATCAACTCGCAAGTTGTTCAAATTTTGGGTTTTCTTTATTCAATGTAATCTGAATGATACAAACGAGTTTGAGGCCTTTTTATAGGCTTACATAATTACAAACATACTAGAATAGGGATAAAAACTAACCTAACTAAGCAAGGAAACTAAACTACAAACATAATCCGTATTGGGTTGGGAATCCTTGTTTGACACGGATTATTGGCAGTGCGAGATAGCTTCTTTGAAGCTCTCGAACATAGTCTTCCTAGATGATTCGATCTCACCCAATCCCTTGTCGTTCTTCCTTGAAACTTCCTCTGCATCCTCCAACTTGAATCAGATCGAATTCATTTCCCAAACTCAAGTTATGTGTCTTCCAAAGTAGCACATTGATCACAGTTTCTGCCTTAGCCAAATCTGGACAGATTCCAGGTTTCTTCATAGGGTTTTGTTGGACTTGAAAAACATACTTCCTGGCATCTCCTCGAGCTCCATGACATATCAATGAACTCAGCAAGTCTCGAAGTTCACATTGATGCCTTGATCCTTCATTTCTAACAACTGGTTTGAGAGATAGGAGCCTCCAAAGTAGGTTCCTTAAGCTGGATTCCAGACTTAGCCATTTTCCTCCATTCTTCTTCCAAACTTCACTTCCTTCTTTCGTAAGCAATCCCAGCTTCATGATTGATCCAATTGGGATCATATCACTAGCAGTAAGATATCTCTGAGGAAGAAATACCAATTGCCCACTGCGGATCAAAAGGGATGAGGGAGAAATGATAGGTTGGACTTTTCTTCGTCAATAGGCAAAAATATGTTAGAGTTGTTCAATTCTTTCCCAACAAATCATTGCATCATATAACTCCCGCCTCCTATTCTCCTACAAAGAGGGGGGGGGGGGGGGGGGGGGGGGGGAAATCAATATGCCTTACCATTTCCTTTCCTATATCTATATACAAAAAAGTAGAGAAGACAAATTCTAGAAACTCAAAATTTAAGCAAATAAGAAGAGAGCTTTATTTGTTTTTGTGGGGCTTGATCTTGTTTCTTTATTATCAATGTTGTGTTTTATTTTCAATGTTGTATGGGAAAAGGAATAGGAACAAACCAAAATGTTGCATTCATTTTTATTAACTTAATTTACTTTTTATTGATAATGATGACAATTTAAAGAGTAAACAAAAAAGCACACCAATTAGACCTTGTCCAGCGTGGAAGGGTGAGAGCTAGCCATGTACTGATGTGGCACTAAATTAGTTTTAGATTCATACAATATTAAGTAATGATTATTTATGATTTCTTGGATTCTTGAAAGTATTTACATACATTTTAATTCTTGAAAGTATTGTAGACATATCTATTAATATCTAAGAATATGTATAATGATTTTATTTTAATTTTTAACCCTAATTAATACCTTTGAACTCGGTTCATCGACTGAAATATGAAAACAAAATTTTGTGGCTAGGATAACTCGATCTAAATACAAATTGCTTATTGTTACTAACCAAAAGATTTCCATTTTGAGACTTCGATATTGAAAAAGTTTTTGTTATTGCCAAAATTTGGTATGGAGTCATAGACTCACAACCATATAGGTGGGGTTGTTTGCTTTGATGAATTTGGAGCTATTGTGAACTTTGTCCAACCATTGCTTGCTTCATGTATTTAGAGGCAACAAATATGTGGGTCTCATGTATTTTAAGGTTCCAAATTTGTGGGCCCACAGACTTGAAAATTTCACATCTTTAAATGGAAATTCATCGTGGACTTTGAAGTCTATTATTTATGACCAACCTACCCCTCATATTTCATTTCTCTTCTCATACCAATGAGGGTAATATATGTCATTTTCACTTCCAACATACAAATTCAATTAACCGAATGCATCATGAAATCTATGAAACGCAATATGGTATTTTCAAATACATAATGAACCAAAAACCTTCATATATCCATACTTTTACAAAATCCAAGTTTTATTAAAACCGTCAGTTTTCAAATCCACGAAGCAAACTACCCCAATGTTTTCTTACAATTGTCTTACTAAACTCATCCTTATTAAAGATTCTTTATTTTAACACAATACCTCAATTCAGATTCTTGTAGCTACAAAAGTTTTTTGTTTAGATATCTCAACTAACACACTTATGTTTATTTATTGCCTCGATCCTCGAATTTAGATTTGTCTACCAAGACATCAACTATTAAATAAATTTTTTCAATCCTTATTTGATCAATGCTAAGGTTAGTGTTTGATGAAACATAATGTTTATCCTATATCCTCAACGAAGATTTTCTTAACCTTCACACGTGTTGTTTTTTAAGTGATGTTGTGTCTCATCCTAGGTATGAAGTCAAAACTCGTCAAAAATCATACTTAAGTCATTTTGAAAACTTTGATGTAATAATGTTCTACAATAACTCCAAATCTGAAAAGAAATTACTTAGCAATCGATTTATGACCTCAATAGAGATTGTTCAATTAATATGATCTAGAGTGAATATTTTAATATGAACCCTAGGACAAATTATAAAGTATTGCACACCTGATTCCTCTTAATTTGAGAAACTGAAGGTAGACATTGAATATATGTTTTCACTTAATCATGATGAATAAGAAGTTTTTTAAAGAAAGAACTATTATTGCTTAGTCAAATTTATATTCAGACCTTTTACTATATAAGACTTGTTTTATTTGATAAAAATATATATTAGAAATAATTCGACCAAAAAAAGTACATTAGAAATTAGAAATAAGAGAGTTGTTAATACAAAAAATATAAATTCATATATTTCATTTTCAAAGTCGATTGATAAAAATATTATTATATATGTATACTTTTTTAATCATTTGTTTTCAATGTTTCTATTGTAATATTTTGTTTAATTGAAACAAATATTATTATATATGTACTTTTTTAATCATTTGTTTTCAATGTTTCTATTGTAATATTTTGTTTAATTGATACAAATATTTTTATATATGTATACTTTTTTAAAAAAAATTCAAAATGTAACTTATTATTAAGTTTTGGTGAAAATGAGTAGAAAATTTACTTGATAAGATTTAATCATATATTTTTTATTTAAACAAATTCGATATAGTCACTCTCTATTTCCATCTTTATATTTTTTTTAATTGACAAAAATATTATACTTTTGTGTGTTTGTTTACATTCTCATAAAAAGATAATTTATTATTAATTTTTAGTAAAAATGAGTAGAAATATTAAAAGAAGAGAGAGATAGCTACATAAATAGATCAATAATGAATTTTTTGTTTGCAAAAAAAGTTGTCCACCTTGGCAACTTGTGAATTCTCCAAGTGCTTATGTGGCAAGAAGTTACTTTTGAATTGCCATAATATATAGTATATATATATAGATATAGATATAGATAGATAGATAGATAGATAGATTGATTGATTAAATTGTAATATATCATTAATGGTGAGAGTAACTCATGAAAATAAATAGTAGAAATACAATTGAGTAACCACCCAAATCAAAACATAATTCATTTTGCTCCAAATCTTCCTTCATTCTTTGACTTTTCCCCTCATGTTAACAACATTATGTTAGTAAGTTATTACTTAGTAGATGTATCAAAGTCAGAGAATAATGATTTGGATTATATTGTTACTCTATCTTATGGATTAATGGATGTTTTAGAATAAGATACTTTGAATCGTATTAAGAATGATTGTCTCTTTGTCGACTTTATGAAATAGTAGGTGCGTTTAGTATTATAATTGAAATTTTACATGTAGAATTTTAGCTATTATAATGTTAGATGTACGGGGCGGGTATTACCCATGGGTACTCGAAACCCACGGGTATGGGGATGGGTTTGCAAATCCTTCCCCGCATGGGTATGAGGCGAGTATGGGTTTGGATATTTGAAAGCGGGTATGGGGATGATTTTGGCAAACCCGCACCAAACCCGTCCCATTGCCATCCCTATGCGTGGGGGATGCCCATGGTTTCCTGAGAAAAACGAGACCCATGAAGATCAATGTTATCGAGATGTTGGCGCTAGGGGGACTTGTTAATCTAAACAGAAACATAAAGATAATCGACACAGAGTTTAAGTGGTTTCCTCGTTCAGGGAGAACGAGACTAGTCCACTTCCGAAGCAGGAATCGTAATATTTCAGCTTAATGTCACATAATATTTATACTAATTACCACTAACCCTAGCCGAGCCCTTTTAGGAGTAGGAAACTCGGCCAGTACACAACTAGACATATATATATATATATATATATGGGGAGTTCTACGGTACCCAGGGTGAAATCTGGGGTACCGCATACCTTGAGTAAGAAAACACTATCCAGAACTTGAATTAACTCATCTTTCGGACATTATACTATATTCTAACCCTTAAAGATCAACATCTAGGTCTTAATTCACTAAATCTTATACCCAAGATCAATTTAATTAGAAACAATAATCGACGGTTATGATTCGTCCAAATATAGGCAAAAAATAAATGCACCATCTTAGAGTTTATAGTTTATGATTTAGTTAATTAGGACCTAGGGTACACTCATTAAGGGTTAGGGTATAGTATCATGCCCAAAAATCCTGCTAATTCGAGGTCTAGATAGTGTTTTCATACTCAAGGTATGCAATACCCCGGATTTCACCCAAATTGATGGAGGTCTCGCATCATCAATTTGCCAGCGAGAAAGTTGTGTCTACTAGTAGTAAAAGCCTTCGTCAAAAGATCGACGATCTGATCCTGGGAAGAAATGTAGAATATCTGAATAACTCTATCCCAAACAAGATCCCGTATGTAATGAACGTGCACCTCAATGTGCTTAGTATGATCACGAAGCACCAAATTAGTCGTGATACAGATAGCACTGGTGTTATCCACA
Source organism: Linum tenue (assembly GCA_946122785.1). Taxonomy (NCBI): domain Eukaryota; kingdom Viridiplantae; phylum Streptophyta; class Magnoliopsida; order Malpighiales; family Linaceae; genus Linum; species Linum tenue. The sequence goes on along the minus strand of CAMGYJ010000007.1, from coordinate 14,878,704 downwards.
TACAACTGCATAAGAACCTCGCATATAACACCCAAATCACCCAATAGACGTTGTCACCACTCTGGCTTAGATGTAACCTCTGACATAGCCCGACATTCAGCTTTAGTAGAAGATTTCGAGACTATGTCCTCCTTCTTGCAAAGCCAAGAGATAAAAGAATTACCCAGACGAGCACACCATCCACTCATAGATCGACGAGTGTCAATACATCCTGCATAATCAGAGTCACAAAATGCCTGCAGAGTCAATGAACCAGATTAAGATAAGAATAGCCCAACTGTGCGAGTCCCCTGTAAGTAACAAAGAATCCTATGCACCGCATCAAGATGACTCGTCCTGGGAGCATACATGAATTGACTGACGACTTGTACAACATAGGCTATGTATGGACGTGTGAAAGCTAGATAAATCAAGCTCCCAACAATACTACGATAGTGCTTCCTCCATCAGACCACAAATCACATGTCTCCCTCCCCAACTTCAAATTCGTCTCCATGGGAGTGGAAACACGCAGACAAGAACCATACCGAGCAGTGTCCAATAGATCATCAATATACTTGGACTGACTTAGTAGAATACCCTGCGAAGAATGGATGACTTCCAAAACAAGAAAATACGGTAGAGAACCAAGCTCCTTCAACCTGAATGACGCATGGAGCCCTTTAGTAAGCTCTCCAAAACCCTCATCTTCATCACCAGAGACGATCATGTCGTCCACATAAAGAAGAAGCACAACGAGACCTCTAGAAGTGCGACGTGTAAACAATGAGTGCTCGTTAATACTCTGCTGAAAACCAAGGGCAAGAATAGTCGAATGAAACTTATCAAACCAGGCCTTAGGAGCCTATTTGAGACCATAAAGAGAGCGTTGAAGCAAGCAAACCTGATCACTGGTACCATACGGATATCCCGACGGACGTTCCATGTACACTGTCTCCTGGAGATCCCCGTGAAGAAAGGCATTCTTCACGTCCACTTGGTACAACGACCACTTCCAAATAGCAGCTACAACAAGAAGGGAGCGTACATAAGTTTAGTACTCTCAGAACGAGGGAGAAGGACAAAACACACACAACCAAACACACGAAGACGAGAATATGAAGGATGTTTATGGAACAATTTGTACTAGGGACTAAGATCGCCAATGAGAGGAGTAATCTAATAGTTGATAAGTCGAACGACCGTAGAAACAGCCTCGGGCCAGAAGTACGAAGGAACATGGGAGGCTAAAAGAAGAGCCCGAGTTACCTTAAGAACATGTCGATTCTTGCGTTCAACGAGACTGTTCTGTTGTGACACTCCAAGACAAGATTTTTGGGAAAGAATGCCAAGAGAACCATACAACTAGAGGAGGGGAGTGGAGCAGAATTCCCCACCCGGGTCGGAACGAGCTACACGAATGGATCTATCAAACTGGGTTTTAATCATTTGAAATAAGTCCTTGGCGACTGGAAGCATATCAGATTTTAATTTCAAAAAATAAACCCAAGTATAACGAGTGCCATGGTCAATAAAGAGGACAAAGTACTTGTAGCAATGACGAGAAGTAATAGGACTTGCACCCCAAAGATCGGTGTGAATCAAGTCAAAAGGCTCAATAATGACATCTTGACTAGATGGAAAGGAAATACGAGTAGCTTTGGCCTCCACACAACTAGTACTACACAGATCAGAACAACGAGTCACATCAAAGGAAGTGCCAAACAAACTCTGTTTTAACATAGTAGTCAAACGACTTGAGTTCGGGTGCCCTAACTGGCCATGCTACAATCGAAAAGTATCCTCAGGAAGACTTTAATAAACAGATGGAAAAAACCTAGACACCGACAAAAGGTTCGATACAGAAACGAAATTACAAGTAAATGATGATGACAAGGCGGACTTAGAACTAGGAAGTTCCTCGAGCTACTCCAGGTGAAAAAGACGCCCCCGCTTACTGCCCCAGCTGACCTCCCGGCCAGTCGTCAGATCTTGAATAGAGCACACAGAAGGTGCAAAAATAACCTGACCTCCATTATCAATAAGCTGCCCCACAGAAACAAGACCAGGAACAAGTTGTGGAACATGTAACGTGTTAGGAAGGACAATATCTTATTCCCGAACGGAGCCAATAGTGGTAACATTTAATTTATGACCACTAGCAACTTGAAGAGTCAAATCTTTCACAGACCGAGTATCAAAGAGAATAGAAGCGTCATTCGTCATATGGTTAAAGAAGGCAGAATCAAGAATCCAACGTGGAATCTTATTAGAGTCCTGAAGGCTAGCGAATGCGGAAGCAAAATCCTTATTGACAAGATCTTCAAGAGCTGCGGAAGTGACGATAACGCCTTCAGATGACGAAGCTACGTTGGTGGTATAGGCTGGCCGCAAAGAGGAAGATGGTGTAGGGTTGTTGTCTCTGCCCAGAACGCTATAGTTACCATTCATACGACTCTGGAGAACCTTACAGTCCGGAATGATGTGGCCAGACTTCTTACAGTAGACACAGAAGTTGCAGCGACGATAGTACTTCTGCATGTGACCCTTCTCATGGCAGTGGTGGCACTCAACCTCTCTTCGTTGAGCAGGAGAACGATATGCAGCGAAGGCATAATCAGACGCACCCTCTTGATCAACACTAGGACTAACAGACCGTGGAGCGGAAGGAGCTGGAGACGAGGAAGAGCCAAGGGGAGCAGCACGCGCGGCAGAGAAGACAGTAGTCTCCCCAAAGCTCGGACATACATCAAGCGAAACCTAAGTACGCAAGCGGGTCTTCTCGCGGACTAAGGCGGACAGAACGCCTTCGACTTGTAGGTCTTCATGATTGATAAGCGCCGAACGAACCCACTCGAACTCACGAAGGAGGTGAGAAAGGAACTGGAGGAGGCGAATCTTGGTGCGATCTCGCCAAATCTTAGCCGACGCAATAGCAGGTACAAGGGCGAGCGTAAGAAGATCTTGTACGGTTCAGAGTAAGCGGGCAAAATTAAAGTAGGTCGTGACATCCAGATCGCCTTGTTGAAGAGTAGAAAACTCGACTTCCAGTTTGAATTGGCGCTCCGTACTGATTGCGCCATATGTCTGGGACAGAGAAGACCACATTGAGGCAGCAGTGGTGTGCAGACGGAGTCCCAACACGGTGGAGGGATCAACAAATTTCAATATCCAGGACTTGACTTTAGCATCATTCTTTAACCAGGTGGTAAGTTCTTGATCGGAGGAAGGAGGAACTTGTGGCCTTTTCGAAGAGCCATCCAGCAACCCAAGCAATCCGTAACCTTCAACAAAAATTCGGAACTGAAACTCGTAGAGCGCAAAGTTCTTGGAGTTGAGACGGGTGGCGATGTGATCGGAATCCATTGCAGTGGGCTCTGATACCATGTTAATCGAAATAGAAAAAGAAGATAATTGACACGGAGTTTACGTGGTTTCCTCGTTCGGGAAGAACGAGACTAGTCCACGACCGAAGCACGAATCACATTATTTCAGCTTAATGTCACAGGTTACATACGTACATATTTATACTAATTACCACTAACCCTAGCCGAGCCCATTGAGGAGTAGGAAACTCGGCCAATACACAATTAGGCGTACGTATATACATATTGGGTCGAGCCCCATATCTCAACAGGACTCTTGCGACTGAAATGGCTTGAACGCCGATAAGATTGCGATGGGAAACACCCTAACATCTATCACCTGCAACAATACCTAGAATTAGGCAAACATTCTCGGGTGGGTGATTCCCATGGCTACTAAATTACACAGAAAGAGGAATCAGATCAAGGGGCAGTGGAGAAACGCCCCAGCACCGGCTATTACTCAACGGAACCCACCCTCCAATCCAAACCGTCAAAAACCCACTCGGAACTGCTACATCTCTAGAGAGAGCGGCATATTCAAGGTTTTCTTATTCAATCATATTCAAGATTCTCGCGGACCAACTGTGTAACATCCCGAACCTCGAATAAATTATTTCCAAGTAGCAGACGCATATAGTACGATTTGAGGCTGGAAAAAAATCTAGTTATTATCCTATACGAGATAGGATTCGTGAAACCACTCGGAAACTCACAAACCACTAAAAACCGAAGCAAAAGTAAATTGGCATGTTGCTGGAATCAAACCAGTGACCTTATACCTGCTAAGGAAGGAGTTAGCAACTTAACTAGTTGCACTGCAGAATAGCTTGTGATATATTAGCGCCGCTTCATTTAAGACTTGATGACATAGGCATTGCAGCAGCAGCTAGCTTGTTTATGGAGCCGGCTTTGGAACTTGAGTTTCTTCCTTTCAAAGCTACTGCTCCTTAGAAGGCCGACCCAGGCCTTTACTCCATCAGTTGGACAGTAAATGAAGAAGTAGAAGAGTCGACAAAGAGCTCTATATCAAGGGGAAGCTAGTTCTCCATTGCTACCTCCGTACAAACACCAAGAAGAGAAAAGAAAGGAAGGAAAGGATAGTTGACAAACGCCTATCATCACCTCTGTATGCCCAGCAAAAGTTTAGAACCCACACAAATCCCATTACGAAGCCAAAATCGTCAAACCAACTCAACGGAAATTCTTCGCCGAAACTTTTGTCGTAACCTTTTTGTCAGCCAAACCAGCACCATTAAAGGTAGTATAAGCTACGAAGCTTGATACCGTTACAAAGATCAAGCCACCACGAGCATCACACAGTTTACGGAATTGAATTCCGAGCTCAGACGAGGGAGAAACAAGGCCGGGAAGTTGGTACTTGAGGTAAGGGAATTTCCAGTTTTCTGCATATTTTGGACAGCAGAAAATTAAGAATTAATCCCTAATTTCGTACTAACGATGATCAGCTCGCAGTTTCTTCGTTTGATATCCAAACGACGAAACGTTTTCGCCTACAGGATCGTGGAAACAAGGAGAATTTTTAGGAGCCAATCTCTAGAATTTTAGAACTTAATTCCCGACTTGGAATCAGCTAAATTAAGGTGTGTGGGGATTAAGAGGACCTTAATTATCGCATCGATTATTTATGCTTGATTTGCATATTTGGATGGATGGATTGGTGTGGTTGATGACTTGGTTGCTGGTATGATTATTTGGTGATTAATCTCTATTGTTGCGGATTTTACGGCGTACGTATCGGTATTTGACAAGTTTCACCGTAAAAATGAATAGTTGGGTTTACTGAGTTTAAAACTGATCTAAGAGATTTTTGTTTGTCTAAAATGATGTTGGGGCAGATTGAGCATAAGATTTCACTTGAAAATGGTTTTCGGATTAAAAACTGCATAACGATGAATTTTACGGAAAGCTCGGTAAAAACGTGTTTTATTTATCTTTAAAATTTTGATCACTTTAAAATGGTTAGTGTGGATTATTAAATGGGTTTGGTCTGGAAAGGGTAAATTAGACAGTGGGTGGAGTTTTTATCTTTAAAATGGTAAAAACGAACTTAATACGAGATTTGCTTTAAAGACCGAGTTTAATATTATTTTCATAGTTTTGAGCTATTGAAAAATATAAAAACTGGACATACCTGTTTTAGGATGGTAAATGGAGGTTCTTGTATTTTTGGGAGATTTTCGGATTTACCGTTTTGTTGGAATTTAAGTTATCGTAAAATAATGGTTAATACAAGATTTTTTATATTTATTATCTAAATTGATTTTTATGACCAGAAATAGATTAAATGGATTTTTGTGTCAATAAATTCAGTTGCATGAATTTTGTGAGGATTTTAATGAAGGAAAGTGAATTTTGAGTTAAGGATATTTTTAACCGCAACCGGGTTATTTATAATTATTTGCGTTGGCGCTATTTCGTGGTTGCATGAGCACCACGGATTGAATGTTGTGGTTGCATGAGCACCACGGATGATGATTTGCTCGAGCGAGGGTAAGTGTATGGTGACCTTGGCGCCATTAATAATTAATCGGAATTTTCATATCATGTATTGATTATGTGTTCGTGAAATTATGTGATTATCTTATTTGAATAAATTGATTTGGTGATGATGAGTTGGTGGATTCGATATATTGATCGATGATTTATATATATAATGAATTAAGATGGCATCTAGAGTACTAAATTATGATTGATTATGATGTTTGATTAGCTGATTGCGGTCCCAAAATTAGGTCGTGGGAAAGATCCACACACACACAGCTTAGTTGCTGACCCACGTCTGTTTTCAGGCTCGCAGGTGCAATTAGGATCGGACTACTGAGGCTGCCATATCCTTCTGTACTACCATCATGAGGTAGTTTGGAACACTGTTCTGTCATGGTCACCTAGGATTTTGCTTTGAGGGTTTGAATAATAAACCCACATTTTGTAAAATTCAATAAGTGGGTTGGGATTCGAATAATGAGTTTGTATGATAACGGTTTATGTTTGTGTTTAATTATCGGATATGATGTTTGAGATGATTGAGTTCAACCAGTAACACCGATGATTTGGCTGCGCGGTTGAACCACGGGTTCAATCATAGAGATTATGGGTGGGGTGTTACAAACTGTTCTCCATTTAAATCCGATTTAAGTTGGGGGCTCAACGGCCAGTTCATTCTTAAGGGTGCTTCTTATAGGCCAATCAAGTAGGCCCATGTAACTAGATTATTGCCCAGCCTAGCTGGAATTTAAGGAAGGGGATGCGAGATCAGTCCCACGAGAAGGAAGTGGGTAAATCTTATGGCCAATACTACAGTGCCGCTGTAAAATATGCGGCACCGATGACGCACTTTCTTATTGGTCAACGTGGAGTGTGATGTAGAATGGGCTGGGTGGAAAAAACCCACTTCAAATCCGTTGACCCATGATACTAGCCAAACCACTTCTCACCAAAGTGACGGAGAACCATTCCCGTCCAAGGCTTTTTTTTTTCTTTTCTTTCTTTTACTCTTTTCATTAAATAAAATAAATTCACTTTTATTGTTTAATTGTTTTTCCCGGGAGAATCAGAAAACAAAAGAAGGGCATCGAGCATCAGAATTCTTTGGTCTCCCTCTCCTCTCCGGCGACTCTCCAAAATCGATGACTTGTCCGTCGAGCACATGTTCAGCTCTATCTAATGCCTTAATCCCTCATTGTTTCCTCGTACACAGAACAGAACTGAGGCGAAGGAATCCCTCATCTTATTCCTAGTTACCTCCCATCTAATATCTCTCCCCTATATGTCTCTGTCTGTGACCGCCTCCAATCTAATTTCGACGGCCATTGACTTGGATATGGTTCATCTAATTTCGTTTTCCCAATTTCCAGGATTTCATTTGTATTTTCAATGGCCATGTATACTATCTATCTAAGCAAGGAAGAGGAAATCAGATCACACATCAGTCCTTTATGCCTAGCTTGTTTTTTCTCATTCTCATTCTCATGTATGCTCTCATACACACTGATACAGGCAGCGGTTCAATTTCAACAAACTAATAGCTAACTGTCAACTGCATCTTCAGCAACAGCAACTTCAGTTTGAGTCTTGATGATGAGTTGATTCTCGTTTAGTTTCTTCCCTCCACAAAGCCTTGGACACCTCTTCCTCCAAAGTTCACTAAATATCGCATACCGGCCACTTTGTTCTCCCCAGCAGACCCAGTTGAGAGCCTCCAAACTATACGATGGCTCTTTCAATCGATTCTTCCCAACTTGATCCTATCAAATCTGTGAAAGGGAATTCATGTAGTCTTTGAGTAAAAGCAAAGAAAGAAAATGTGAGTTCTGATTTCTGGATCATGCCCTTGCCCACAGAGAGGACAAAGGAAGTTATATTTCCTGATCTTGTCCAATGTGTAGGAAACCTATTTTTAGGATTCCAACGATTGTGTTGGGAAATTGGGAATTGGTAGAGATTTAGGGATTTAGAAGAGAATTAGGGATTAGGAACAGAATTGGGGAAGAATCGAAAGAACGACCGAGGCCTCTAGAGAGGAGGATAGACGAGATTTGAGAGAGAAAGAGATTAGGGTTTTGGGGAAGGGTAACTTTTCTATTAATTTCTGCTTAATATGACGAATGACCCAAAGTACATATATATAGGGAAATACTAGAAAACCCTAATAATAAACCTAATTCTACTAGAAGACTACTTACCATAATAAGAATTATCCTAATAATAATATTAATGATAAACACGAAAAATCGTGTTTCTTACATCTCCTCCCCCTTCAAACCAACCTTGTCCTCAAGGTTGTCCAACTCGACCCACTCTTCTCTTTCTTCTCGCACAATCCGCGTTTTGTCTTCTCCACTCCTTGCGCTTTCTTTTCTTCCAATTGTGCTCCACTGCTCGAATGAAACCCACTCCCGTGACCCTGACTCTCCCCAACTTTTCTCGAACCCCGTGACACAGGTCACGGTCTCCATAGCCGAACAATTCTTCCTCTTTCTTTTCGAAATCCACGAAATAAGAATCGAATAATTGTTCTTCCTCGTTCTCCCGCTTGAGGTCTTCAAGAGAAGACTCTATAAATTCCGTAATGGACTTAGTGGTGAAGAAAAGCTCTTTTGGGCTCCATTCTTCTCCAAATTGACTCGAATTAAGCTCTATTGAAAGCCCACATTCAAATCCAATAAGCCCATTCCTTTCTTTGTCCATATTTTGTTCCTGCAAAATAAATGCAACAACACAGCCCATTGGCCCAGGGTTCTTCAGACAGTTCGACCCATTACCTCTTTCGGCCCAGCTGGCCTCTTTCTGGTCTGACCCGAAACTAGGTTGTGACTCAGCCCGAATTACTCCTAACTTCAGCCCGCTCCGCTGATAGAAGAGATTCGGCCTACAACCAAGCTCTCTCTCGGCCCACCTCTGTCTTAACTGAGGCCCACGAATAGACTCAACCTGCTGATTTGCTCGGCCCGAAATGAGTCCAGCCACCTCCTTCTTTGCCAGCCAGCATCCTAGGCCCACTCGGCCCGCTCCCATTGGCCTCACGGCCCACTCACCACAAGACACTCGTTGTTGTTGTTGGGTTGTGCCGCCGCCTAGGGTTGCCAGAGGAGAAAGGTCGCCGGCCTTCTTCCCCTCCTCCTCCACCTCCGTCCTCTTCTTTCCCGGCGGCGACCTGGGGTTGGAGAGATGAGTGACGCCACCGCCTCCCTTCGCCATCAGCGTGGTTGCCACCCTCGTCGTCGCCTGCTCGATCGCGGGAAGGGAAGCGCCAATACCCTTCATCTTCTCGTCCTCCGGCGAACAGCGCACCAGGGAACTCGAAGTCGACCCCGTCTTCTTCTTCTCGTTCCCTGGCGACGAGCCACCCCACTCCTTCTTCTTCGGCGTCTCAGTCATCCGGCGGCATGGACGACAGCCCGCACCCGGCCCCGTATTCGAGATCGCCTCCTTGCCGATCGACGACGCCACAGAAGCCGCCATCAGTCGCGCGCTCGGAGCTGCCCCGCGGATCGCCGATCGCCGAGCCTGCCACGCAATCTGGGGCTTCGGTGGAGATTCCGAGCGTCCCTGCTTCTTCGTTGCTTCGCGTCGGCGGTCGCTTCTTAGTTCCGACGACGGCAGGCACACCACGGAACGAGAAATCAACTCCAACACCTCCTCCTTCCTTTCCCCGAGCTCGCCTCCTGCCGACTCCATCTCTCTTCTTCTCGGCGGCGTCGCCACCTGTTTTGCCTGCTTGTCGATCGCCTCTCCTTCGCCTGACGTTGCGACAGAATCAGACGCCACCCGCCGCGTTCCTCGCGCGATTCGGAGCTCCAGCGACGGCTTCTTCTCCCCGGTCGCCAGCACCTCGATTGGAGCCGACGACGAACACCATGCCTCCTGCGCGGTTAGCTGCTCCGGAGGCACACCCAGGCAGCCCATCACCGACTCCTCCATCTTTGTCAACTTCTCTTTCTTCCTGTACCGCCAGTTTGTACAGGGTCTCGGTAACGATCTTTTCTCCGGATGTTCGGCCTGGAATTCTTGTTCCGGGGCAATTACTTTCTCCTTGTCGGGAACAAGGACGGAAGAGGCAGGACCTCCTCCTTTGATCACGACCGCGACGGGAACCATGACAGCCTTGTTTCGTTTCTTCTCACTGGCTGGTTGTTCAACCGCTGCAACCTGTGTTAGTAGTGAAGCCGCAGTCGTGGTGACTGATGTTGTTGGAAGCTGCAGCTGTTTGTTGGTGACATTTGGAAGCTCTTCTGTGGCTGGCGGCTCGATTGCCAAAACCTCTTCCACGTCCGGTTGCTCTGCTCGCCTCTCAAGATCACCGTCTGAGTCAACCTGCACAACCGACGGTTGCTCTTCTGCGGTGGTGGCATTCCCAGTCGACAGCTCCTCGGAACTCCAACGACGGCCGATGCGGCGAGCCCGGTCACGCAGCTCTGCCCACGACAGGTTCGAGAGCTTTGAAGAGCTCATCGTCGAACCAGTTGTAGAACTCGTCCCCGGTTGAGAGTTGTGATGAACTCAATTCTCGAAACCGGGCTCTGATACCAGATGTAGGAAACCTATTTTTAGGATTCCAACGATTGTGTTGGGAAATTGGGAATTGGTAGAAATTTAGGGATTTAGAAGAGAATTAGGGATTAGGAACAGAATTGGGGAAGAATCGAAAGAACGGCCGAGGCCTCTAGAGAGGAGGATAGACGAGATTTGAGAGAGAAAGAGATTAGGGTTTTGGGGAAGGGTAACTTTTCTATTAATTTCTGCTTAATATGACGAATGACCCAAAGTACATATATATAGGGAAATACTAGAAAACCCTAATAATAAACCTAATTCTACTAGAAGACTACTTACCATAATAAGAATTATCCTAATAATAATATTAATGATAAACACGAAAAATCGTGTTTCTTACACAATGTTTGTTTGAAATACGATTCAGAATCAATCACTTTCCAAGTCAGAACGAACATAACCCTTTGCAGTGCTCATGTTATTAATTTCCATACTAGCTTAAACCATGAAACAAGCTGAGCTCTATCTCTAATGCTTTCCCACACCATCTTCACTGAGTACTTCTGCCTACACCATTCCATCAGCGGAACTTTTCATTCCGCTTCGACATTTCCAACTAAAGCGATCGAGGGGACGCCACGCCACAGAGGGAAGGCCATTCACACTTCCTATGGATTGGGATCGTCGGTAACGACAGAGGGCCGCTCGGAACCAGGGAAGGGATTCGTGGTTTGATTTGATTTACACAGTAGGCGGAATACGGTAATGGATTTAGTGCAGGGTGTGGAGTTCGCCGCAGCTCTTTTGACTTTTGAGAATCAGACGGCGAGAGATAGAGGAAGAAGACCTTTATATATGGTTTTTGCTTTTCGTTAGTTTTTTGTTCTCCACTCTCCAGGAGAAAAATAAATACAGTTACATATTAAATAAATTTAAAATTGATGAATGAAAAAAAGAAAACAATCAAACGGCGTGGAAGCCAGCCGTTAGTTTGACCGTAGCTGGGTTTGGCAACTTCTAATAGGCCAACCACTTTAGACCGAGTTGATCATTCTAAACTCGGCCCATGTCACATCAGATCCACGTGGCCCAATCATAATCTGTGGCGCACCGGTGCCGCACTTTTTACAGCGGTATTGGCCAAATCTTATATGACAAGTGATTGGACGAGGTGATTTAATTTAGGCCCATGAGCAGGAAGGGCCGAAAAGTCGGTTAACTGACTAATTGTTGGGCCGCAAAGTAGGGACTTCTGCGCAATTTTGACGAGATAAGGGACTGTTCGGGAGTTCTCACTTCTCCCTAATAATAAAGTCGTTACGCGGAAAACCCGAGCATGGTCCCCACCGAAGAGCACTTATCAAGACAAGTCAGCTTACTTATCACTGCACTGATCATATCGCGTGCAGCAGCACAGATATAAATACCCAAATTGATTCCGTCACTCCACCACAGTAGAGTGAGAGAGAGAGAGAGAGAGAGAGAGTGCTAGTCGTAGTCGTAGAAAGTAAAACTTAAGGAGCAGAGCCAAGAGAGCAAGACTGAGTGGGCGCTTCCGTTTCTTGGTTCCGAAGCAGAAATCGACTCGGAAATCACAGAGTTCTTCAATTCTTGGCTCCCTTCATCAGCGCAAAGTCATCGATAATCAGGTAACGAAACCACATTCCTTTTCCTTTGCGTCTCTGGCGATTTCGTTTCTTGTTTGTCCTTCGCCTCCAATGACCGGAATTCAGTTGCTTACTGTTGTCGCTCTGACTGAACGCAACTGTGCGACTTCTTTCCGTTCATCTATTCACGCCGGGCGTTGGACGATTGATTTCTGCTCTCTGGACTTCTCGTCTTCCCGGATGATGAAAAAAGAAGAAGAAAAATAGTATAGAGAATTGGACGATCGGATGGTTAGTGTAATGAATTCTGCTCTAGACTGATGGTTTCTCATCTGAATTTTAGGGTCTCATTTGGGGAAGATGACGATTCTCCATAAAGAGCTGGTCTTCTTGATACTGCAGTTCCTTGAAGAAGAAGGTTTTAAAGAGGCTGCTCGAGAGTATGTTGAGTATTTTTTTTTCTATTGCCCCTCATCTAGAGCCACATTGTTTCTGAAAATCTTTTACTTTTGGCTTGTGAGTTCTAAATTTCTAATTGTTTGATGCGGTAGGCTTGAGCGGAATAGCGGTTATTTCTTCAATATGGAGCATTTTGAGGAATTGGTTCTGAAGGGGGACTGGGTTGGGGCTGAGAAGTATCTTTCTGGGTTCACTAAGTTCGATGATAATAAGTACTCGACCAAGATCTATTTCGAAATGAGGAAGCATAATTACCTTGAGGCGTTAGATAAGTAAGCATCCTATGCTGTATGATTTATCCCCCTTTACTTTTGTGATTTCCCCTATCAAGATGGAGTGATTATCACCATGTTTGTTGGTTTCTTCACAGCAATGATAGAGCCAAGGCAATACACATCCTTGACAATGATTTGAAAGTTTTTTCCTTGGATAACAAGGACCTGTTCAACGAGATGACACAGCTATTAACCTTGAACAACATAAGGTGTGAGATCTGAATCATTTTGTTTCTTCTTTTTAAATATTGAAATGGGTGCAACTGTGAAACTGGCTTTAGACATTCTAAGTGAGCTAGAACTTTTACATGTAATGCTTGGATAGGGAACATGAATCCCTCTCAACGTATGGTGATACAGAAACTGCAAGAACAATTGTGGTGCAACAACTCAAGAAAATCATCAGGGCGAATCCCATTTTTCATGGAAAAGTGGATTTTCCCTGCATCAAAACTCAAAGGTTACGTAGTCTTCTAAATCAAAGGTTAGACTCTCTGCCATGTACAAGTGAGATATACAGAATTTTTATGGGTACTGTGTGAATTGTGATAGTACGTGTCCTTCTGATGGGTATAACAGTTTCTCGAGGTCACATTGATTTGTGGAATCTGTAACTTAGTCTCAGAATCATAGTTTAATCTTCCTGATTTGCAGCATACTGGTTTGAAATTAAGATGGAACTGATAATTGAAAGTTGATGTTACAGCTTGAATTGGCAGCATTTACAATGTAAAAATCCTCAGCCAAATCCTGATATGAGAACCCTTTTTGTGGATCATGTTTGGACACCTCCGCATGAGCATATACCTTTCTTGTTGAATGCTGTTAATCCACAGGTATGATATGCTAGTCATAGCCTCATAGTTCATAGCTTTCTTATTCCAGAGTGGATTAACTATGGTTCACAGTGAAGTCATTTTTTAGGATCTGGCTAATAGTTTTCAACTGGTTATGTTTCAATTATTCATGTTTAGTGTACATCTGCTAGTGTGACATCAACAGTATCTAACTCTGGGATCTCTGGCTCCACCCTTTATCCTGGTACTGACCTTTTTACTTTTCTCTTGATTAAGATTAGTTCTTTTTAATTTTGTGAGTTTATTTTAATACTAAGTCCTTTTTGCTTGCCAGTGGCCACCACAGATCATATTGAGGAGAGTGACTTTGCATCCAAAAGACCTTTATCTCAGATAGCTGATAAGGTAAAACAGGATAAAGTTCCATTTTGATATCCAGTATTCATTATTAACCTTTTCTTTTCTATACTGATGACTATGAAGGATTTGCAGGAGACACAAAGCGTTACTCCCTCTGGTCAAGGTTCTCTAGCTCCTCTTGATGATTTGTGTGAGAATCATATGGGGAACACTGTTCTTGGGAGTCATCAACGGACAAACATCATTGACTTGCCAAAGAAGGTCGTGAAAATATTGACCGAGGACTCTTCTCAAACAAGCATGGAATTCCATCCAGTTCAGCATACCCTTTTATTAGGTTTGGCTTTTAGTAATTGCACTTGGATAACTACTTTACTTTGTCTTGATGTTTACTCAAACAAGTTTGTTTCGGGCACTGCAGTCGGAACTAGCACGGGATACATAGGTTTGTGGGAGGTCGCTTCTGGTGAAAAGTTGTTTGGATGGAATTTCAAGGTTTGGAATATAAGTGCATGCACAATGGTGTTCAAGGTTTGTTTATACATGGAACATTTTCTTCCTTAGCAGGCAAGTAATTCCATGGAAGGATCTAAATCAGTTTCAGACATATTTTCCAGACTGCTCTGCTTAAAGATCCGCAACTTTCTGTCAACCGCACTGCTTGGAGTCCGGATGGTTCCATTTTTGGTATGCCTATGTATAGTGGAACAAATGATTACAGGCAGTAGCTTGTCATTTTGGATTCGGTTATTTATGTGGGCAGGTTTAAATTGACATGGCTCCCCTTTGTTTAATTAGGGGTTGCATATTCGAAACACATAGTCCAGATGTATGCTTACTATGGTGGCAATGACGTACGGCAGCAATTAGAAGTAGGTTTCACACGCTTCTCTCTTGTCCTTCTCTAACAATGTTTTGCATTTGCAAGCTCTATAACTCTTTGCGTTGTTGTTTTCTTTTTTAAGATTGATGCACATGTTGGTAGTGTCAATGACCTTGCATTTGCTGCCCCTCATAAACAACTTTTAGTCATAACATGTGGTGATGACAGAAGAATTCAGGTTAGTTTAGTTCACTGGTAACTTGAAAAATTAATTCTTGGAATATGATGAAACTCATGTAATTCTATTTTTGTTTTGTTTTAAGGCATGGGACATTGCCACTGGTGGTAGAATTTATAGTTTTGAAGGCCATCATGCATCAGTTTATTCACTCTGCCCCCGCACCAAGAACAACACTCATGTAATAGTAACACGTAAATTTATTTGGTAGTTTCAAATAAATAGTTATGTGAATCTTTCTGGTTTCATTCATTCAGATATCATAAGATCATTTTTACTTTTTTATTTCAGTTCTTCTTTTCCACTTCAGTGGATGGAAACATAAAAGCATGGCTGTATGACTATTTGGGACCTAGAGTTAATTACAATGCTCCTGGCCGAGCTTGTACATCAATGGCTTACACTACTGATGGCCAAAGGTTGCCACAGTTCTCTAGGGCTAACGTGAATTTGAACAACTTGATTTTTAAGTTATTATGTTAATGTTGTAATTAAATTTTTGTAGGCTTCTTTCTTGTGGAACCAGTAATTCTGGAGAGTCATTCCTTGTTGAATGGGATGAAAGTCAAGGAGCTATCAAAAGAAGCTACCGAGGATTGCAGAAGAGTTCTGTGGGTGCAGTTAAGTTTGATATAATGAAGAACCAGTTTGTTGCTGCTGGGAACGAAAACGTAATCAAGGTTTGGAATTTGGACGGTGATGATCTTTTGACAACTATTGATGCAGAGGGAGGCTTGCCTGTAAGTTCTTGCACGGTTCTTTTTGTTAGTCTAATTTAGTGGAATAAGTACTGAGCAACAAAACCTGAGTTTGGTCATACTCTGACAATGCTCTGCCATGATTAAGGAAAATCCACAAATCCGATTCAATAAGGATGGAACCCTGTTGGCTGTTTACGCAAAAGAAAACAAAATCAAGGTCTTGGCAAGTGATAGTGGTCTTCAGTTGCTTGGTATTTGTGGAAGTGATTCTGACGAGTCTTCCAGAGTGGTTGGGGAGGTTAGCACATTCTTCCTCATCATTATTAAGCTTAACACAAAAACTTATATCTTAAGTTATACAAAAAGCTTTCCGTATTGTGACATCAAGTATATTGCGCAGAGGATTTTGAATAGTTTATGTGCAGG
Organism: Linum tenue; assembly: GCA_946122785.1. Lineage (NCBI taxonomy): Eukaryota > Viridiplantae > Streptophyta > Magnoliopsida > Malpighiales > Linaceae > Linum > Linum tenue. The sequence continues at coordinate 14,862,657 of CAMGYJ010000007.1, read as the reverse complement.
AGATGTTGTTCAGAGATTTTTTCCGGCACGCCTTAAGAATTAGAAGCTGCTTCTGTAGTAACTATAAGCCAAGTTAAGTATTTTTTGCAGAAAGGAGACACAGAAGGCAGGGAGGCTTTGAATTCCAAACTTATCGAGGAAGCTAATGCAGGAAAGAGTAGGAAACCTTTTGAATCTTACAGACATACTCAATGCCAAAGCTTGTTGCTCCCTTCTAATGTGAAAGTAGAGAAGGTTAGATCTGCCAATAATGTCTATATATTTTCATTTTTTCTAATTTAGGTCACATTTAATTTGATATGTATGTCTTTTGACCCCAAATAATGATGGACTTAATATGCACTTATATACCATATGCTTACTGTATCTCCATTTCGATATATAAGTTATAGACACCATTATACTCATCCGCTGTTTATCTTCTTATTAATTCAAATTGTGGGCAGTTTGTTCATGTGCACCAGTGGTACCTCGTTCCCGAGAACTGTGGATGCCATGTCGTCCTCCCATCCATTTGTTCATATTGCTTGTGTTACAAAATGTGAACAAATAACATTGACATTGTTTCTCTGGAACTAATGCAGATATCAAGGTTGATTTACGGGAGTGCAGGTAATGCTGCGTTGGCATTAGCATCAAATGGAATCCATTTGTTATGGAAATGGCCAGTTAATGATCTCAATTTGACTGGGCAGGTGAGATAGACCACACATTTGAAAAACTTTATTTCTGTTTGAAATTTTCTGCTTTAGGCTATTTACCTGGGTCAATTTTTTAATGTAGGTAACTGCTAAAGTTCCTCCTGAACTACTGAAACGAAGGAACTCCTCAACAACACTGATGAAAAACGACCTTACTGCAAATACTGAGGCAGTCCCGTGTTTTGCTTTGTCAAAGAATGATTGCTATCTCATATCATCATCAGGAGCGAAAATTTCCATTTTCAACACGTTGACATTCAAGGTAAAAAAACAAATAACCGAAACCACCTTGTATTTACTGGCTGTTAGAATTTAGAAGATGCAATACCAATTATTTTGCGATTTGCATTAGCTGCATCAAATTTGGGTATCTTTTCTTACTGTTCTCGCCCCCCTTGGCGATATCCACAGACTGTGGTGTCTTTCATGCCTCCATCCTCAGAAGCTACATGTCTTGCTTTCCACCCCATAGATAACAACATTGTTGCCATAGGGAGCGCTGATTTCACAGTTCTTGTCCACAATGTCCGTCTGAACGAGGTATGTCTTCATCCTGCTGTGAAAGGGCATCCGCAACAGGAAAAGCCAGGATAGACTTTCCTAATTCTTGAAGTATTTTTATGCAGACTATTAGTGTACTCGATGGTCATACTGGAAGGATCTCCGGACTTGCCTTCTCAAACACTCTGAACATACTGGTGTCTACTGGAGCAGATGCTCAGGTTAGCATTCTTGTTTTACGGCATCTACATGGAATCACCCTTCAACTATTTCAGACAGTTTACAAGCTTTCTAATCCTTACTCCACGTAACTCCATTTGGGCTTGTGGTGTCATGTTTCTGCTAGTTTATTGCTTCAACATTGTGTTTTGGCGAAGTCAGAAAGAAATGAAATTTTACTTGTGAAGCGACTTGTATACATGAAATATGTGTCTGCCATCATGGAATAGTTGTTTAATGTCTAGAAAGACTGAAATGGTGTCTCCACTTCAACATTTAAGTCAGCGTATTTTCAGCCGAAACACATTGGCGGTACTAAGGCATTGTGCCATCTTTAGGCTGAGTGATAAATCGAGTTTGATCTACATTTGCATCTTCTGCTGCATGCTATGAGAATAATTTTTGTTTGTTCTATAGATTATTGTATGGGATGCTGCAAACTTCAAAAGACAAAGAAGCAGAAGCTTACTAGAGATTCCAGAAGGATTACATCAGTCAGATACCTACGTCCAGTTTCACCCAGACCAGACACAACTCCTTGCAGTACACAAGTCCTATATGGGAATCCTGGTGGCCAACAACTTAGAATGTGTTGCAAAGGTACGCCACTCTGTTCCTCCTCGGTGATGACAGCGTCCATGCATTTACTATTACTTCAAAACGGATGATAACCAGCAACATCTTCCGTCATATATTTGCAGTGGATTCCTGGAGATTCACCACCAATATCCGGGGCAACATTTTCGTGTGACGGCCAGAAAATATATGCTGCCTTTATGGATGGGACCGTGGGCATATTTGCTTCGTCGCCTCTCGAATTCTTCAGTTGGATCTCGCTTCACAGTTATCTTCCTTCTAGTTCAAGGTACGCCTGTATGTCTAATTTTTTGAATGCTGCAGCTGAGTATTCTTCATCTGCCATGGATCTCTAACGGTGTTTGCTTGTTTTTGCTTTGGGATTTGTAGCTTGAATGTCTATCCTGCCGCCATTGCAGCTCACCCGCAAAAGCCGAACCAGTTTGCAGTGGGATTAACAGGTGGGGAAGTCGTGGTGATTGAGCCTCCAAGTCCTGGTACTGAATGGTAGGTGGATTGATTTAGACGATGCGCTTTGAGAAAGAAGCCGACTGCATTGGCTCTTGAAATGAAGAGCGTAGAACTCGTCTGTTCATGTGTTAGTAAGACAAGAGAGCAGTTATATGGGCTATTTGGCTGCTAAGCATAACCAGGTGCCTGGAGGGTGGTGATCTGCACGTTGTAACCAGATCTTGTGGTCATTTTGGTCCCAACTTCCTTCGTTTGCTTAGGCGGAATTTTCGTTTGTTTGATTTTCTTCTTTTTCTGTTGTAAATGAGGTGGAAGAGTTCATTTAACATAGAGATCAGATCACCATAAAGGTGAGGGTTATAGAGAAAGGATATGGAGGAAAAGTAGTGACCTTCGACGACTTGAACAAACCAGCACTTGTAAATACAATAAGCTCGCGAACAATGCTATGGCTGGCAATTTTCGTTGATGGCTTTGAACCTTATGAAAACCAATTCTATCGCTCCCTCGAAATCAAGTAACTGAAGTGATTCAAGGTGTAAATGTAAGTGATCGTTCTGTTAAATATTAAGATCTGGTGATCATTTGCATGACTGACACTCTAATATTGGCATGTAAAGGACAGTGACAACATCGTTCTTGCAGGGGCGCTTTTATCATGAAATGCAATTCATACTCGTCTTTTGTCTTTCCAAATTCTCAAGAACATATTTCCACACACAATTCCAGACCGAACATCTACACCATCTTTCACTCACCATCCGCCTTTGCTGCTGCAGATGCGTAGCTGACGCTGCTGTCTCTCATGGTTTTGCACTGGCTTGATTGCTCATATCGAAGAAACTGTATCTTTATCTTAGTTGAGCAGTTCTTTGTCATCTGAATAACAGGTCGACAATATATAGGGTATGAGTTACTATCCAACCTACAGAAGTGATTAACTAACTCATATAACACACAGTCAAACACAGCCCTTCTATCTAAGTTCACCGAATGATCACTCGGTCAATCATTTTGGAACCTGGACAAAGCTATTGCTTGATGTTACGAGGCACTTACATGGAGGAAAACACTGATGGGATGGCGTCCACAGATGGTATTGTCAAACTCCAGCAAATAATTTTTGAAGGAATCTGGATCTCCCGTCTCGATTATGTCCATGCCCATCTTATCCAGGGCCTCGATAGACTTGTGTATGGCACCATGTTTGTTGTCATAGTGCGTGTAATTGAACCTACCACAATATATATATAAAGAGTATACAGATAAGCAACGGTGTACAGTTAACTAAAGAACAAATATTCGTGAATGAGCTTCAAGGAAAGAAGATGGCCAGTATCAGCAAAGAGCTGTTTTATATGTTAGTGTTAGCCCAAAAGTTAACCAACTATTGGTCATTGTAAGGTAGTAGCTTCAGCAATCAAATAAAAAACAGATACCTAAAAGGGAGAAATTATGCTGAAAGGAAAAATAGTCGACTATGTAAGATTTGGATGATACGTACCGTGTACCCCAGTGACAGAAATCTGAGGACACGGAAAAGAAGTTTTTGGGATCATCGATATATTTGGCCAACAACTTCCCATACTTGGCTTCACTCTCAGCATTTAAAGCACCAACCAGAATGGGTACAACCTTCACTTGGTGCCTGCCGCGGAAGTGATCAGTTGCAAAAGGTTAATGTCCAAAGCTACAAAAGCAAAGAAGGGAAACCCGCAAAGAAACATGCAGATCAGAAGATAATTACCCTTTAAATACTTTGGCCAAATAAGGTAAGTGCATCTCCATGCTATGTTCTGCCTCATCAACACGAAGATCCATCAACTCGAATTTTCCTGTAGCTTTAAGCTCCTCGATCACTGAAAGGATGGGACAGAAGAACATCGTTTGAATAGTAAGATACTTAGCAGAATAAACCACATTGTAGCACTTGCAACGGGAAACCAAACCGCATCTTCACACATGTGTTCAGCAATTGGCGCTTTCTACAACAATCCTTGTGAACAAGGATTGGCAGAAGAGCAATGATTTTGCATTTCAATTTCATATTGCCTTCAGGATTGATCCTTATGCAGGTGAGAGTGCTTCTTTGATGTATTAGAATCTCTTTCAGTTATAAGGTATGAGATTTCTTCAAAATTTAGAACTCTAGCAAGAACTATTATTGTTTTCCAAGGGTTATTTGGGCCCTAATATCTATCAGGCTTTATCACCAACTGGTGTGGAAGTTCAACCTAACCCGTTTTCTATCGAAATTCCCAACTTTACACAGATTCTTCTATATCTCAACAACGTAAGAATTCTGAAGTAACTCTATGCATATCAAACATGGCACTACTGAATGTGTGATCCAAAACATATCTGAATTACCTTCCTGATCAATAGGTAAGTCCCCGATCGGAGTTTTGTAAACCGTCGCAGTTGACAAAGCACATTTGGGAGTATAGTAGTGGTGAGATGGACCAAGAAGGAATACCCGAGAACTGAAACGACAAACAAGCACCCACATTCAGCATCAAAGCATCAGGGTATTCACCTTCCCAACAACAAAGCAGCCAAACCAATCTTTGCCAGAATAAAGTTCGGTCGCTGCATGCTATGAAATGTGCAGACAAAAATGAAAATACAAAGTAAGAAGAAAGGCAGCGCACATGTTAGTCGGGTCGATGTTTCCAAATGCATAAGCAGCTGCCCGGCCAGAATACGAGTAACCTGCGTGCCTGTGGGAGCCAGCCCATACAATTCAAGGAAAATTGCCAAATTGGAAAACACAAAGGAACAATTGAAAAGAAAAGGTTGAAGAACAAACATACGGAGCAATGACTCCACGAACATCGGATGACTTTGGCAATCCAGCAGCATCCAGCCACCCATCAAGTTCTTCTTCGAGCTTTCTAGCTGAGGATGGAAAAGGAAAAAACAATATTACAATTCGTCAGTTACTGCCCTGTGGTAAGGAAGCTGGGGGTGACATGGAATCTCAAATTTTACGGCTTTCCAAGAGTTTCGACATCTACATTTCATTGCTCGATCATCTGAAACAAAACCCTCCATAATAGCAACATGATAATCCAATTAAGCTTCCACATTCAAGATTTCCCCTAAACCCCTGAATTCAACCTTTACTTCCGCAGATAAGACCAGAAATCGATTGTAGGTGGGGAAGAAGAGGAGTGGCTTAACACTTACGATTATCGGTGTACCATGAGCCAGCATGAGATGCCCTTCTGATGACCTCCATTGTTGTGCTAATAATTGCTGTGAGTTCGATTCGATCCAATATGGAACCCTAATTCCGGAAAGGAAGAATCTTTGTAGGCAGCTCTTATGGAGTGTTGATGATCAGAGAATGAACTTCAGCCTTACTCTTCTTCAGCAACTGCTTTTTATAGTACATCAAATTTTTGGACCGTACAATGAAGTGTCCGAAACTCCAAATGAAGGGAAAGAATTTGACTTCACGGCACGCTATTAGATTGATTTGAAATGATTTAAGTATCAGATTAGAGAAGGGCGTCTAGGAATAAGAATTTGAAATATTGTGTCAGAAAATTGATGAAAAAAGTAATGTATATTTATTATCCAAACCTTTTAAAAAAAAATTATTAGAAATTTTATTTATTTTCTAAACATATTGTAACTAATCAAAGTATGAGTATTCATTCTCACTATAACAATTTTGGTTAATTATGACAAGCATATTTTGTCGTAATAAGCATGTATTTTGTCAAACAAAAGTTGTCACACAGTTCGTCACAACTACCTCGTCAAAATAACTCTACTTTGACAGATAAAAATTGTTTTTCACAATTTTCTCAAAAATATTCCGTCGATATATTTTTCTCAAAAAATGAATCTACACAATAAATAAAAGTCAAATGAGAAAACTTGAAGCCCCATTTCAAATTTCCTGCATCCAGAGTGAAAGTAGAAATGGTAGATTCGTCTTCACAATCACTTATTATTTTCTTATTTACAAAAAAAAAACCCATCAGTAATGAGATTTGAACCGTGGCTCTTCAAACAAAGATAAGAAACATAACCAATTATAATAAACACATTTGTGTGATATTTTTCAAATAAAAACATACAGGAAACTTAAATCTGAAAAATATAAGACTTTTTCACCACGGTTAGCAACCAAAATGTCATTAATTCAAATATTGCATATATCGAATTGCACTCTTGAATGTGTAGAAGCGATGTAGAATTCTTAACATATACTTTTAATTGTTATAACTATCATAAAGTAACGATATTTTTAAACACGGAACTTTTGAGTGAACATGGGGCACATGTGTTTTTAAGAGAGGGGTAAATATGAAAATGTTGAGTGATGTTAGTTACCAAACGCGGATGGAAAAGACACTACTAATGTAAACGGGCCCAAATGGTGCCCCGACCCACTAAACGCTCAAAACCATCGTCGTCTCTCCAAACTTCTCATCAGACTCAACAACCGGGTAACCTCCTCTACCTCTATTGTTAAGCCAGAACAATTTTTGGAGGGGTAAATATGGAAAGATTGAGTGTTGTTGGTTTGCCCAACGCAAATGGAAAAGGTGCAACTAATGTAAACCGGCCCATTACAAAATTCTTGCATCATAGCAAAAGTGGGAAGGGTAGATTCGTCTTCACAGTCATTTATTATTTTCTTATTCATAGAAAAAATACATAAGTGATGGGATTGGAATTTTTATCTCTTTGAGAAAAGACAAGAAACATAACCAGTTACACTAAACAAATTTGTTTAAACTTTTTAAATTAAAAACATACAGGAAGGTTAAATCTACAAAATTATTGGAATTTTCCATCACATTTAGCTAAGCCACTAACTCTCCCCTAAATATTTTTTGGTATTTGATACTTCTATTTCATACTTTGATTATTTTAATTCGATTTTAACAATTAATTCTATTTCTCTGTATCTTATAAAAGGAGAATAATTTTAAAATCACAAGCCTAATGTCATTAGTGCAAATATTGCACATCGAATTGCAGTATTGAATGTGTAGAAGCGATGCAGAATTCTTGACATAGACTTAAATAATATAACTACCAAAAAGCAACAATGTTTTTTAACATATAAGTTTTGAGTGAATATGTGGCACATGTGTCTTTAAGAGAGGGGTAAATATGAAAAGGTTAAGTGATGTTGGTTTGTTGAATGCAGATTGAAAAGCCGCAACTAATGTAAATAAGTCTAAATGATGTCCCAACCTACTAAACGCTCAACAATCGTCGTCTCTCCAAACCTTCCCACCGGACTCGACAACCGCCTAACCTCCTCGACCTATATTGTTACGCAAAGCAAATTTCGGAGGGGTAAATATGGAAAGATTGAGTATTCTTGCTTGGAGAGCTGTCTGGTGAGTTATTTAGTTTCTTTGACAGTAATGTCTGATCTCTTAACAACAGTTCATTTGGTTGATCTTCTATGTTGACTTTTGAGTTTATTAAAAATAAACAGTGTCTCGGGTTCCCGTCCTACTAAAGGCTCAACCATCCCCGTCTCTCCAAACCTTCCCATCGGACTCGACAACCGTCTAACCTCCTCCACCTATATTGTTACACAAAGCAATTTTTGGAGGGGTATATATGTAATGGTTGAGTGTTCTTGCTTGGAGAGCTGACTTATGGGTTATTTAGTTTCTTTGATAGTAATGTATGATCTCTTAACATCTGTTCATTTGGTTGATCTTCTAAGTTGACTTTTGAGTTGATTAAAGATAAATAACTATACTTTTTGTTATGATACTCCTTTCCAGTATCATCATTTTTATGATTTGAAATGTTTTGGTGGTTAGTTTCCAGGAAACAAAGACTATTCTGATTAGTGTTAGCATAGGGAATAGCTTCAATCATACCATTTTTACACAAAGTTTATATGTAAGAGCTGAGATCATTGCCGAATTGAACTATTCAAGCTATAATGCTGATCTTCAACATATAAAAAATAGTTTATTTTGAGTGAAACAACCTCATGATTGCAGATAAGTTTTTACAATATGATGTTTTGTGATAGTGGTTACTTGCTTCTAGATTTAAAAGTGGGGTTCTAATTACTACAATCTACTGTCTACACATAATATAATAGCAGGAAGAAAAAAACTCTTCCCTCATTTCAAATTTCCTGCTCCATGAGCGTTTATAGGAAGAGTATAATAGGGAGTGTCAATTTTTTTCTCTTTCCTATGTGGAACGGGCCAACTTATCGTTGACATGCGGACTTGAATGGGCCCATGGATTGTGGCGGCCCACAAAAACAGAACAGGTTTCAGCCACGGCCACATCTGTTTCATGCCTCCATAACGATCACCGTAACCGAGTCTTGGATTGTTCCGATGCTGGATCTGGACTCCGCCGACGCCGAGAATAAATGAAATAATTAGAGAAAGAGAGCTTTATAATTGTTTACAAAATAATTTCCCCAATCCTTCTTCCGTGTGTTAATCGCCTAATCCCTTCCCTATGAAAAGAAATCCAAGCATACTAAAACGATCTAGTCATGCTCATGAAGAAGTGTGGTAAATTGCATGCAAGTAAAATTTAAAGATTGAGTCATCTAATCATAGCATAATCAACCACCCCTTTTTCCATCATTTGCAAGCTCTAACCGATAAGTGACAAAGAAATCCACAATATCGCTTCACTGTAACAATACAATATTATTGAAGATTGGTGGCTTTCTCTTCTTCTTCGTTAAACTAGCGTCGAAGATAGACAAAGAGGGGGTTAAACAAGTGATAAGACAAGGAAAGATTAAGAAATGAAAAACAGAGACCGAGAGGGGGGTGGAAGTTGAGGTTCGTAGGGAGGATGACAGGCAGGAAAAAGGTTTGCAGAGCTAAAATTAAAGACAGGAAATCAAGGATGGGGAGAAGTGGCTACCGGCGGCGATATAATTGAGATAGAGAGAGAAGTGAACCATGAGTTGGTGAGCACCGAACAACTTTTTCTAGGGGATATAGGGTTTTCTTTAAGCCCGTTGATTTCTCAATGTTGGTAAGATAAATATGAAAGGGCAAAAACAATACTCCTTTTTTATTGTTGAAAGAAAAAATTTAACAATAAACTAATGCATGGATTCTAATGAGCTAACCACTAACCATAAAATAAAAGAGTTGAATGGGTCTGACCCATACGGGATTTGACCATCAAGTTTCAAGTAAAACAAATGAACATCATGGGTTTGCCATCCTAAAACATGCTATTTTCGCTAGCATAACATATTTTATGCTATTATTTTATATCTTAGTGGCTAAAATATAATATATTTTAAAGTTATTAAATGGTTCGATCTCGGCCAACCCGATTAGTCCAATTTTCATAATTTCAAATATATATTATGTAATTATTTGATATCCTAATGATTAAATTATAGTGTATTTTATAGGGGATTTTTTATTCGGTTTTCTGGAATTCGGTTTCTATGAAAACTTACTCCACCTCATATTACCAGAAATAATATTGTTTCACAAGGTAACAGGTAGTCGAACTTGGTTCATAATGCTGATTTTTTATTCATTGCATCATCCATTTGCCTCTTTCCTGCTAAAATTCACCATATTTATCACGTGTTTCAAAAAAAAACTATACAACAATAAGCTATAAACCCCATTACATTCTCAAATTTTATACCTTACCTTCCACCGGCCAACTGGTCGGGGCCCACACTAGTGTTTATTATGAAGAAACACTTTGTCAGAATATATGATATTTTGGTCACAATAGGTTATGCCTTTGTCACAATATGAGTCGTTCTTGTCATGTTGTTTTGTCAGAACGGTAGATATTCTGGTGTTATATTTATGACACCAAAATTTTTGTCAAATTAAATACTGATTATGACAACTTTTTTTTTTTTGTCTAAACATATGCATGCTCACCTTATTGTGACAAATTAGCATATATCATGACAGCTCAATCTGTCACAAGAAGTATATATGTTGACAATACCTATGGCTATACGTTGCACATAGTAAGTATTACATTGCACAATTCAAACCTGCTCACACGCGCACACAATAGTCATTAATATAGAGACATTCTCATAAATCTGCCAGAACATCCATTACATAACCATTTTTGAGCCATACAAACTCACAAGATGCAAAACACCACCAGTCACCATACATACCCAACAAAGTGTCCATACACATCACCCTAGAGTCTTAGACGTAATTGTTTAGCAGTTGTTCATACCAAAAGTTGTTAAAACCAAATTCAACATAATTCTTAAACAAGTCCTACGGATATTGACATCACCATAGAGGAACCAGAATGTGGTGATGCTTCTTCTAAGAAGTCCCTCACTGCCTGACAAAGTCCTGCACAAACAACATATAATTCAAAATTTATAACCATTTGTTCTTTCCAATCATGTTCACTAAGCTAGCTATGGCAATTGAACCAAGTCAATATGAAAATCGTAAGATTCATTATATTTACCTTGAACTAAACGCTCCTAAGTTTAGCTAGTTGTGAGTCAACATACTTCTTCATCTCAACCTGAGAAGAGCGCAATGACTGTATGGTCTGGTTTTGACCTTGTATCTCCTCTTGTTGGGATGCTATTTGCTGCCGCTGGGATTGAATCTGTTGCTGTTGGGATTTTATTTTTCCTCAAAAAAAATTTCCTCAGTTGGTCTGTAGCAGCCAAAGAACTTTCTAAACGTGCTTCAAGGACCTTCTCGCCTTCGGTAGGTGGTTTCTCTTTCATCGCATAACTTGGTGCTTTTTACAACACAATCGAGCAACCTCAGCACCAGACAATGGTTTCCCTTCTTGTACAGATGCAACATACATTCTATTCATCTCCTTCTATGCTCAAACACAATGGTTATTACATTGGCTATTGCCACTCTATAACAAGGTCAAAGGAAAATCGATATCTTTGTAGTTTTAATGGAAAAGGCTGCTTACAAAGTTTTGATGAGGTTGTTCATTAACCCAGCTTCCATCAGTCCTCTTGTGTGTGGCTGCATATACCTTAATTTCCTTAGACTCTTCCTCTACATCATCTAATTGGTCAGTCTCATTCTCCAGTCATCAGATACTTCACCAGTGTTGTCCTTATTTGTCTGGGTTGCTGCTTCCTTTTCCTGTGCATGTTTCAATAAAGAGGTATTCAAACAATGCAGATTTCTAAAGTACTCGAGCAGACCTTAGTGTAAAGGATCGACGTTACCATTTCATACATCTGTTGGCTGCACGATTTTCCCCCAGTGGTATGAGTATAAGTCTGCATACTCTTATTACGCTTGTTAGCTGTACTTTGCCTCTGCAAAATTATTATGTTAGGTGGTCATAAAAGGTAAGGTTTATGCACATGCTAATAAATTGTTTTACCTTGAACTGTGGAGATTCAAAATGCTCACATAAGAGCAACCAATCATCCATACTGATATTTGCAAGAGGTGTTTGCCGAGCATTGTCCGCACCTAAAGCCTGGTAATGAGAATGGAAATGGTGCTTAAACTGAGTGAAACTCCTAGACAGGGAATAGTTTACCGCCCTCCTCATAGCCTCGTTAGTCATATTGATTTCAAACTTACTCTGCAATTGGGAATTGATTCTTAGTATGATGATAGGTATATATATACATAGAATGACAGAATATATAAGGGGTGTTTTTCGTACCTCTAACTTGCCAAACAACGGTTGCTTTTCTTCTGGAGTGACAGCTTTCTAGTAAAACTTACCTATCAGAGGCATCAATTTGAAAAATAACCCCTAGCTCCATCTTGAAAATCCTTTCATTGTTGCCAACAACCTTTTTTGCTCCTGCGGCAACTTGAATCCCGCCAATCTTGCTGCCATCTCGGGTCAGCTTTACCACTTCAAGTCCTTTTGCTTTTCCACATTTTTTCTTGTGTGGCGGACCTTAGAAAAACAACATACCAAATACATCATAACCACACACCATACTAATTAGATGCGCTCTCATGCACCTTCATGAAAAATCGTAAAACAATGCTTACATTCTGGAGCTGTTTCTGTAGCTGGAGCTCCCTTCTCTACAGTTTCAGTCTCAATAGTTCTGTCGTTTGTCATGGATCTTGGCACTGGCTCAACATTTCTCCTAGGTGGCACATTGGTTTCAGCTGGTTCTGTCTGCTGCTGTGTTCTTCGAGTTACTCTAGTTGTAGGTGGTAATTGGTCCCTAACATCTCCCTTCCTTTTGTTAACACGACTTGGTCCGAGTGTCATACCTATATTCCATCAAAGAGCGATTAGCTAGCAGTCAAACATGCACAAAAATGTTACAAACAGGACCAACAAAATGTTCCAAATAGCCACAAAAAATACGAAATAGTTTAACAATGAAGAAGGAAACAAACAACCACAAAATAATCATTGGAATTTATAACTGGTATAAAAAATGGTTTTAATAACATTCTCATCAGTATCTGTGTATTCGTTCTTAATTAGTTTACTGTCAAAGTTAATAATAATCGTCATCCTCATCATCATCCCCAACAAGTTCCGCTAGCATATCTTCCTATTCCCCCTCGCCCTCCTCTGCATATTCATCATTTGCAATTACATCATCAGTGGTTGCACCAACCCCATCATTTCCAAGTAGGTGCTCCATTAGTGAGATTGCCTCGTCACTTAAGGCTATTAGCTCCTCCTCATCGCGACTCAAAGCTTGTATGTCACCAACATCTGAAACAATTGGTGACTCTTGCACGATGTCCTCTTGTGGGTATGGTGTATTACCATACATTCCACAGCTTCTGACTCAGGAACTTCATATATATGCCTATGCGTCACCTTATGAACTACACGCTAATTACCCCCATATTTCAAGTCCTCTATATAAAATACTTGCTTAGCTTGACTAGCAAGTATGTAGGAATCATGTTCGTACCATTTTCCCCAATATTGATGCTAGCTAGAAATCCATAAGCCCTTATACCATTTCTGTTATCTCCTACGTCCCACCAGTCACATTTAAATACGTACAAGTCTACCATAAAAAAATTGTAGCTTGTAAATGGCGGTAAGCACCCCATAAAAGTCGATAATAGCTCCATTGTGAGCGCCTTCGATAACTACTGATGACTCGGTATTTGCACATGTTTTCCCCTTTGTTTCTTGATTGTTTGAGCTTGAATTACCGTGTCTTTGGCCTATTTTATGCTAGGTTGTGTTCCTTTGTCACATTTCAGGTCCTAGCACATAAAGTGAAGCATAGGCGCAAGTTTCAAGTCAATCAGAGATCAATTGGCGATTCGGGAGCAGAAACTCGGGCATGACCTGAAGAAGAATTGATTTCTACCTCACTTTATGGACAGAGAATCATGCAATCTTGTTATGAAACGAAAGAGGACGAGACTACGAGCGTCTGGGATCAAACGGCGACTGATTCGGAGTCCGGACGAGGGAGAAACGAAGCATTAAACAGAGGCTGAGCAAGCTGCACGGGCAGACCAGGGAGGTGCACGGCCGTGCAACATATAATTCTGGCCGTGCGCTCTCTGCCGAGGCCTTGCACGGGCAAAATCCAGCCTTGCACGGCCTTGCACCTGGCCGTGCAAGATGGCTGAGATCGATTAAGTGAAACGGTGCGTTTTGAGGGTGCACGGCCAGAATGGTGTTGTGCACGGCCGTGCACCTGGCCGTGCAACTCGGGGAAGCCTGTTTTTAAGCCTAATCCGAGCCAAAAGGGAGGAGAGCGGGGTTTTGGATCCCAAACACCCAAGGGATGAACCCTAGAGAGAGAGAGAGCGACTTGGGAACATTCTTGGAGCTATTTTGGAGGATTTCTTCGCCATTGGAGCTCGGGAATCAATCTTGGAGATGGAGATTGAAGATCTAGATCAGATTTCTGCAGTCTCTCTCTTCTCTATGGAGTAACTTCCCTTCACTTAGGTTTTGAGGAACCCTAGTTCTATGAGTTAGGATCTTTCTTGTATGGAGTTTTGGATGCTTTATTGTTTGATTATAATCGATTGAGGCATGATTTATTGAGTCAATTGAATCTTGATCAAATTCTCTTGATTTCTGCTTTAACCTATGATAGATAGAATCTGATTAGGTTAAGAGAGCTTCCTTGATTGATAGTGGTGAATTGGTTGTGCGAGAGTCAATCAATTTACTGCTTTGTACTGGAATTCATTCCAGTAGTGGAGATCTGTGTGAATCGCCTTAGCAGTCTATCCCGGTGAAGGCTAGTCGTCTGTCGGGTATTCTGTTTGAGAGGGCTTGGTCAGCTTAAGAGATTCCAAGCTAATTTCGGATCTTCCGCAGTTTAATCAACAGTAGAACAACCAAAGGTAATTGCAACTTGGACCTAATTGAGGAGCTAGGGGGAATCATACCTAAGTGAGTTCCCAACTTGTAATTAGTAGAGTAGTTAGTAGAGTAGTTTAGTAAATCAATCATTAATCTAGTTTGCTAGATAATGAACTGAAGCTGAGTAATAGTAACTCTAGAGACCCGTGGATTCGATATTTATTACTTGTGCCACTATACTGCAGTCCCTTTCATTGGTTACACTTGGCTATTGTTAGGTGTTGTGTTTTAGCGTGCCAAGTTTTTGGCGCCGTTGCCGGGGACTTTCTAGATTATTAGGAAAGGCAGAAGTTTGTTACTTTAGCTTTTTTTTTTTCTTTTCTTTTCCACCCTTGCTTTTCACTTGGGTGTTTTTGTTTTTGTTGGTGCAGATCTGAATCATGGATCCTCATGGCTTCTCCAACCATTGGGGGTATCCACCACCATCCGAGTGGTATTACCCCGAGACCCCCTGGAGCAATCAAGGAGGAGAAGAATATGGATTCGGGTTTCAGTACCAACCCCCATCCTACGAAGAACAATCAGACCCCTGGGTATTTCAAGAACAATCTCCTTATCAAGAAGAATTCCTCCATCAGCCAGATCCAAACTATCACTTGAGGCTTCTCGTGGAGCAGATTGCTCGAGTACCTGAGACATCCTTTCCAAAGATGGATATCCCAGACAATGCCCAAACTGGTTTCTCCTACCGTGAAACAGAGGAGACCCTCCTGAGCATAAAGAAGAGCCTCGAGGATCTTGAGAAAGCTTATGCACAACCTGCTCAAGATCACCCTTCTGCTATCATACTAGAAGAGGAGGAGGGTGACAAAGGCTATGGGGATGTTGAGGAGCATACAGAAGTTATCACAGAGAACTCCCATGATAATCATGATCAGGAAAGTCCTCTGGTTGCAGATCACACAATTCCTTATTTCTGCTCTAACATGCTGGGCCCGATCGAGGAGATGTACGATGAGCTCATTGAAGAAATTGCATGGCGACTTGCTCTCCAATCTGTGCTAGAAGAAGAAGAAGAGCAAGAAAGGGTGCAGAAAGAAGTTGTGGAGGATGAGGAAGAAAGCAAAGAAGGGGAAGTTCTCGATCATTTCCCAGGGGTGATACCACTTGAAGAAGGAAGGGGGGTTGAGGAAGCAATTGGCGTCCAGGCTGAGGATGAAATTAAGGTGGAAGAGGCCTGCACCGGCCATGAGTTACATGTGATATCTCCACCAAACTTTGAGGAGCTGCTTGGCAAGGACCCATTTGCAGTGTCTCTTTGCCAGACCAAGGCCACATCGACATCAGTCCCTCTTGGTGGACGCGATGGTGGCCAATCGATGCTGTCTTATCTGGTTTGGGGCAATGAGACGAGAGAAGAGAAGAAGAGGTCTCGAGGGTGGAGACTTCATCTGCGTCAAGTGCACGAGCTTCCATCACCAGTCATACCACATGCTCGTGACTTGCGACTCCACCTCATAGATGAGAACCTCAACTTCAAGGAGGTTCTAGCATGGACCGAAACTTAGGAGCCATCGTCCGGCTCACGACGTGAAAGAAGCGCTTGTTGGGAGGCAACCCAACCAGTCGGTTTGCATTTCTTTCTCTATTTCTCCTCGGTTGAGTCAGTTTTGTTATTTGGTTTTAGAGTCAATAGCTCAACCTTTGTGAGATTTTGTGTGGTGTTTGTGTTCTAATTACTCTCTCTTCCTGGAATGCATCGCCTACCCCGTCCATCATCATTCACCCTTGATCTGGTAACTTCGTTCTACCCTCCTTATCTTTCCTCCATTGAGGACAATGTCGTGCTTAAGTGTGGGGGGGTGTTCGATTATGTATGCGGGTGAATGTTTGGCTGTTTGTGTGCTTGGAGCCTAGTCCACTGTCCAAATTTTTAAATTTAAGGGCTCCAAGTACGTGTTCCTTGCAATTACCTGCTCAGTATGCTTTGAATTGACAGTCTCTGTAGTGGTTTGCAACCTAGGGAGGTAGTGTAGCACTATGGAGGATGTTGATGCATTTAAGAAGTCTCATTTCTTCTTCATAGTGTGTTGGTTGATTGAGTGAATTAGTGATCTTAGGACCCTTGAATTGTGTGGTGTTGTGGACTCTCTGCTTGTCATGGACTCTTGTATCATGTTTTGAAATAACAGGTGCTCGAAAATGCGCTTTAAAATGACGTCTCCCGTGCGAATAGGGCGAAAGTGTGTAAGGGGAGACGGGAATCCGTTCCCAATTTCCACCTACTACCTCCAGCCCCCTTACATGTCTTTCCCCCGCACGAGGCTCGAGACAACTGCTCCTGGCATGGCCGGTAAGAGCCGAGCTCCCGCAAAACCTTTGCTAGGTGGGAGCCCCCGTTTTCTACAAAAACAGGTTGGAACCCTTGAAAAAAAAGAGAAAAACAGAAAAACAAGCAAAAAGAAGAAAGAAAAGGGGGTTCCAACCATCTCCAAAAAGAAAATCGAGCACCTTGAAAAATGTGAGTCCATGATCTTTTGTTTTTGAGAGTCTCTTCATCCACGATTCATTTGTCCTCTGTTCACTATTTGCCATGATGCCGACTCAAGACTAGCATTCTCGCCGAAGAGGCTATGAGATGACTTGTGCGTCGGTTGACCTCGTAAGCTGCTAAATGATCTAGGAAGTCCGCTACCTACGATCGAGGTTGTTTGTTGCTATAGAGGTCTGGAGAGTTGCATTGGTTTGAGTTAGGTTTGCTTGGGGACAAGCAAACAGTTAAGTGTGGGGGGATTAGATGACTCGGTATTTGCACATGTTTTCCCCTTTGTTTCTTGATTGTTTGAGCTTGAATTACCGTGTCTTTGGCCTATTTTATGCTAGGTTGTGTTCCTTTGTCACATTTCAGGTCCTAGCACATAAAGTGAAGCATAGGCTCAAGTTTCAAGTCAATCAGAGATCAATTGGCGATTCGGGAGCAGAAACTCGGGCATGACCTGAAGAAGAATTGATTTCTACCTCACTTTATGGACAGAGAATCATGCAAGCTTGTTATGAAACGAAAGAGGACGAGACTACGAGCGTCTGGGATCAAACGGCGACTGATTCGGAGTCCGGACGAGGGAGAAACGAAGCATTAAACAGAGGCTGAGCAAGCTGCACGGGCAGACCAGGGAGGCGCACGGCCGTGCAACATATAATTCTGGCCGTGCGCTCTCTGCCGAGGCCTTGCACGGGCAAAATCCAGCCTTGCACGGCCGTGCACCTGGCCGTGCAAGATGGCTGAGATCGATTAAGTGAAACGGTGCGTTTTGAGGGTGCACGACCAGAATGGTGTTGTGCACGGCCGTGCACCTGGCCGTGCAACTCGGGGAAGCCTGTTTTTAAGCCTAATCCGAGCCAAAAGGGAGGAGAGCGGGGTTTTGGATCCCAAACACCCAAGGGATGAACCCTAGAGAGAGAGAGAGCGACTTGGGAACATTCTTGGAGCTATTTTGGAGGATTTCTTCGCCATTGGAGCTCGGGAATCAAGCTTGGAGATGGAGATTGAAGATCTAGATCAGATTTCTGCAGTCTCTCTCTTCTCTATGGAGTAACTTCCCTTCACTTAGGTTTTGAGGAACCCTAGTTCTATGAGTTAGGATCTTTCTTGTATGGAGTTTTGGATGCTTTATTGTTTGATTATAATCGATTGAGGCATGATTTATTGAGTCAATTGAATCTTGATCAAATTCTCTTGATTTCTGCTTTAACCTATGATAGATAGAATCTGATTAGGTTAAGAGAGCTTCCTTGATTGATAGTGGTGAATTGGTTGTGCGAGAGTCAATCAATTTACTGCTTTGTACTGGAATTCATTCCAGTAGTGGAGATCTGTGTGAATCGCCTTAGCAGTCTATCCCGGTGAAGGCTAGTCGTCTGTCGGGTATTCTGTTTGAGAGGGCTTGGTCAGCTTAAGAGATTCCAAGCTAATTTCGGATCTTCCGCAGTTTAATCAACAGTAGAACAACCAAAGGTAATTGCAACTTGGACCTAATTGAGGAGCTAGGGGGAATCATACCTAAGTGAGTTCCCAACTTGTAATTAGTAGAGTAGTTTAGTAAATCAATCCTTAATCTAGTTTGCTAGATAATGAACTGAAGCTGAGTAATAGTAACTCTAGAGACCCGTGGATTCGATATTTATTACTTGTGCCACTATACTGCAGTCCCTTTCATTGGTTACACTTGGCCATTGTTAGGTGTTGTGTTTTAGCGTGCCAACTACACCACTATCCTGAGTACGACGACCACTATCTACCTTGTAAACCTGAAATCTGACCCCATTTATAATTATACCACTGTATTAAGTAATTCTCTCATCAGCACCCAACCCTAAACTATAAATATGATCAGTTTTACCAAGTGACCCTGACAAAAATTATTTCGTGACCTATAAGAAAAAGCAAAAACAAACAAAGGCAGGTAAGATAGTTATAATTAGGGCGTTGTAACAAAACTATGACATTGGCAGCCACAAAAAGTTAATGTACCCTTATATATGATTTCAACCAATTTGGAAAAGTAGCTTCAATGGATTCAGGTGTAATATTATGATTACTCTTCTTCCCCTCCTCCAAACAGATGTTGAATACATACTTTCTAAGTCAAAATTTCTTAGATATGTATAGAAAACAAGAATTAAGTTTTGACAATTTATAACTTACTTGAAATACTCCTCAATCTCCTCGCAATTGTTCAAAATGTACCTCTGAATCTTAGCAAATTTAGAGGGGGATACAGTGACATCATTAGCCCCTCCTAGTGGTCTAGCCTTATGTGAGAAAATAAAAAAACCTACACACTCCAGTTGTATGCATTCATCATTTATGTCCACGCGAGAAGCCGTGATCTCAATCCCTTGCAGGTATCTGCCGCAGAACTCAAAACATTCTTTAGCTATGTACTTTTCAGCAATAGAACCCTCAGGAAGGGCTCTATTATTTACATGGTTTTTAAGGCTTCCTAAGAACCTATTAGAAGGTTACCATAGAACCGAAAGGGTTAATTTTTGTAAAATATAACTTTAAATTGAAAAAGATCATGGTAATGGACTAGGGATGTATACCTTTCGCACGGGTACATCCACCTATACTGAACTGGGCCTCCCAACTCTATTTCACGGGGTAAGTGAAGTGCTAGATGCATCATAATAATAAAAAATCTAGTGGATAAACCATCTCCAGCTTACAGAGAATGACTATTATGTTGGTATGCAATCTTCTTATACTAGACCTTGTTATAGTTTTAGAACACAGATCTCGAAAGAACTCACTCAATTCTTCCATAACAACGTAAACGTCTTTGTGTAATAACCCATATGCTACCGCCTTAAGAGACTTTGTAAGAAAATATAGTGATTGTGGCTTTTCCAGCAAGACACTAATTTACCATCAGTATTGACACACCGAGAAATGTTGGATGCATAAGCATCCGGAAACCTAATAGTCTGCTGCTGTGAAATAGGTAATGTGTAGGAGGCTTGGGGTATTGAAGGTTTATCGCCTGATCTGTTGACATGAAGTTCCTTTCGAATTCCCATCAGCTCTAAATCTAATTGGGCAGTCAAGGTATCTTTTGTTTTCCCCTCAATATTCATTAAAGTTCCCAAAAATATTCTCACTAATATTCTTCTCTACATGCATAACATCTAAGTTATGCCTCAATCCAATAGTTTCCAATACGGAAGCCTCTAAAATGCAGCTTTTGTTTTCCAGTTTAACATTGTAGTATCAAAGCTTCTTTTCCTTTTGCGACTTTAGGGAGGCATATCATTAGGCAAAGCAATATTTAACTCATTAAGCTCTTCCGCGGCAGACAAAATCTTAGGCTTTTCCCTATGTTCTACCTTCCCATTGAACTTCCTACTTCTTCGCCAAGGGTGATCTTTCTCCAACCACCTCCGATGACCCATGTAACACTCCTTCCTCCCGAACTTTAGAGTTAAAAAAATCTGACTCACTATTGCAAACAGGACAAGCTAATTTACCCTTTGTACTCCACCCAGATAGCATTCCGTATGCAGGAAAATCATTAATCATCCATGATAATGGAGCATGAAGCTTGAAAGTTTGGTTAGTGTATGCATCAAAGGCTTTTGCCTCATCCCTCCACATTTCTTCTAAGTCATCTATTAGTGGTTCTAGATACACATGTAGCTTATTACCCGGTGATTTCTTACCAGGTATAAGAATAGAAAGGAATAGAAAAGACTCTGTCATACAAAGCCATGGAGGTAGGTTATTGGGGGTTAATACTACATGCCACATGTTGTAAGTAGAGTTGGCAAAAGGACTAAACCCATCACTAAAAAGTGCAAGTCGGACGTTCCTAGGATCGGTTGTGAACCGAATGTGTTCTCTATCAAATGATTTCCAAGTTTTCGCATCAGCTGGATGTCGAAGAACATCATCATCAACCCGCTTTTTCTTGTGCCACCTCATATCCTTGACAATGTCTTTGTTCATAAACAACCTTAGAAGCCTATCCTTAATGGGGAAATACCTAGCCTTTTTAATGGCTATATGTCATTCCCCTTGCCAGGTATATACCTAGGTTTCTGACACTTAGGACATCTTTTTTTCATTTTGAAGAGGGACTCGAAATAAGACGCAGTTGTCAGGGCATGCATCTATGGTTTTATAACAGAACCCGAGGTCGTTAATATACCTCTTCACCTCGTAATATGAATTCGGCAGTTTCTCTCCATGTTGCAAAGCATCTTTAAATAACTTCAAGTTCAAGTTGAATGCTTTATCGCTACTATTGGTTACCATTTTGTTGTTCATCATTTTCATAACGAATGACAATTTAGAAGAAAAAAAATGCACCCAGGATACAGGGGGCAGTTAGCATCTTTTATCAACCTCGCGAGTTTTGGATCCACCTCCCCTTGAGGGGTACCAAAATTAGTATTCTCACTCTCTGAAGTTCTAACATCGGCAGCTATAGCTTTACCCAAGTCATCTAACAATGATGGCATACCTAAATCAAGCCTCTCATCAACACCCAAACCATCATTAAAACCCTCATTTAACCCCGTACTGTCACCAATATCAAATGCTTCCCCATGATGTATCCACATAGTATAATCCTCTACAATTTCATTGAAGAAATCTGTTTTCACGAGTTGGAGTGTTTTGAAGCAAGAGTTATTGCATGTTTTGCATGGGCATCAAATTCTACCATGCCCATCAGCACACTTAGTTGTTGTATCTAAAAATTCATCCACACCAGTTCTATATTCATCACAGAAATGATTCTTCAACTTAACCCAGTTGCGGCTCATGCTGGGATAGAACTTAATAGTAGACTAACCTTCAATGTTCGTCGTTATCACACTTTGGCTTTAAGCTTGACCAACTTGAGAATGTTGCTTGCTTGGCCTCTCTTAAATCACTTCAGGACAACCCCTACACATTGTTAAATTAAGGTGATTACATAAAAAAGGGTTTATACAACAAACTAGACCACAATCATTAGTTAATTGTACCAACAATTCATGCTTAAAGTATTAACAACATTTGCAATTTTCCTTTTCGATGTTAAAGACTTAAAAACCAGCAACATTGACACGCTATGACACAACACCAAACTGCGACCAAGTGTAATCGTAGAATGGAAATGCAGTATAATGGAATCAAGTATTAAATGTCAACCTAGGGCCTAGATGTACTACCTACTCCGTGATTATATATTATCTAGCGGGACTAAGTGAATGTAGGTGAGTTCAAAGTAAAGAAGAAAGAAAGCAGTAAATCGTCCGGTTTCCTGAAGCAAGAGAAGAGTCACTCGGGAATGAGTCCCCCTAGATCCTTATTTAGGTCCAAGTTGTAATTTCCTTAGGTTGATTTACTGTTGATTAAACTGCGGAAGATCTGACAGTAGCTTGGAATCTCTTAAGCTGACCAAGCCCTCTTAGACAGACTAACCGGCAGACGACTAGTCTTCACCGGGATAGAAAGCTAAGGCAACTAACACAGAACTCCATTACTGGAATTGGATTCCAGTAAAAAGCAGTGGATTGACTAACTCTCATATAATCAATCCACTCCTACCAATTGAAGAAGCTCTAACAACCTAATCAGATTCTATCTATCTCAGGTTGCAGCAGAAATCAAAACAAGTTGATCAGGATTCAATTGACTCCATAAACACACTTCAATCGATTATAATCAAACATTATCTGAAACCAAAAGTCATTACAACTCAAATCCCTAACACATGGAACTAGGGTTCTTCATATCCAAGTGAGAGAAAGGTCTACTCCATAGAGAGAGAGAGAGAGAGAGAGAGGAAAACAGAAATCAAAGCAGTCATACTCATAAAGATGGGAATAATATGCTCTAGGATGTCAATCTTCACTTCGGAGGATGCAATATGGGCTTCAATAGTGAGATCTGCTCCAAATAGCTCCTAGGGTTTGTTCTTCGCACTTTCTCTCTCTAGAACTCTGTTTTTGCTCCAAAAATTTGATTCCCCTTCTCCAAAACTCGAAATTGGGTTTATATGCAGCTTCCCGCGATTGCACGGCCATACCGCACGGCCGTGCAACCCCCTTCGTAGCCCGTGCAACCCAAAACGCAGAGTTTCAATTAATTCCGGGAAGGGAGTGGACAACCATTGCATGGCCCATGAAATCTGAGCGCCTGGCCATGTAGCCTCTCGCAGAGTTCATCATGTCCAGAAAATGCGTCGTGCACGCCCATGCGAAAATAGGGTCAGGCCGTGCAAATTCTCGGTAAATCCTACATGGCCAAAAATGCCACCATGCACGGCCGTGCACTTTCCCGTGCTGGCCGTGCAACTTGTCTGCTATCCCTTGCTCGTCCTGATATCGCCCAATTGTCCCCAAACTCGTGCTCAAACCTTCATTCACGCATTAGAACCTGAAATGTCATAAACAAGAACAACCTAGCGTAAAATCGACTTAAAACCCGAGATCCGAGCTTCAAACAGTATAAGAATGGCGGGCAAAACATTTGTAAATATCGATTCATCAAATTTCCCACACTTAACCGTTTGCTTTTCCCCAAGCAAACCTAACTCAAACCAATGCAGCTCTCCAGACTAGGGATGGCAATTTTGCCCATACCCATGGGTATTTTACTATCCAACCCAATTGGGTTGGGTATGAAATCCAAATATATGGATATGGGTAAAGTTTGATGGGTTTGTACCCATACCCATTTACTTTGGGTTGGATTTGGGTTTGTACCCATGCCCAAATACAAATTACAGTTTGGTACCTAAACTTAATAGATATGCATATTTAGTACCTAAATTTAATTTTTTTTGCATATAAGTCCTCAAAATATCGATGGAAAATTACGTTTTGATACCTAAACTTTTTTGGTCTTACATTTTGGTACCTAAAATTTTACAAATAAGTCCAATTTTTGCATGTGTAGTTAAAACACTCTCAAGTAAATGGATATCCATATCCAACCCATACCCATTTAGATAATATCCATATCTAACCCAAACCCATACACACATCACCCAAACCCTACCCATAATAAATGGATCTACTTGGGTTTGGGCAAAATTACCCATGGGTGGGTAAATTGTCATCCCTACTCCAGACCTTTACAGCAACAAGCAACCCCGATCGTCGTTAGAGGATTTCCTATATCATTTAGCAACTTACGAGGTCAACTGGTCTTCTAAGACGTCCCCTATCTCTCTCAATGCGAGTACTAGACTCAAGCAAGGATCATGAGAAGTAGTGGGACTAAGACAATCAATTCATGGATAAGGAGACTCACACAATTTAAGGACCGAAGACTCTTTGTATTGGGTGCTCTTCCATTTTATCTCACTTGTTGGAACCCATTTTCCTTATTATTTGTTTCTTCTTCTTTTGTTTTACTTTGCTGGGGTTCCAATTGCAGTTTTATGCGCGGTCGGCCCTTATTAGGTGAGTAAGAGCAATTAATGTACATCTGTCGCTCTCCAAAGTACTTCTTTTAACTCCTATTCCTCACTTCGTGTGGAGGGTCAATGAAATTAAGGGGAATCGCAAGCTCTATCCGTGCCCTTAAAAACACCTTGTAGGCCTACGTTCAACAGGTGGAATTTTTACTTGTACTAGAGACGGCTTAGCTTCACCTTATAGGCCTACCCCACTAAGGAGGCCTAAGTTCTGGTCCTTAAAGCCTCTTTTTTAAGGAAGAACTTAAAGCCTTGTGATTGGCTAATTCAAGATAAGGTAGTTAGTATGAGTTATTAGTTAAAAAGTTGTTAGGGGTATTAAGGAGAATACAATTAAATTAAAACATGTCTATTATTTTCAAAAACCCTAAACGACGGTTTATTTTTGGTTTTCGTCTTCGTCGGGTCTGTTTATTGTTGCCGCCGCGGGTCTGTTCCAAATTTTCCCGTCGTCCCTGCTTCTCCGTCAACGGCGAGTCCGTCGCATAGTCCCTGAAGCACGAGCCCGTGAGTTCTCCGTCAAACACGAGTATGTCGTCCCTGAAGCACGAGCCCCTCGACTTCTCCGTCAAACACGAGTCCGTCGTCCCTGAAGCAATCATCTTGAAGACGCTCGTCCGGTCGAGTTCTCCGTCGTCGCTGTTCGAGTTCTCCCTCTCTCTCGTCCGGTCGAGTTCGCCCTCTCTCTCCGTCGTCGCTGTTCGAGTTCTCCATCTCTCTCATCCGTTCGAGTTCTCCGGCCGACTGTTCGAGTTCTCACTCTCTCTCGTTTCAACTCTCAGTCTCTCGTCGGCGGCCGCGTGTTAGGGTATTTTTTGGTCTCCGATTTTTTTGGCCGCTATTTTGAGGGTTTTTGGCGTTGCATGTTGCATGGGATTAGGGTTTTGGCAATGCATGAGATTAGGGTTTGTCGTTGTATGGGAGGAGTAGGGGTTGTACAATGGTAGGTCCATTTTTAATTTATTTGGTTTCTGTTATTAATAATTTTGTGGACGTTTCCAGATTTTTTTCTGTCGATTGTCACTCGTTATCAACCTTTTGGCATCTATTATTAATCATTCTGTGGACATATGGAAAACGTGTTGTGTCTATATTATTAATTAATACGTGCTCGTTTTCAACTTTTTTGTTCTATATTATTAATCATTTTGTCTTGCAAGTCAATGTGTTGTGTGTTCATTGTTAATCAATCTGTGCACGTCAAATTCATTTCGAATTTGGGAAATATTTTTAATTTTTTTGTGTCCATTGTTAATCAATTTCTGCTCGTTATGAACCTTTTTTATATCTATTATTAATCATTCGGTGGGCGTTTACAAGCTGTTTTGGTCAACATTGTTAATCAATATGTTCTCGCTCTCAACCTTTTTCTTTTTATTATTAATGAATCTGTACTGTTATGTAAATTATTTAATTGCATTGGTATTTTTTTTTTAGTAATGTTCTTTGCCAACGTGATAATTTTGTGAACACCATAATCAATTCTTGTCGTGTTATGTTTTTTTAGTATTGGTCGTTATCAACACTACTACCTCATGTTCGTTATTAACATTTTCTTTTGTATTGATCGTTATTAAAAAATCTATTATTAATCATTCTGTGGACATATGGAAAACGTGTTGTGTCTATATTATTAATTAATACGTGCTCGTTTTCAACTTTTTCGTTCTATATTATTAATCAATTTGTCATGCAAGTCAATGTGTTGTGTGTTCATTGTTAATCAATCTGTGCACGTCAAATTCATTTCGAATTTGGGAAATATTTTTAATTTTTTTGTGTCCATTGTTAATCAATTTCTGCTCGTTATGAAGCTTTTTTATATCTATTGTTAATCATTCGTTGGGCGTTTACAAGCTGTTTTGGTCAACATTGTTAGTCAATATGTTCTCGCTCTCAACCTTTTGCTTTTTATTATTAATGAATCTGTGCTGTTATGTAAATTATTTAATTGCATTGGTAATTTTTTTTGTAATGTTCTTTGCCAACGTGATAATTTTGTGAACACCATAATCAATTCTTGTCGTGTTATGTTTTTTTAGTATTGGTTGTTATCAACACTACTACCTCATGTTCGTTATTAACATTTTCTTTTGTATTGATCGTTATTAAAAAATGGGTTATTAATCATTTCGTGGACTTTCTTTATAATTTTTTACAGTGGTCCACAATATAATATGGCACGTACGAAGAATACTTCGCATAAGTCTGCACCGTTGAGTAAGCCTATGAAGAAAAAGGCAGATGCACCCATAGCTGATGACAATCGCTTACCAATCAGGTGCAGTGTGTCTCAGGTCCGCAAAATCGTTAAGAATATTAGCCCAAGTCGTGCGGCTATACTTCGAAGTTATGGGTTCGGCTTCGTTCTTAACTTGCAGATGCGTAGTATTGACCAGGATTATTTGCGCTTGGTAAATGTTAATTTTGATGGTGAGTGAATGCACAACTAGCATCTTTAATTGAATTTATTTCCTGTTGTGTTTTCAACTTTCTCCTCGTTCACGTCCACTGACACCCTATAAAAGAAGAAGGGATCACATCTCTGTTCCTCCTGAAAGTGTCGATACAGGAATGTGGCCACCCCATACTCCATTGTCTTCGCCCTCACTGTTCTAATGCAATTCTTCAAGTCCTCTGGAAGGAAACCAACATTCTCCCTACCACCAGCAGCTAAGCAGAATGTAGTATAGCTAGCCCGTGTTTTTATACCGGCAGCCTCGTTCATTTTAGCAATACAAAGTTGAGTTTCAGTGATATTCCTGTTAGAACGATGGAGATGCTTGGCCGATGGGTCGTGCATCTCATGATTGTGCTCATCTACCCAATCATCAATGTAATAGAGGTTGGTTTATTTATCCAACTTGAAGTTCATCCTCGCTGGACACCCCCATCTATTCTCTGCCCTACTCCTTTTTCGAACAGTATTATCTCTACACAAATTATCAAGAAATTAGTTAATAATGGTGCATTTTTTTTTACTTGTTAATAAGATTGTTATAAATTCGACTTACCCATGTTATCAATATTAAAATCACGAATGTCCATGACAGGTATAGCACTACCATCATTCGTATGAACATCATCCACCACTCCTGCAACATTGAATACATTACGTCACTGACACGAGTTTTATCATTCCACATATATACAAGATTAGTCAACTAACCTTCGCCTTCTGCATATAGATTTTCTACTGTAATCTCGTCTTCGCTTAAGTCATTGTTATTGGAAATATCTTCACCTTCCAAGTTGACATCACAAGGTACTTCATTCAGATCTGCAACGTTCTGCAACGTTGACAAATTAACAAAACTATTACCTTTAATTATTAACAACTACCCACTTCATTATTAATCTTCATTCTCCGATTATTAAATCAACAATTACAAGGCACTTCATTATTAATCTTCCTTCTCCGATCATTAACTTGTACACTTTAACTTTTAACAATTAACAATAAATTAATAATCATTCCTCTGGGATTAATTATTAACAACCATCAACATCGTTACTAATCTTCCCTTCTTGGATTATTAACCTAAATCGACAATGAAATTTTTCATGCAAACTTTACTATTAACCATGTCCTTTTTAATTAATAATTTAAAACAACGAACATTTTTACGTACAAAGTGGATTATTAAGTTAAACACTTCGATTATTAATAAATTGGTATTATCAGGTAATACTCGTTAATGAAGATATTGATAATATGTTTAAAAATAGTAATAACCTGATTACATGCAACGTTGATTATTAAATAAAACACCACAAATATTAACAGTTAACGAAGGGATTATTGTTAATCCCACACCAAGTTATTAACTTAAATTGTTAACAACACTAGTCTGGTTTATTAATAAATTGGTATTATCGGTTAATACTCTTTTATGAAGATATTGATAATATGTTTAAAAATAGTAATGACCTGATTACATGCAACGTTGATTATTAATTAAAACACCGCAAATATTAACAGTCAACGAAGGGATTATTATTAATCCCACACCAAGTTATTAACTTAAATTGTTCACAACTCTGGTCTGTTTTATTAATAATTTGGTATTATCGGTTAATACTCGTTTATAAAGATATTGATAATATGTTTAAAAATAGTAATGACCTGATTACATGCAAAGTTGATTATTAATTAAAACACCACAAATATTAACAGTTAACGAAGACATTATTATTAATCCCACACCAAGTTATTAACATAAATTGTTAACAACTCTGGTCTGTTTTATTAATAAATTGGTATTATCGGTTAATACTCGTTTATGAAGATATTGATAATATGTTTAAAAATAGTAATGACCTGATTACATGCAAAGTTGATTATTAATTAAAACACCACAAATATTAACAGTTAACGAAGGCATTATTATTAATCCCACACCAAGTTATTAACATAAATTGTTAACAACTCTGGTCTGTTTTATTAAACAACGAGGCAGCCAAAGATATGTCTGTTTTAGTAAAAACTTACCAAAAATAACGTCTCTTGGCCTTGGCGATCCCATGGAAAACGAGACTAGAAGGACACACGACGACCCCGACGACGCCGGAAAGCAGACGAGAAGGAGACGACGATGTCACCGGCCTTCTTTGCGACGAGAAGGTGACAGCCGAGACGTCACCGGCCTTCTTTGAGACGACGACGACAGACGAAAAACGAGAGAACGGGACGACGACGCCGGAAAGCAAGCGCCGCACAGCAAACCAGAAAACGAAGACGAATGGGTTTAGGGTTGGGAGGAGTTTCTTTTTTCTCTCGTTCCTTAATTAATGATGGCATTTACTTACTTTTTATATTCCTATCTTACCCTTTAACGTATTAGGTAGGTAGTTAACCAATCATTACTAATCACTCTCTCTCTCCTTCTCCTATTGGCTGAAAGGGGTTTAAGATTTTCATTAAAAAAATAGCCTTAAGGACCTGATCCAACCCGCACTGAGGATCACTAAAATCTCTTCTAAAACCCAATTTTGTTCAATGAACGGTGCCACACACGTTGGGCTTACCCCATGTTTTAAAATTTTAATTTTTTTACATGGAAGACCAACTTCTTTTTCATTTCACACAATTGAGCATCCTTTTCTGATACACGAGTCCACAACACAACATAAGGAGAGTCATCAATACCACATGAATAAGCGGTCCTAAATCCACTAGTTCACAAAATCAACTGGCACAACAGAGAGACAGATAGGAAAAATCTTATACTTCAATATCCTCCATAGTGCTACAACTACTTGGAGCCCTCAATTCATCAAATTGGACAATGGACTAGGCTCCAAGCACACAAAATCATCTATGCAGTCAAAGATAAACATTCCCCCACACATAAGCACGAGATTGCACTCAATGGGAAGAGGGAAAGATAAGGGGAACGATGTTACCAGGAAAACAGACTGCCGGGACTGGCGACTGAAAGGCAGACCAGTCAAGATCAAGGGACTGGAGAGGGCTAGTTGAAAGGCACCGAGCTAGAGTCATCAAAACACACTGGGTGATAGAAACCATGGTTCCAAGTGGAAAAACCAAAAAGAAAGAAAAGAAAAACAAACTGTGGTGGGGTTGCCTCCCCACAAGAGCTTCTTTTACGTCTTTAGCTGGACGTAGAGGGTGGATGCTCAGAGCGGTGTAGGAACAGGTTCCTCCAAGAGCAGATGCACATCGCTCTTGAGGTACAGCTTCAGATGGTGGCCATGCACATGACGGGTGTGACCACCAACACTTGTCAACTCGACCCGACCACCCGGCAGGATGCGAGTGAGTGAATACTCGGATGTCTAGGGCGGTCGTGGCTTAAAAGTCGGGACCCGCTCATAGTGGTCTCCAGCTTTCTTTTGAGCAGGCTTAGCTACCTGCAGTTTCGGTCGTCACTCCTCCTTGATCTTTTCTTTTGGTAGCGAGACGGACGGGAGTGGCGGCGAAGGAATGAGAGGGGGTCCTGCAAAATGGGAGGCACAGAAGGATACACGACAGACTCGTGCACCTGGTGAGAAACAGCATGCAAAGGCGATAAAGCAGGTGAGAAACAACATGCAAAGGCCTTCCTAGTATAAGGGGCACTTCTGCGTCTTCATTGATGTCCAAGACAACAAAATCCACAGGATAAAAGAATCTTCCAACCTTAACCAGGAGGTCTTCCACTATGCCCCTAAGATGAACTACAGATTGGTTAGCTAATTGAATACTCATCCTAGTTGCACTGGATTCACCTAGGCCTTGTTTCTTGAACAATTTATATGATATAACATTGATACTAGCACCTAGATCTGCCAAGGACCTCTCTACATGCAATTTACCAATAGAGCACGAGATAGTAAAACTACCTGGGTCCTTCTGCTTAGACGGAAGCTTGTTCTGCAGAATGGCAGAGCACTCCTCGCTGAGCTCCACAATGGCCAGTTCGCTCAGCTTCCGCTTCTTCGAGAGAAGATCCTTTAGGAACTTTGCATACTTAGGCATGTGAGATAGTGCCTCCATGAAGGGCACTTGAACATTCAGCTTCCTAAGCATGGACAAGAAATTTCCAAACTCTACCTCAAGCCTGTCTAAGTACATCCTGGTGGGAAAAGGGAGCTTAGGCTTTATTCAGCCACTACTGGTTGTGGCTTTAGAGCTCGAGCCTCTGGCTCCTTTTCCATAACCAGGTCCTCTTCGGGATCTAGGGTGATATGTGTCACCTTCTTGGCACTCTTCGGCGGTGCATCCGCAGTCACAGTCCCACTTCTTATAATGATGGCGTGTAACCCCTCCTTATGATTTCTAGGATTAGGTAGGGGTTGGCCAGGAAGTGTGCCAATCAGTCTGGAAGCAAGGGCATCTGCTAGGTGCCCAATTTTGGTGTCCATATCCTGCAAGAGTGCTTGCTGGTTCCTCTGGCCAGCTTCAATCTCCATGAATTTGCCCGGAGCCACTTCCATGAATCCAATTTATTGAAGTTCCGAGTACTAGTGCTGGCCAAGGTGGTCACTAGATCCCTCAATTGTGACAAGGGATCGCCCAGTGTTGGGACTGATGGAGATGCACCAGGCTGCTGGTACTGTTGCTGCTGTAGGTGATGTTGAAAAGCCTGCCCCTGTCTGGGATGATAAAGTAGCTTTTGTTGCTGCATCTGGCCCGGGCAGGGCTGGTATGGCTGCCCCTGGTTTTGAAGACCAGCTGCAGGAGCGCGGAAGCCAGGTGGCTTGGGATTGTTGTTGCCACTTTAGGAGAGATTGGGATGTTGGCGCCATCCCTCGTTGTAAGTATTACTGTAGGGGTCATTGCGCCTAGCATTGTTGATGAAGTTTACCTGCTCCTGTGGTGTACAAGACTCACGCATGGCCTGGAAGTCGTCTACAGTATGATGGGAGCTCTCACACCACTGGCAACACATTGCCTGCTGCTGCCCTGTCCCTGAAACCATCCCATTCAGATCGATGGGTGAGACCAGTTTAGACACAACCTGCACCAAATCGAAAGAGTGGGTGTCCACAGCATGTACACCCCCGCCTGGTACTCGCCTCGACCTCCTAGCAGTACCCTAGTCATATCCTTTCTCTACCATCTCCTCAAAGAGCTTATTTAACTGCGGTGGCATCTTAGTCAACATGTTCCTGCCACATACAGAGCCAATCAACTGCTTATCTTCTGGGCAGAGGGCATGGTAGAAGGTGCTCACCTTGAATGCGTCATTCAAACCATGATTGGGACACTTTAGTAAGAGACTGGTGCATCTCTCCCAAGCATCCCGAATGGTTTCATCTTCCTCCTGTGCAAAATGAGTGATCTGCTTCTGCAGGTCCGCCGTCTTTGATGGAGGGTGATAGCGGGCGAGGAACTTGTCCGCCAAGTTGGTGAACGTAGTGATCGATCCCGGAGGCCGAGTGTCCAGCCACTCCTTGGCCTACCTCTCCAGTGTCCAGCCACTCCTTGGCCTACCCCTCCAGAGTGATTGGGAATTATCTCAGTTGGATGGCATCTGTAGTGACCCATTTATCTTGATGTCATTGATCAGCTCGTGGAATCGCCGCAGGTGCGATATGGGACACTCCCCCTCATTTCCACGGAATACCACCGAGTTGCGCAGCATGGTGATGACATAGATGCTCACCTCAAAGTTATTGGATGGAACTTGAGGGTGTTGGATGGGCGACCTCATGTTTGCGGCTCTTGCAGTCCGGTAGTATCCCATGGTGTGCTCCTCAGGAATGACCACATCATTATTCTGTGGATCACCCATGTTTTCCTCCTGGTTGATGTGCAGTTGTGCTAGAACCTCCTCCGCAGCCAGTCGCGCCTTCAAAGTGCGCTTGAGGTTACGACCAGTTCGTTCAATCTCCTCGTCCAATGACAATAGATCTCCCGACTGGCTACGGGTCATGCACTACCTGCACACAATCAGCAAAAGCAACCTGTGAAAGCACACAGGTGGAAGAGAGAGAATGCAGTACAGAAAATGTTAAAGTAACAGACTTTCACGTTTCTACAATAACCTAGAAGTCCCCGGCAACGGCGCCAAAAACTTGACACGCTATGACACAACACCAAACTACGACCAAGTGTAATCGCATAATGGAAATGTAGTATAGTGGAATCAAGTATTAAATGACCTAGGGCCTAGATGTACTGCCTACTCCGTGATCATCTATTATCTAGCGAGACTAAGTGAATGTAGGTGAGTTCAAAGTAAAGCAGAAAGAAAGAAGTAAATTGTCCGGTTTCCTGAAGCAAGAGAAGAGTCACTCGGGAATGAGTCCCCCGAGCTCCTTAGTTAGGTCCAAGTTGTAATTTCCTTAGGTTGATTTACTTTTGATTAAACTGCGGAAGATCCGACAGTAGCTTGAAATCTCTTAGCTTAGAATCTCCACTACTGGAATTGGATTCGAGTACAAAGCAGTGGATTGACTAACTCTCATATAATCAATCCACTCCTATCCATTGAAGAAGCTCTAACAACCTAATCACATTCTATCTATCTCAAGTTGCAGCAGAAATCAAAAAAAGTTGATCAGGATTCAATTGACTCAATAAACACTCTTCAATCGATTATAATCAAATAGTATCTCAAACCAAAATTCATTACAACTCAAATCCCTAACACATGGAACTAGGGTTCTTCATACCCAAGTGAGAGAAAGGTCTACTCCATAGAGAGAGAGAGAGAAATCAAAACAGTCATACTCATAAAGATGGGAATAATATGCTCTGGGATATTGATCTTCACTCCTGGGGATGCAATCTGGGCTTCAATGGTGAGAAATCCGCTCCAATAGCTCCTAGGGTTTGTTCTTCG
Organism: Linum tenue; assembly: GCA_946122785.1. Classification (NCBI taxonomy): domain Eukaryota; kingdom Viridiplantae; phylum Streptophyta; class Magnoliopsida; order Malpighiales; family Linaceae; genus Linum; species Linum tenue. The sequence goes on along the minus strand of CAMGYJ010000007.1, from coordinate 14,828,682 downwards.
CACTTTCTCTCTTTAGAACTCTGTTTTTGCTCCAAAAAGTAAATTCCCCTTCTCCAAAACCCGAAATTGGGTTTATATGCAACTGCCCGCGATTGCACAGCCAGACCGCACGGCCGTGCAACCCCCTTCGCTGCCCGTGCAACCCAAAACGCAGAGTTTCAATTAATTCCGTGAAGGGATTGCACGGCCAGTGCAATCCGAGCGCCTGGCCGTGCAGCCTCTCGCATAGTTCATCACGGCCAGAAAATGCATCATGCACGGCCGTGCGAAAACAGGGTCAGGCCATGCAACTTATCGGTAAATCCCACACGGCCAAAAATGCCACCATGCACAGCCGTGCACTTTCCCGTGCCAGCCGTGAAACTTGTCTTCTATCCCTCGCTCGTCCCGTTTTCACCTAATCATCCCCAAACTCGTTCTCAAACCTTCATTCACGCATTAGGACCTGAAAATTTCATAAATATGAACAACCTAGTGTCAAATCGGCTTAAAACCCGAGATCCGAGCCTCAAACAGGATAAGAATGGTGGACAAAACATGTGTAAATATCGAGTCATCATCCATTTTTGCTTTATTACTACTACAACAACTTCACACAGATCATCATAATCTCTCATAGCAACTTGCACCACCAATGTACTGTTGGAATACTAGTAGGTTGTAATCAGGACCTAGTGTCATATGTCTTTATCTCATAAACAAACACATTCTTGATATATTACCTTACCTTCAGGTTTTGCCTTCCCTTAAGAGTTGCAGGCTTCCTGTTGATCAAACAACCTCATATTACCTACACAAACAAAATCAAGGTGCAATCTATATCAGTTCACACACCAGAAACTCATGGACGAAAACACAGCATAAAGAAACCCCAAGAAATTGAGAGAACCTGGAAAAATTGAGAGACCAAGGACCATATAAACATGTGTTCATGGTAAAATCCACCAGGAACCCAACGAAGAACAAACATGCAACCTAAAATCCCTAATGTATTCTAATCCCTAAACCCAAAACGAACCCACACCAACCACGATATTGGAAAATACTATAGATTCTCATAAAATCTGCTCCACACAAATAAAAAGACCCTGCATGCAACCAGATCTTGAGGCGGATTCAATTCCCCCAATTTCTTCCACTCGAACAGAATCAACGATTTGAACCTTGTTCTGGACTCAATTCCGCCACAGCACCCAACACTAACTCGAAATCGACAATCTTCGTTGATAGGGGAGAGATGTTCAGTATATGGACTACTTACTTGGCAGGGAAGAGGAGGTGGGACTTTGATTCTTCCCGACAGCAGTGGAGAACGATTGCCAGCGTCGCTCGATCCAAAGATGCTTTGTCGGCGGCGCTCGATTCTTCCCGATAGCAATGGATATAAAAAATGGTTTGGGGATATCGAAAGGAATGGGAGGGGGTTTTTTTCGGGAGATTTTTGGTCTTTGGTGCGACAAAGAGAAGGGGAAATATATTTTCCGCTACCGAATCCCTTTCTGATGAGGAGGCAAAACTATGTAGAGAAAATGACAAATCAACTAAAAATGAAAAATTTACCTAATATGACGATCGTATTCCGTTAAAATATCTGTATATATATGATGTCCCGACAAATGAAATTTTTTTGTCATAATATGTATTTTCTCTTTTCCCTCCAAACATTCCCGCCCATCCATTTCACATGTCTGACAAAACTGTTTGTCAAAATAGATGTACAGTAATACATGAAATAACAAAGTTTATTATGACAAAACATTTGTTAAATTACCCACAACCGCGTGCCATAAGACAAATCTTAGTTTGACAAACTCATATTGACGAAAATATTACGACAAAACACTTGTTTGTCGGAACATCTATTTATTATGACAAATCGTAATGACAAACAAGTATTTTGTCATAATATATATTTATATTATGAAAAACCTTGTTTTTTTGTCAACCTAGGTACTCTATTGTGACAAAATTAAAATGACAAAAAAAAAATCGTCAGGACTAGCCAGAATTGTTGTAGTTTACCGTTACTTATCTCGTAACGGAGCTCTACGTAAGCATCCACGTCAGTGTACACATCAGAAAATAAATATTTCAATATATTTTATTATTATAAATTTAAGGGTGATGTCTATTTATTAATATTTTAATTAATTTATTTTTAATTTGGCTCTCTGCCTTTCCCCTTCCTATATCGCCTCCTCTATCAAAGGATCTGTTAGATCCGAAAACTCAGAAACCAAAAGGATCTGTTAAAATTAAAAAATGATGGGATGGTGATTGCCACATTGGCATCGAACTCAGACTCGTGATGTTGAGTTAGCAATATTAACGAAATTGTTAATGATGAGTTAACGTTTGGTTAATAAACAATATTTCAATAGGTTTAGATAAAATAAAAGAAAATATGGAAAATGTTTGGTAATAAATAGACATTAGGGGCATAGTGGAAGACCTTATGGTTAAGGTTGGCAGATTCTTTTATCCTATGGATTTTGTTGTCTTGGACATTAGTGAATACGCAGAAGTGCCTCTTATACTGGGAAGGCCTTTCCTGGCCACTGCCAAGGCTCTCATAGATGTACATGATGGGACCTTAGTCTTGAGGGATGGGGAGGAGCGAATAACATTTTCCATTGCTAATACTCTCCCTGCTTCATCGCCTTTGCATGTTGTTTCTCAACAGGAGCACGAGTCTGTCGTGTATCCTTCTGTGCTTCCCATTTTGTAGGACCCCCCTCCCATATCTTCGCCGCCACTCCCGTCCACTCCATTCCCAAAAGAAAAGATCAAGGAGGAGTGGCGGTCGAAGCTGCAAGTAGCCAAGCATGCTCAATAGAAAGCCGGAGACCATTATGAGCTGGTCCTGCCTCCTGAGCCACAACCGCCTTGGCCATCCTAGTATTCACTCGCTTGCATCCTGTCGGATTGCCAGGTCGAGTTGACGAGTGCTGGTGGTCACACCCATCGTGTGCATGGCCACCATCTGAAGCTGTACCTCAAGAGCGATGTGGATCCGCTCTTGGAGGCACCTGTTCCTACACCTCTCTGAGCATCCACCATACTCGTCCAGCTAAAAGACGGTAAAGAAGCGCTTGTGGGGAGGCAACCCCACCACGGTTTGCATTTATGTCCTTTCCCCTTTTCGCTTTTGTCGATTTTTGAGTCTTGGAGTCTGTCAAGAGTCTGTCTCGAATGTATTTCGTGCCCCGGATGGTTTATTTTTTTTTATGGTGGTGTTTATTTTTGAGCCGGGGCACGAATGGGTTTGGTTGTCCGAAAATGTGGTTTAAAATTTTTGACTGGGGGCTCTCGGCAGTGCAATTACGGGCAAGGGGGACTCAATTACGGTCGTATTTCCTTGTCCCCCTGCCCGTATTTCAGTCAGAAACATGGGAGAAGCCTCGGCAGTGTAATTACGGCCAGAATCATACCAAATACGGTCGTAATCGTGCCTGTAATTGGTTCAGAGAGACTGGTTCGCCCTCTAGTCACCATTCCTGATCACCATTTCATGGTAACATCGTTCCCCTTCCCTCTGCTCCATTGAGGGCAATGTCGAACTTTAGTGTGGGGGGGGGGGTGCTTTGCATTTATTGGAACTTATATATGTGTGCTTGGAGCCTAGTCCACTGTCCAAATCTTGAGATTTGAGGGCTCCAAGTACTGCTGTTTGGTTGATCGTATTGGCATTGTGGGTTTAATTGGTGAATCGAATGGCTTTCGAATTACTGCATGACAACTGGATTGTGACTAAAGACAACCTATAATGATGACTGAGACGTGCAGTAGAGTTGTGCAGGGGTTCAGTTTTTCAACTGTTTGCTTACCAACTGTGACTTGGATTGATCACTTGTTCTTGACAGTCGTTTATGCATCTAGTTCAGGGAATCAGAATGAGAGATAGAGCATATATGTAGCGGTGTGAGATTTGAGCCTGCTCATTTCTTTCTTGTGCGATAGATCCCTCTTCCATGATGTGTAGCATTCACGTTGTCATTAGCTAAGATGATGGAGGCATAGGAATAGCCCACGACCAATTTGACTGTCCTGGTGTGTCATACCCCCTAGTCAGCCCCTTTGAGCCGTGTCACTTCCTTTTTTTCGGTTTATAATGGAAAATCACCCTTTTGCATCTCTTAGAAGGTTCCATGGAGTGGTTTTTGCATGTTCTCTGTTGTTTCTGCTAAAAATAATGTGAGGGTTTGATATGATCCTAATTCGAGAGTCCTCCCAAATCGGACCAAAAACCAGAGTTGCACACGTCGAACTTTTTTTAGGATTTTCTTCTTTCTTCAATAACACGAAAATAAAGGATAGTCGCGGAAATCGATCAAACAGATCCGAACTCGTGAGAAGGGCCAATTGGTATATGAAACCAATCAAACAATCTCGAACCCGTGGATAAGGCCAATCGATATAGTCGATGCTCGCCACAACTAGACGCGTTCTCTAGTTAATAAGAGACCACTCAATTCTCCCGAATCCTCAAAGGAGAGATTAAGCAAAAACGTTCACAAAGGAACTCGAGTAAACACTCAATGTATTTGATAACTGAAATCTTGGGTACAAAATTCGTAGGTCTTACACCCTCTATTTATAGAGGTCACAAAGACATAAAACTAACCTAAAAGGAATAGGAAAACAAATCCCAAACTAACTAGGAAACATAATACTACTTAAATAAGGAAAAATACTAATTAAAACATAAATGCACCGCTAGCCGCTCGGTTTCCTTCTCCTGGGCGGAATGGCATTTCCGGTCCGCAACTTTTACTCCAAGCAACTCCAATCAAGCTTTGTCTTCACGTTCCATTTCTTCAATTAAAATGACATTGTCCATTAAGCTTATTGTAATGAGAAACCAACCCAAATGACCTGCTTGCTCGGACTTTACGGAAGTAATCAATTAAGCAGCCTGCTTTGAGCTTTCCATTCCTCCAATTAATCCACGTTGCCAATTGTGAATTAATAACCCCACCCACACCTTTCCAATTCCATGAACAATAAACTCATGCATTTTATTGTTCACGTGGATGGGCTTGGATTATAAGGACAATTATCCATTAAGAATGCTCCCAATTGATATTTAAATCGTCGAATTCGAATCTTCATTTTTGGACCACGGGAATTAAATATCGTACTAGTCGATATTGCATCAGGGTTGGAGGTAGTTCTTAAAAAAGTTGGACATGTGTTTGAAAAATGTGCAGAGGTGGTGGTTCTCTCAAGAAATGAAAAAAAAAATGAAAAGAAAAAAGAATGCAAACAAAAGAGAGCCACTACCAAAAAGTTGAATCATGCTCATTAATTATTGTTTCTTAGCAGTCTGACTTGGAAATACTAACATTATTGTGACCTCCTTCGCTCTTGTGCTCTAAAGAACTCGAGTAATGTAGAATGGCAGAAAGAAAGTAAGTGGTTTGATTGACTGTGATTGTGTTGGATTCGGAACTGTGGAACCTTGTGCTATGAATACTTCCACCACCTAAAAGGGCTTTTCCCCATGTCCAAGACCCTAGCCAGTCATCTGAACCTGTGTCTAAGACCTCCGGATTAGTTAGTGGTGACACCCCATATGTGAACTCTAACATTTAGAGGATGCCTTCATGGTGAAGAGACGTTAGGGATTGAGAGAATAAGCATGCGCATTTTTCGCATCAAATTGTCCTGACCCCACTGGTCGAGAGTGAGCGATTCATTTTCTCATATTCTCTATACTATTTACCCCGGTGAGGACCTAGATTGCTCGGTCTCAATTCTGATATCTTGAGTTTTGTGCATGAGGTGACTATCTTGAGTAAGTGGTTGAGTCAAGTCTATGTTGGTTGATGAACAGAAGGGAGACTCCTCCTTTACCCGATTTTGCTGCACTCGAATGTCCTCTGTGGTGGTTGTCCAGGTTGCCGTTGAAGTTGTTCATGTGTTGATGTTTGAAAAAACTAGTTTTTTTTGTCAAACTAGGTACTCTATTGTGACATAATTAAAATGACAAAAAACAATCGTCAGTACTAGCCAGAATTGTTGTAGTTTACCGTTACTTATCTCGTAACGGAGCTCTACGTAAGCATCCACGTCAGCGTACACATCAGAAATTAATATTTAAATATATTTTATTATTACAAATTTAAGGGTAATGTCTATTTATTAATATTTAAATTAATTTATTTTTAATTTGGCTCTCTGCCTTTCCCCTTCCTATATCGCCTCCTCTATCAAAGGATCTGTTAGATCCGAAAACTCAGAAACCAAAAGGATCTGTTAAAATTAAAAAATTATGGGATGGTGATTGCCACGTTGGCATCGAACTCAGACTCGTGATGTTGAGTTAGCAATATTAACAAAATTGTTAATGATGAGTTAACGTTTGGTTAATAAACAATATTTCCATAGGTTTAGATAAAATAAAAGAAAATATGGAAAATGTTTGGTAATAAATAGACATTACCTTTTTTTTAATTAAAAACAGATGCCCTCTCATACAGCCACGTTGGCTTCAACCTCGGACTGATGTTGCTTAGTCCACAAACGTAACAAAAATTTAACGATGGGGTAACAGTTGGATAATAAATAGAATTTTGATAGGTTTGGATAAAATAATAGAATTTTGAAAAGGTTCGGATAATAAATAGACATTACCCTAAAAAAGTTATTGTTAGATAATGAATTGCGAGATAGGGTTGTTTGCTTGATGGATTGTTAGGTGATGAATTGGGCTAAAAGGTTGTTTGCTAATTTGATGATGGATTTGCATCCAAATGTGGATTTTATTCACTTGTTTTATGTCATTAGGGAGATACAAATATATGTGACACACGAATTTTGAGACCAATGATAACGTCGTATTTGCACATGTTTTCACTTTTGTTTCCTGACCATTTTAGCTCGAATTTGTTGTTCCTTGGCCTATTTTACGCTAGGTTGTGTTGTTTTGTCGTATTTCAGGTCCTAGCAAGTGAAGGGGTGCATAAGCGCAAGTTTCGGGTCAGTTGGAGGTCAGTTGGCGATTCAAGATGCAAATTACGGGCATCCCCTGCCCAATTACGGGCGTAATTGCTTCTGTCATGCCCGTAAATGCAATGCCGAGCCAAAATCCCTGAGAATTCCTGTCGCAGAGCAAATTACGGGCAAGAGTGGACTCATTTACGGTCGTAATTCCACAGATACTGGCAGTAATTGGGTAATTACGACCATAATTCCCTTCCTCAGAGTTAAGTGAAACGCGCGTTTTGGGTGAATTACGGGCACACCATGATTACGACCGTAATTCAACCCATATTTCGCCCAAAATCGGGGTTTTAGGCAAATTCGAGCCAAAGGAGAGAAGGTCGACTTTTTGGAGCAAAAACAGAGTTTTAGAGAGAGACAGTGCAAAGAACAAACCCTAGGAGCTATTTGGAGTGGATTTCTCACCATTGAAGCACAGATTGCATCCCCAGGAGTGAAGATCATCATCCCGGAGCAGATTATCATCATCTTTATGAGTATGACTACTCTGATTTCTGTTTTCCTCTCTCTCTCTCTCTCTATGGAGTAGAACTTTCTCTCACTTGGGTATGAAGAACCCTAGTTCCATGTGTTAGGAATCTTGATTGTAATGACTTGGGATTGTTATACTGATTGATTTTAATCGATTGATGCATGATTCATTGAGTCAATTGAAGCCTGATCATCTTTTCTTGATTTCTGCTGCAACCTGAGATATATAGAATCTGATTAGGTTGTTAGAGCTTCATCAATCGGTAGTGGTAGATTGGTTATACGAGAGTTAATCGATTTACTGCTTTGTACTGGAATCAAATTCCAGTAGTGGAGTTCTGTGCTTATTGCCTCAGTAGTCTATCCCGGTGAAGGTTAGTCGCCTGCCGGTTAGCCTACCCGAGAGGGCTTGGTCAGCTTAAGAGATTCCATGCTACTGTCGGATCTTTCGCAGTTTAATCAACAGTTAATCAACCTAGGGTAATTACAACCTTGACCTAACTAAGGAGCTAGGGGGACTCATTCCCGAGTGACTCTTCCCTTGCTAAAGAACTTTGAACCATTTCCTGCTTTCTTACTGCTTTTGCTTAAAATAACAATCACTCAACTTAGCTTGCTAGATAATAGATAATCACGGAGTAGGCAGTAGATCTAGACCCCGGGTTGACAAATAGAACTTGCCACTAGTCTGCATTTCCGGACTGCGATTACACTTGGTCGCAGTTTAGTGTTGTGTTTTGACCCAAGTCAAACGTAGCGTGGGGATATTTTGGTTTGTCTCGAGAAAATTTGCCAATTCCAATTTGGAATTCAAAGGGGTAAAAGGAAGAAAAAAGGGGAAAAATAGAACCTTTAGGGCTAGAAGAAGGCGGCGGTGGAGGAACGTAGTAACCAGCTTCATTATTCCCCTTCTCCTCCTCCTATTTCGAGGAGCAAACCACCGGAAGAAGACAACGGTGAGCGGGCAGAGGGAGGCGTGGAAGGGGTGACAAGGGTGGGGGTGGATGGTGGGGTCGTGGAGGAGGAGGATTGCAGAAAAGCATAAGCAGGCGGAGAGGCTCACGGCCGCGTGGGGGTGGATGGCGGGGTCGTGTAGGAGGAGGATTGCGGAGAGGCGGAAGCAGGCTGAGAGCTCAAAGCCCTTCAATTTTTAGGTTTATTTTTTTATGTTTCAAAATTGGCTAAATTACATGTTTGGTCACTCAAATTATTCAAATCTTTCACGTTTTCCACTTGAATTACTTTTCTTTCTTATTCGCCACTCACTTTATGAATCGTTTCACCATTAGTCACCGGCCGTTACACTTCGTTAAAATTTGTCCTACATGGGAGTCAACTATAAAGTTTGACCGTTAACTAGATGATGTGGAAATAAAAAAAATTATTTTTCCATCTCATCATCCCACTTACTTTGTCTATATGGTATATCATATTAATTGTTTAATAAAAATTAATAAATTAACAAAATTAATTTTGAGCGAAAGAGGGGCTTCTCCGCGCCATCCATGGCGGCTCCGGAAATAGGGTCTTCTCCTCTCCTTACCCCAATTTCTACTCTCCTAAAAACAACCCTGTCGTTACGAATTCAGAGCCCGCTCCTAAAGAGGGCGGGTTGCGACGCAGCCGGCTGCGCGGGAGAGGAAAAATGACCAGTATATCGGTTCTGGTGCTGGTCCAGCTACTAAGTCCCCTGTTTTCCTCTGCTTATTATATTGAAAATTTGGGGTTTCCCCTGTTCTCCTACCCTGTTTTGGGTCTTTTCAGAACACAAGTGGTGGGATGACCGCCAATTTGTTCGTTTAGTGCATGAATCTGCTTAACCATCTCGTCCACAATCTCATTTGTCTGCTTGAGAACTCCATAAGAAACCGTCGGCATTCTGATGTACTTGGGTGACTTGGGAATCCCATTTACCTTCAAATACCACAACTTTGGAGAGAGATAAAACTAACAGCTAATTGGAATTTCTTCTCTCATCTTTCAGGCTTTTAAGATACCCACCAGCAGTCAACACACCCTTTAAGAGCAACGCTACAAAAATGCAAAGGCCACCACCGGAGGATTTTCTCCTGAAGGAGACCAACCCACATTTGGGAGGCGGGAAGATCACGGGCGACAAGCTTACAAATACCTATGACCTCGTCGAGTAGATGTAGTATCTTTACGTCCGGGTTGTCAAGGCCAAGGACTTGCCTGGGAAAGATATCACTGCCAGTGGGGATTAGGGATGACAACAAAATCCGAACCCATGGGTACCCACCCGACCCAACCCGGTCAACGCAGGTAAAACCCGTGTTGATGGATTTTGGGCCGGGTTCGGGTTTAAACCCGCTACACTATTCACCGGGTCGTGTTGGGTTTGGGTTTAGGTAAACCCGCCCCATGGGTAATATTCTAAATAATATATCTTCCTTAAACAATTAATATTCTTTATGTTTGTGTAGACATATATAATTTGTTGTTTCTAATTGTTTAGAATGAAGTTGATATTATGAAGTAGATAGTGAAGAAACTTAGTTGACGAGTAAGAAGCTTTCAATTAATCTTATTGTTTATAGATGTTTATCTGTAATTTTGAACCATTTGTATTGATCATTTGCGGTTTGCTTGTATGCTCTAGATTGGTATTTTTTGTATGAATAATTTGTATGAGAAAATTAATGTTAAACTTTTATTTTGAAAGAAACTTGTAATTGTAAATTTTTTACCACAAAAACCCACGGGTACCCACGAACCCGCGGATACCCAGCGGGTTGGGTTGGGTTTGAGTTTTTTAAACCCAGTGGGTTTTACCCCGGTTTTTTTGGCGGATAAACCCATGGGTTTGGGTTTGGGTTTGACAAAACCCGCCCCAACCCGACCCATTGCCATCCCTAGTTGGGATCCTTATTTAATAAAAAAAAATTATTAAATAATCAATATGATAAACCATATAGGCAAAGTAAGTGAAACGATGAGGTGGAAAAATAAATTTTTTTAATTTTTTAATTTCTACATCATCTAGTTAACGGTCAAACTTTATAGTTGAATGCCATGAAGGATAAATTTAACGGAGTGTAGCGGTCGGTGACAAACGGTGAAACGATTTGTAAATTGAGTGGCGAATAAGAAATAAAAGTAATTCGGGTGGCAAACGTGAAAGATTTGTATAATTTGAGGACCAAATGTGTAATTTAGCCTTTCAAAATTATAATCAAATGTAGTTCGGCGTGGCCGCTGAAGTGGCCTTCTCCGTTAAAAAATTAATAACGGTAACGGGCTGTTAGTCATATTTTGACTCGCAACAATAATTATGACTAATCATTTGTATTTCGATAGTTGTGGCTATTATTCTCCGTTGGTTAATAATTCTTACTAATATATTATATTTACTATTTACCCCAAAAAATTTATTTACCACAATCTCCTATAACAAAAAGATTAACTAGACGTATTGCCTCTATTCGCGATGGTTTGATATAATAATTTCATAAAGCGTCAAATGTATTGTCTTTAGAAAAGTAACACCAACGTGAAACCTTCGAATAATAATCATTGATCAATGAACATGAATGAGATTCAATCCCCATGGACAGGCTAAGTCAGGAATCGAGATTGCAATTAGCATTGTCCTATTCCAACTGTTAATTAACAATATATGATTTATAATTCAACATCTCCCAACAACTTGAGTTATTGGGATCACTGGTTCTTGACGTAGAACTAGTTACGGGCCCGACCAGTTGGTCGGATTAATTTGTCAACCACATAAATAACAGTGACGATTCGTATTCGAGATATGCATTGGTATAAGAAAATGGCAAAATACACTTGTATAGCCAAAATTTTTGCGTTTGTGCCAATAATAGCCAAATTTGATGAAATACCACTTATAGCAACTTCCGTCCAATTCTTTAATGTTGTTAATGTTAAGTGTGACTGGGCAAACGGCGCGGCTTACGTGGCCAGCCACATGGGCATTTTTTTTTCCAAAATCATACTAGGTGGAAATTGGCTTTTCTTATTATTATTAAATTAATAAAAAAAGAAAATACCATTTATTTCTCTCTGAAATCCAAAGTCCAAACACTGTGGAAAACAAAAAAATTCCCAAATCCCTCTGCTATCTTCCTCCATCGTCGCAAATCTCCCCTGCCGCAGCTCAGCCGACAATCCACCGCTCCAACGCCACCGCACTGTCAATCCAACGCAGCATCCTCTGCTCGTCCTCTTCGTCTCCTTTTGGGCATTCACCGAGCTCCTGGTGATTACGTCCTTCCGCCGCCACTACCTCCCCAAATCCCTAACGATCCAGCAGCAGATATACCTCTGCCGCCTCCACTTCTCCCTCAATCTCGGTCTCTTCCAGCCCGGGTTCCTCGTCGCCTTGCTCTACCTCGTCAAAATATCCGTCAAGAAGAGCACGCCGCTGGATCTCGCGCCGTCCTCTCCATCTCCGCCACCTGCCTGCCGGCGCTCCTCTTCAATTCGCTTCCTGGGGTTTTCATAAAGAATGATTTCTGATTTGTGGGCGGTTAATTTTTGGGTGGAATTTGAGCAGGAGAAGTATTGGGAAGAACACCCGGGGGAAGTTGTGCCTCTGATGACAATTATAAAATTTATGGTCTTGGAATTGTTTTGAGATATCAATTTGGGGAAGGAGTAGAGGATTCGTCGTGGGGAAAGGAAAAGTTGGGGAAGAACCCTAAAATCGAATTTGGGGAAAAATTGGGGAAGATGGTTGTGCAGATGGGAATATGAGGGAAATTTTTTAAAAAATTATGATTTATAATTATTAAATAATTGAAATATATGACGTGTCACTATTTGCTTATGTAGCGTTGACATGTCTGTTGAGTTGGTGCCTAATCAGCAAACTGTCAAATAAGTTGACGGTGTGAATGACACCGTTAAAGTATCTAACGGAAATGGCTATATTTGTCATACAACAACTCTAAAAGCTGGCTATAAGTGGTATTTCGCCAAATCTGGCTATTATTGGCACAAACGCAAAAGTTTTCGCTATACAAGTGTATTTTGCCTAAGAAAATCTAAGTTCTTCGGATACTTTAAACATTCGAATCAATTTGGAGAATAAGAGAATCCAAATTATTAAAATAGTTCAACAATTTAAAAGGATCAACATCATACTATTTTTCAACATCTTATGACTAATCGACTAAAATCCTTTAACGAGAAATGAAAGAAAAACCTCATGCGAGGGAACCAACTCATAAAAAGACCAATTAAAATGACCCTTCTAATTACTGCTCTTCGTCAAAGATTATTGCACGTTTTCTTTTTGGCTTGTTTGCATTTTCTTTGGCATGAGCAACAACCTCATCATCACCATTAATAATATCATCATGTCCATTAGCGATACATTTATCTTCAATATCAATTTACTCTTCCTTCAGTTATATCTTTAGTTTTACTGCATTTTATCGAGCACAAAAATTTGATGGTCAAATATATTTACCAATATAAATAGTCATAGCATGTTGCCCCAAAAAAATTTCTTCTCCAAGATCTCCTTCAGCAATTGATGTAGCTTCAATTTGAAAACTCGTGCGAGGACATCAGCTCTTTTAGGATCTTTCTTAGTAGTCCTTGTCGGAACCGTCCCTCGGGGGTCAGGTCGCGTTCGCTTTTGGGAGTCGTCATCGATCTTACTTGGAGTGGATCGAACACACTTCGATCGGCTCTAACCTTAGGTTAGAACCGGGACCTGGTCTGCGATTAGAAATCTAGGTTCGAGAGTACGGTTACGTGAGGGAAAGTGAAATCACACCTCACAATGCCCAAAGATGGTACTACTTAAGTTTGATAAGTTTAAATGTGTTGGGTGTATTTTTAGTAATAATTTTATATTTTTTGGGTCCCACTAGACCATTAAATAATTTTATCGTATTAGTTTACGATTTTAATTATACGCCCACTACCATTCGTTTAAAGATAAAAAAATTAGTTTAGTTGAACTCGAACCTAATCGGTTGCCTACGTACCCGTAATACGGGATCAAAGTCCACGTAGTTCGTTGGATAACCTTGATAGTTTTAAAATATTACTTTTTATCACGTTACACTTATATTGGTTCTCGTATTAAGGATTTTTTTAACTTTTATAGTTTTAGTATAACTTTTACCACATTTCACTGAACGCAATTCTCGTATTATAATTTTGTTAATAAAATTTAATTAAGATTATTATGATGTTACGAAAATAAATGCAAGGATTTTAGTTATTAAGAAGATGTTTGATGTATTAGAAAAGAAGCAAAACTAACTTAATCCGCATTTGAGATTTCGCACTAAACAACAAAACTAAACGGAATGATTAAATTTACGCATGACGGGCCAGCAAACCAACTGGTTAATTCGTTACTGGGAGTACGCCCTTGATCCCGATGACGAGGGTTTGAAACTCGGGCACCACAATTTTGTGATCGTCGTTTTAGTTCAGAGACGGGGGAGGGTATTTTGGTAAATGGCAGAAAAAGCGGTGGCAGGGGCAGAAAATATGTGAAAACCCTAGGGGTATTGTCGTTTTAAAGGGTCGTGTATATATAACCTCTTAACGAAACCCTAATCCCTACACAGACCCGATCGGACGCCGCTAACATCATCTCTCTCTCGTTCTCCTCTCTTCTTCTCTTTTCTTCCAAAGGAAAACGAAACTCTAGCCAAACTTGCCGCTACTCTCTCTCTGTTCTCTCTCTATCCTTCTCTTCTCTTCTCTCTTTTTCTCACGGCCTTCTCTGAGACGAGAAAGAAACGAAGGGACTCTTCCTTTGAAATACGAAGAACAAAAAAAAAAAAATGAAGCTATTCCTTCTCTCGATTTTCCAGCCGCTCGAGCTCCTCTAGTAATCGATCAAACGAAGTTCGCTTGAATTTCACTGCTGCCAGCCGCTCTTCTCTCGCATCGCCGGTTAAGGGATCCGACCACGATGAACCTAAATCGGAGACTTCCTCTCTAGATGTAGGTAAAATTGATATGCATGTTTCCTTTCTTTGATTTTTGGTTATTAGTAGGATTTTGACCTTCCTTTTTCTGTTTGAATCGATGGTTTTTGAGTTTTGGTTTCATTGAGGAGGAGAACTGGTTTTCTGGTCTCGGAGGAAGAACGGGGTCGCCGACGACGGGGGATCTATTTCGTCGATGACTATGATCGGCAGTCAAACCAAAAAACGTGGAGATCTGATAAAAGGCTATTCCAATACAACGATATAATGAGTGGATTCCGAGTTGCTCATCTATGCAAACGGAGAGAATTATATTGAAGTTCAATATCAAGCACACATATTACATTTCTAATCAACAAGTGAGCACATGATTTCCAGTATAGATAAGGATGAGAAGATCTTCCTGACTTGATCGAGTTAAATTATACTTGCATGAAAATTTGGAACATGCACCCTCTCATCATTATTTAACTAACCTAGCTACCATGTCTACTTCTCACATGTATATTTTGAAAGGTAATTAATTACGACTATCATCCCATAAATAAATTACGACTATCATTCCATAAATAAATTGATATCAACTGTATACCATGTGTAAATTATACTTAGTTATATAATCAAGTGTATAGTTCTTCAATTTTTATATCATGCACAAATAATACTCGGTTGTATTCGTTAACTTTGACAAATGCATTTAATTGTATAACTTAAAACTCTAGAGGAACTTTCCTTTATTATCCACTAGCATGCAATTGTATACTTGGTTGTATTATCAAGTGTATACATCGTCAATTTTTAAATCATACACAAATGACACTTAGTTGTATTCTTTAATCTATAGGCAAATGCATGTCGCTTACATAAAACTCCAGTGGAACGTTGCTTCCTTTCACAATAACATGCAAGCAATTGTAGAAAATACATAATGTATATTGTGCTTTTGAATGTCAATGATCTTTATTCATAATGCTAATGCAAGAGAAAAAGAATGAGACTGCTAATGGTGGATATACTAGATCCGGTGCTAGAGATAACGACGATCTTGAGGAGAAGAAAAACATTGTTCATGAGGAAGATACAAGTACCAGTGATTAGGAGAAAGAACAAATCCTGAATATTATTCATAACGTGGACGAGATAGATTTTACTCCATTGAAATACATTATTGGTATTTCTAATAGTTGACCATCAAATTTTTGTGCTTAATAAAATGCAAGAAAACAAGGAATAGATCATTGAAATGCAAGAGAAGAAATAAAAGGAAATTTATAATGGAGATACATGTATCTCTAATGGAGATGAAGACATTATTAATATTAGTGCATATGATGATATTGCTCATGATGAATGAAGTGCAAACAAGTCAAAAAGAAAATGTGCATTAATCTTTCACAATGAGGAGTAAGTAAAATGATGATTTTAAAATGTCTTTAGGAGTTGGTTCGAGTTTGTCTTTCATTTTCGTAAAATAATTTTAGTCCATAAGTCAGTTACTATGTCGAAAAACACTATGATAATGATCATTTTAAATTGTTGGAATACTTTAATAATTTAGATTCTCTTATTCTACCAATCAATTTGAATGTTTCTAAGTATTTAAATAACTTAGATTTTCTTATATTATCAAAACCCATGTATTTCACAAACAACTTAGGGTTATAGGTATAATATGCCCCTATACTATGTCGTTTATCAAACATGCCCCTTTACTATTTTTTACATCTAACATGCCCCTGTACTTTGGAAAAATTATCAAAAATGCCCTTCTATTAAAATTTCTCTTGAAAAAATTGCCAATCATGGTTGAACCGAGATTTAGACGATTCAACATCGCCAAACAGGAGGAAAAATGTCAGTTTTGTCCCCTGTTTTATTTCTCTGGGTCTCGTCAAAGTGAAATTATTAGAATTATTTGGCTATACAAAAGAGCCAAAAAATTCTATAATGAAATTATTAGGGATATTTTATAGATTTATGTCGTACAAACCAAAGTTCGACCGTGGTTAACGGTTTTTGGATCTAAATTTTGACAAAAGGGCATGTTTGATCATTTTCCCAAAGTACAGGGGCATGTTTGATGTAAAAAATAGTTAAGGGGCATGTTTGATAAAATGACATAGTAGAGGGGCATATTATACCTATAACCCTACAATTTAATAATGTTGTTTACGTGATTGGCGACTGAATTCGGCCAACTGGTCGGGCCCGTGACTAGTTTTCTCCTACTACACTGCTTAGTGCTTAGGCAATGGGTAATATCCACGCAAAAAGGATTGGGTCTAATAAAAATTGAATATGTCACGTCGTCTAATTTCACCACATTACTACACAATATATAATAGCAGCAAGGGGAAAACTGTTGCTCCATTTCAAATTTCCTGCAACGAGAGTGAATGTAGGAAGGACATTTTGGTCTTCACAGTTACTTTTTTTATTCATTAAAAACACACATCTCCTCCCTAAGAAAGTGCTGAAAAGTGTTCACAAGATTTGTTCTGATTTTATCTGGCATGGAGAGGGGACAGGGTGTGCAAAAGTGGCTTGGGACTCTCTCTCACTTTCCTAAGTGTGAAGGGGGGTTAGGCTTAAAAGACCTTGATTCCTGGAATGTTGCTTCGCTGGCCAGGTTAATATGGCTGCTTCTTCTTCAAGGAGTGAGCTTTTTGGGTGGGTTGGATCTCGCGTTACAGGCTCAGAGGAGCCACTGTGTGGGAAGTCAGACTTAACACAATAGGATCTTGGCTTTGGAAGCAAGTTCTGAAAATCAGACCCTGACTGCAATTTCGTATGGTTGTTGAAGATGGGGTTGTTACTTGGCTTGGCAAAAGATTGTATAGATTTTCAGTGAGCACTGTTTGGGACACAATTAGAAGGAAGAACCCTAAAGTGGACTGGTGGAAGGTTGTCTGGAATAAATACAGCTTGCCTCGTAATAGGGTTCTTATGTGGCTCTTCGTACTTGACAGAATTATTACAAGGGACAAGTTGAGAAGCTGGGAAGGATCACTAATAGTACTTGTGTTCTGTGTGGCATAATGGAAGAGAGTAGGGAACACATTTTCGGTAACTGTGTTTATTTGCAGGAACTAAGAACAACTATGTTGCAGCAAAACGTTGCTCTGCCCCCTGGTCTGGTCTGATATGCTTCAGTGGCAGATCAGCAAGGTTCGAAGTGGAGGTTTTGGTGTAGTTGAAGCCTCTCTTTGGTCGTGGATTTGTTGCTTTCTGTAGAGGGAGCAGTGCAGAAGAGTTTTTGGAGAGTCTCCTAGATCTCCAAGGATGGTAGTTGAGTTGGTTAGAGAAGAGATTAGCTTGTATAGCCATGTTAATACTGAGTTTTAGTGTCAGGTTAGAAAGTCAAAATACTGTTGTTTAGCTTAGATGGTTAGACACCTTGTTCAGTCTCAGACTGGTTGTGGCGTTTTAGCCTCTGTATTTTTCGAACCCTTGAGGGTTGTTGCCAAAGGGAGTTCTTAATATATGTCTGTTAATTACCGGGGAAAAAACACATGAACTGGGATTTTGAACGATGACCACTTTAAAGAAAATAAGGAATCATAAGCAATCACACTAAGTATATTTGTTGTATCTTTTTAAATTAAAAACATATAATAGCATGGAGGAAAAAACCCTTCCCGCATTTCAAATTCCCTACTACAAGAGCGTTTGTAGGAAGGGTAGAATAGGGAGTGTCAATTTTTTTTTCTCTTTCTTTTGTGGAACGGGCCAACTTACCTTACCCATGCGGATTTAAACGGGTCAAGGAGTGTCAATTTTTTTCTTTAATCCCTTTCATTTCTCGGTGGTGGTAAAATATATATGAAAAGGCAAAAACAATACTCCTTTTTATTGCTAAAAAGAAAAAATTTAACAATAAACTAATGCATGGATTCTAATGGGCTAACTGCTAACCATAAAATAAAAGAGTTGAATGAGCCTGACCTACACGGGATTTGGCCATCAAGTAAAACAAATGAACATCATGGGTTTGTCATTCTAAAACAAGCTATCTTCTCTAGTATAATATATATTATGCTATTATTTTATATCTTAGTGGCTAAAATATAATGTATTTTAAAGTTATTCAATAGTTCAACCTCGGCCAACCCAATTAGTCCAATTTTGATCATTTCAAATATATATTATGTAATTATTTGATATCATAATGATTAAATTATAGTGTATTTTATGGGAATCGTTTGGTATTTGTTAGTAAAAAACTAAACAGAAAGATCTATTTGGTTATTTTTAACATTAAAACGATCCTTAACATTTTCAGTTTCCTTTCGAATTTCTATGGTTTTATTCCCGAATCAGTGATGTGCGAATGGCGAATTGCAGTCATCTCTTTTCTTTCACTATTTTTATTTTCAAATAGAAAGTTTAAAAGTAAAGAATAATTAGAGTTTGGCATGGGTCGGTCAAACAGGCAGGCTGAATTTAAAGTTTTGGCCCGTTTTCACTACAACAAAACTCATATATAGCGGCTAAGAGAATTTGCTTCTATAAGTCTATTATTTGCCTCTGTATATATTTAGAGGCAGATAATACATTTGCCTCAAATACTCTAGTGGCTATAGCCCTATAGAGGCAAATATAGTGGCACATATTATCTGTTGCTGATTAAAGATTTTGTAACTAATATATTAGCCGCTAATGTCACTTTTATTCTGCGTTTATATCCAATATTAGAGACTTAAGTATTTGCCTCTAAAATGATATTTAGTGACTATTGAACTTGACTCCAAAAGTATATATAGAGACATATATTTTTGTTTCTAAAATTAGTCAATGAGGCAATTAAATTTGCCTCTAATATTATTTATAGAGGCATATAGTTTTTGCTTGTGAAATTAATTTTCTAGATGTGCTTTTATATTTATTTATTGAATTGATTTATTGTAAAATAAATTGATTTGGAAATATTATATATTGTACAACATTCCATATTTTCATTGATTTGATAGTTGAACATAGTGTCGAGTATACATCATAAGATTGAAGAGCAGACAATTTGAGTTCACAACTAGGAAAAGTACAGGGAGCCTAGCATTGGGGCATACATCAGCAACTCAAAAAAAAACACTATGATTCGAGAGTTATAAAGCATTCATGAAGAGCTGCAGGCTCTTTGTGCATCCTAGACTTGACTGCTAGCAAGATCACAAATTTCAACTCGATCGACTTCTCTTCGTACCTGCAGACGAGCAAAATCATAAATTACTACATTGAACTACTAATTAAATGAAACTATGATCATTATACGTGGCAGAATTTTAAGCAATGTCTCCATAATCAAGCTTGATCTCATCACTCAACCCACTACAAAATCACACCATCCAATCCAAATCTAAAAATTGTATTATCTAGTGCAGCCGAGAGCTACCTCTTGCAAGACAATAACTATCACCAGCTCTACTGCTAGTCTGTAACAGAAGCAAATGAATCAAATTAATACACATTGGCATTTACCACTCTTAATACCAAAATATATCAAACTAATACCAAAATGGATCAAATTGAACTCTTGCATTTCCCAATTCATTTTCAACTGATATCTTTCATATGACAAAATGAAATATAATTTCACTGAACCGAACAAGTGCCATGCAGGGGAATCAAAGGAGTAGCTGCTGACAAACTACAATATGAAATTGAAGATAAGAGATTCACTTAACTCAGAAGAGAAGAGAACATTTACCATACATAAACAGAGTTAGGGAAAGTGAATACAATTCACATACTTGCTATGGATTAGTAGAAATAGAGCTGCACAATCTGGTAGAGCACCCTGAGATTGCAGCCTGCACAGAGCACTTCAAGCAGAATGACCTGAAACGGAGAAACCAAAGAAAAAAGAGTATGACAAGGGAAAAACAGAACTAGTGAAGACACAATCACACAACAGTATGACACAACCTGGCCTGCAATCAACTAGCCAAGTTTGCTACGCTACAAGCTTGCTCGGTGAATTGCAACAGTGACTTTGAAAAAATTACAGTAGCAAACATAAAACATTTCCAAGCACTCAACTTAGTTCCTTCAAATTGAATGCAAAAAAACATAATATAAATACAACTAGCCAAGCTTCCTAAGGTACTCAAACTTAACATCACTCACCATTACTCTAAGCTCCTAGGAGAGACATCAAGTTACCATCGTTGATCCCTTTACAAACTCCTTCTCCATGTGACAAAGCCGACAACAGCACCACCCAATCACATCTTCTAACAACCACTGCCACAAATCCAAACCAGATGAGAAAAATGGAACAAGCTCCAAGACTAACAATGGAGGAAAAAATCGATAAAAACAAGCTAATGCAATAGTTGAACCGGCCAACCACAAATAACCCATCAAACTGGGAAAAAGAATACTTTATATGTGTGATTTTCTTGCTATAAGGCTATAAGCTAAGTCCCTTTCAATGAACTGAACTCCCTTCCCCAACCCAACCCAATATTTAGCTCAGAACCTGTAAACCGGTAAAAGGAATCTATACCGTCAATAGCCGCCAGCGCTGGACAGGAGACAGAAGACTGGGTGAAAGTCGAGGGAGACAGAATACTTCTCCGTTGTTGTCGTTATGCTCATCGTAGGAGATTTCAAAGTTTGATTCCTCTTCTAGAATGGATCGATGGCGGGGAGATTAGGAAGAGGTGGTAGCGTGAGAGGAAGAGTAGAACATAAGACTTACAGAGCTGGCCAGCGATTGATGCAGGAAGAAGATGCGGCCTTCTGGTTCTTGCACCTAGAGCAAGAGACTCTCGGTGGGATTGTACAACATGGTCGGGAGGGCGGTGGGAGAAATCTAGGGTTTGGGCTAGAGATGACTAACGGGGAAAAGGGTTTGGGGATGAAGATAGATTGATTTGGGGTATGGGTGATATGCTCTCTCTCCCTCTAATTGGGGCTTTTTAGGGAAGAGGTCTGGGAGTGGGAGATGAAAATGAAAAAAAATTGAAATGGGATTTGGAAGTGGGAACTGGGAACTAAGCCCGCCAGTCCAAAACGAAAAAAATGAAAAGCCCGCCCCAACATATTTTCCCCTCCCAGTCACTTTTCATTTGGCAGAATTTTGTTATTTCCTGTCCATAGATTTACTATTTGTCACGCCATAAAATTTGGTGTTTAAATATATAAAAAAATTATTATAAAATTTTAATTATGTAATAGTGCTAAAGCATTTTTCGCAATTACTAGAGCCACTTATGTAAAAAATGATTGAAATCCTCGTTGATCCCTTAAAATATGGATAGTAATGTAGTGGAATCGAACATTTCTCGATTCGACGTCCCGGGCAAAAAAAGATGAATAGTGCTATAATTTCTATCGAGGCTTTTGGGAACTCTGTGGATCGTAACATGGTGATTCTTGAGCCTATCATGCGTATTTTGATGATGCAAGGGGTAAATGAAGAGTAAAGTAAAGGGTCTTTGAATTTTTTGAGATTTGGGCTAACTCAAGCAATTTTTTTATATTTTAAACTAAATATGAGTATTTAAAAACTAAATAGTTATAAAGACAAATATAAAATATCTATTGCGGCAAAAGAATTATTAGTCGTTATAAAGCTTTTGGAGTTTCGAAACTTAATTTCTATAGAGGCAAATTATGTATGTGTAGTATATCTAATACTTTTAGAGGCACATAATTGTGCCTATTGAGGCAAATTATATGTGTTGCATATGTAATACTTTTAGAGGCACATAATGATGGCTATTGAGGCCAAATATATATTTGTTGCTAATAATATTTTTTTAGCGGCACATACAATATTTGCCTCAATAATTAGCCGCTATATGTGGGTTCTCTTGTAGTGTTTGATCAAGTCTAATTTATAATCACATGGTTCCCTGATACCCGATAAAAATCTCAATCCAAACCAGTTTGGCAGGTGAGTCCGTGTTTACCACCATTTTCTAGGGATACAGGAACGGTGGTTCCTATCCCAAATCTTGTTGTTCGTTCTTGATTTCTTTAGATTTTATCATGGTCTGGCAAAAACTAGAAAGCACAATGACGACAAGATGAAAGTTTTATACAACAAATTAATCGGCCAACGGGCCGAGTAAAAGCTAGCAACGATTGTGAGCTTCTCATTTCCCGAAAAACCGGCGGGATAGGCGATTTTTTATTCGATTTTCTGGAATTCGGTTTCTTTAAAACTTACTCCACCTCGTCATATTACCATAAACAATATTATTTCACAAGGTAACAGATACTTGATTTTGGTTCATAAGGCTGATTTTTGATTCGTTGCATCATCCATGTCTTTTTCCTGGTAAAATTCACTATCTTTACACGTGTTTCCCAAAAAAACTATACGACAATAAGCTATACACTCCATTACATTATCAAATTTCATACCTCACCTTCCTTCGGCCAACTGACCGGGGGCCATGCTAGTTTAAATGAGATGGATGAACAAAATAATATCTTCATGGACCAAGGCTCAGAATCATAGAGGCCTAACTAGTGATAACAACTCTATAATATAGGCCTCATATGTATTTTAAGCCCAAATAAGAATATGAGGCCCAAAATGACGAGCCCACCCTGACCGTCTTTCCCATCTACATTTAACATCTTCTCGAGCGATTTCTTCCCTCTGAAACCTCTATTCTTCTTTTATGCATTAATTCCGGGTAAATTGCAAGTTTGGTCACTAGAATTACTATAAAAATTCACATTTGCCACTAAAATTAATTTATTCCATCCATAGTCACTCAAATTAGTTATACATTCCAAGTTTGATCACTGGCCGTTAGTCTCCGTTAACTTTTGCTGAGGTGGCAGTCAACTCTCATAGTTGACCGTTAAATAGGGGATGTGACAATTGAAAAATAAATCAAAAATAAAATTGAATCTATTAAAAATTCCACCTCATTATCATAATATTTAAAAAATAAAATAAAAGAATTCTTCTAATCTAACCTCCGTTGCAAACCCCAACAGAGTCCCCGTCATCTGGGTCCTGTTGGATGTGCCTATTCAGATCCCTCCCTTTCAAATTCCTCCCCATCCCTTCGTGGACAGAGAACGACGTGATCCTCGTCCTCGCCAGGAACTCGTGCGACGGCACCCGCACCCCGCACTCGGCGCAATCATCTCTGCCGTCCATTTCCTCGTCATTGTCGAAGAGATCCCTACGGCAGTTCTCGCAGTACTACTCGTTCAAAATCTTTGACCATTCAGGTATGTTGACAGGCAGCAACGACGCGACGACCCGACCTTCCGGAACTCCAGCGAGTGGCTCGCTTCAATTCGTGGTATGAGTATCGATTGATTGGTACCAATTTCCAGCTCCCAGTCTTCTATCACATCATCAGAATTCCTCATCCTCCTGACCAGGTGAAAAAACGGCGTGATGGGCCTTTCATTGGGCCACGTCGCTCCGCTAGAGTACCTCAGCCAAACCCACGTTACAGGAACGAGTGAGGATCGCAGTTCTGTTTTGCAGCAGCTTGCCAACGTTAAATTCTTAGTTGTTAGTTGTTTGAATGAGTCCTTCAGATTGTTAGTTGTTATGAGTAGTGGAATAAACCCCTCCACCTTAAGTGGGGAGAGTAGTTAGGATCAGTAGCCGTTGTTAGCTATTCTTGTGAACAATGTGTCTTTCATCTTTGCCTATAAAGGCTTTTGACAGTAATGGAATAAGGCAAGCAATTCCAAAGTAGAAACCATCTGGTATTTCTCGCCAAGAAAAGAGAGCCTGGCTCAATCCCGCCAAGAAAAGGGATCCCTCCATTTATACAATTTCGATCCGTATCATCTGGTATCAGAGCCCGGCATGGGCACCCACGCGCAACGCATTGAAATTCTGGAAACAGCAACCCAAGAGAACCAAACCGGCATCAAGGCCATCATAGATCAATTGGCAGCCGTTCAACTCGTCGTCAACCAGATCGCCCAAGCTCAAGCCACCAAAGCTGATGATCGACGTACCGACGATGGGGACAGATCCGTCAATGAATCCGTCAATGGGCGGCCTCGCCGACCACGGGTCGATGAGGTGGAGGATCCGGAACGCCAACCCTTCTTTGGGGCTAAGTTGGCTCGCTTGGAATTTCCAACTTTCGCAGGCGACGATCCTACCGTATGGTTCTCGAGAGTTGAGCAATTCTTTGAGTTCCAAGCCATCCCGGAAGATCAGAAGGTAAACCTCGCCTCGTACCATCTCGAGGGCGACGCCAATCAATGGTGGCAGTGGCTTCGGCGAACCTATCGTACGGAGGGCCTCCACATCACATGGGATACGTTCTCCTCGGAGCTCTGGGCTCGTTTTGGACAGACAGCTGGAACAGGCTTTGATGAGGCCCTCTCCCGCATTCGCCAGACGGGTGATTTGAAGGATTACCTTACGGAGTTCGAGCGTCTAGGCAATCGCGTTCATGGCTGGACACAACAAGCCCTTGTGGGCACTTTCCTGGGAGGTCTCAAACCCTCCATTGCTGATGGAATCCGAATTTTTAATCCCACAACCCTTAAAGATGCTGTTAATCTCGCTAGGGCACGAGAAGAGCAATTGAATCGCCGCAGCAGCCCTCCGCGACCACCGTTCCGATCGGCCATGGATTATACAACTCCACCGCGGCCAAAGCCACGAACCACCTTCGAGGCCAATTTCCCAGCACGGAATCGGCCGCCTGTGGGGAACGACGGAGCAATTCCGACCGGCCCTCCCGTCGCGGGAACCGGCAATCCCCGCCCTCGCCCACCGGGTTCGAAACGCCTGAGCTATGAAGAGATGCATCGTCGCCGCCAGCTGGGTTTATGTTTTAATTGCGACGCGCCATACTCCGCTACGCACCGCTGTCCAGGGGGAAAGCTATGGATGATGTGGGACGAAGAAGACGACGACTACGACACAGAAGAGGCTGAAGTCTCATTTCATGCAATCACGGGCTGGGCCAACGGGCGCACACTTCGGGTCTGGGCCGACGTCGCCGGGATTCGACTCATGGTGCTCATCGATAGTGGGTCAACCCACAACTTCATCAGCACCCGCGCCGCTGAACGGCTACACCACCCCATCACGTCAAGTCCCCCGCTACAAGTCAAAATTGCCGACGGCAGCCCACTGATTAGTCAAGGTCGACTTGACTCGGTCCCTCTTCGTATCCAAGGATCAACGTATCCGGTTCACCTCCACGCCATTCCCTTGTCCGGATTCGATGTCGTCCTCGGCGTCCAGTGGCTCGCGACGCTCGGTACAGTCCAGAGTAATTGGAATACGTTGGAAATGGAATTCTTTTGGGATGGCCAGCTCCAACGAATTCATGGCATCAAGCGCACTCTTCCAGAAGAGGCTAGTCTTGAGTGCATTCTCAAAGAAGATGCAAGTCTCATGGCCCTCTGCATTTCCCCACCAATAGCACCCGATCCGCTTCGCAGTGTCCCTCCGGAATTGCACGCACTCATTCGTGAGTTTGGAGATTTATTTGAAGAGCCCAACCAGCTACCTCCATCACGTGCAATAGAGCACACCATTCCACTCAAGACCGGCGCTGACGTAGTCAACGTTCGTCCTTACCGGTACGCTCATTTTCAGAAAAATGAGATTGAATCCCAGGTTAATCAAATGCTGTCTGCTGGCCTTATTCAGCCGAGTACTAGTCCATTTTCATCTCCGGTACTCCTCGTCAAGAAGAAAGATGGTTCATGGCGTTTTTGTACCGACTATCGCGCACTGAATTTGGTGACCATCAAAGATCGTTTTCCCATTCCCACCGTGGACGATATGATCGACGAACTCCACGGGGCTGCGTACTTCACCAAACTTGATCTTCGGGCAGGCTATCACCAAGTCAGAATGCATGCCGCCGATGTTCCAAAGACGGCTTTTCGTACCCACAATGGCCACTATGAATACTTGGTAATGCCTTTTGGTCTCTGCAATGCTCCCTCCACTTTCCAAGCTATCATGAACGATATTTTCAGGCCCCTACTTCGCAAGACAGTTCTGGTTTTTTTCGACGACATTTTGATTTACAGCCCCGACAAGGAATCTCATCTCGGGCATGTTCGTCAAGTGTTCCATATCCTGCGCCAACATCAGTTTTTCTTAAAATTCAGCAAATGTGCCTTCGGGTTAAAGGAAATCGAATATTTGGGTCATTTCATTTCCGCGTCCGGCGTCAAGGTTGATCCGCGCAAAATCGAGGCCATGGTACAATGGCCTACCCCGACCACCTCGACTGAGCTCCGCGGTTTTCTGGGACTTACCGGTTATTACCGTAAGTTCGTTAAAGGCTATGGCCTCATTGCTCGACCACTCACCAACCTCCTCAAGAAAGGGAATTTTGTTTGGTCCGACGAGGCGCAGGCTGCCTTCCAATCTCTCAAACAGGCCCTCACGACCACTCCGGTTCTCGCGTTGCCCGACTTCTCCCAACCATTTGTGGTCGAAACTGATGCATCTGGCTCGGGCCTTGGCGCCGTCTTGATGCAGCGGGACAAACCCATTGCTTTCCTCAGCAAAGCTTTGGGCAAATCTCAGGAGACTCTGTCTACTTATGCACGGGAGATGCTAGCCATCACTACGGCAGTTCAGGCCTGGCGCCCCTATCTTTTGGGCCGCCGATTTGTTATCCGGACCGACCAAAAAAGCCTCAAGCACTTGTTGGGCCAGCGGATCACAACTCCCGAGCAGCAACGATGGTTATCGAAATTGTTGGGATATGATTATGAAATTATCTACAAACCCGGATCCGACAATCAGGCTGCGGATTCACTTAGTCGGCGGCCACAGGAGTCCTCGTTGCTTGCACTCTCCATGCCTTTCACGACTCTATGGGAGTCCATTCAATCCACGGCCGCCTCTCACCCATATATGCAGCAGTTGCGCACCAAGGCCAGTTCTGCCTCACCAGGACCCTTCACAATCCGCAACAATATGGTGCTCCGTCGCGGCAAACTCGTTATCCCTCCCAACACCTCCCATGTCGGCCAATTGCTCCACGAATTCCATTCCACGCCGATGGGCGGCCACTCCGGCATCGAACGCACTTATAAGAGGTTGGCTGCTCATTTTTATTGGCCTTCCATGCTTGAGGACGTTAAGCGTTTTGTCCAAGCTTGTGATATATGCCAGCGTGCGAAATCCCAGGCTCTTTCCCCAGCAGGTCTTCTCCAACCCCTTCCTATTCCAACCCAAGTTTGGCAGGACATTACAATGGATTTCATTGATGGCCTTCCCTCTTCCGGTGGCAAGACAGTGATTCTTGTGGTGGTTGACCGTCTCACCAAATCGGCGCACTTCCTTCCTCTGTCTCATCCCTACACTGCCCGCTCCGTGGCTGATGCTTTTGTTGCTGGGGTCATCAAACTCCATGGGCCTCCGCGTTCAATCGTCAGCGATCGTGACGCCACCTTTACCAGCCGTTTCTGGCGCGAGCTCTTCCGCCTCTCCGGCACGTCACTGGCTATGTCCTCCTCATATCACCCACAAACTGATGGGCAATCGGAAGTTGTCAATCGTTGCGTTGAGCAATACCTTCGCTGCTTCACCAACCAGAACCCCCGCCGATGGCTGTTGTTCCTTCCTTGGGCCGAATTCTGGTACAATAGCACCTTCCACAGCTCGGCGGGCATGACCCCCTTTCAGGCTTTGTATGGGCGCCTTCCACCCTCCATCCCCTTCTACCGTCCCGGCTCCACGTCTGTTCACGAGGTTGAGCAGACATTGCTTGATCGGAATGTTGTTCTGGAGGAATTGCACTCCAACCTCACTGCTGCCCAGAACCGCATGCGCCAACACGCCAACTCCGGCCGCCGCGACATTGCATTCCAGGTCGGCGACCCTGTATACCTCAAGCTCCATCCATATCGCCAGCATTCTGTTTTCCGCCGTGCTTCACAGAAGCTCGCTTGTCGCTATTTCGGACCGTACCTCATCACCGAACGTATTGGTCCTGTTGCTTATCGTCTCGCTCTTCCCCCGGGCAGTCGTATTCACCCGGTGTTCCACGTTTCCCTACTCCGGCCTTGTCATACTCCAGCCCCGACTTTGAGTACTACAATTCCTCCCGTTGGGGATGATGGTCTCTTACTTCTCCAGCCGCAAGCCATTCTTGACACTCGCTGGACACGTTGTGGCAGCCGCGTGGTTGAGGAGCTTCTGATAAAATGGCAGCAACTTCCAGCTGATGAGGCCACCTGGGAACTCGCCTCTGTTTTTAATGATCGCTACCTCCATCTCGGACTCGAGGACGAGTCCCCTGCTCAACGGGGGGGTAATGATGGGCCTTTCATTGGGCCACGTCGCTCCGCTAGAGTACCTCAGCCAAACCCACGTTACAGGAACGAGTGAGGATCGCAGTTCTGTTTTGCAGCAGCTTGCCAACGTTAAATTCTTAGTTGTTAGTTGTTTGAATGAGTCCTTCAGATTGTTAGTTGTTATGAGTAGTGGAATAAACCCCTCCACCTTAAGTGGGGAGAGTAGTTAGGATCAGTAGCCGTTGTTAGCTATTCTTGTGAACAATGTGTCTTTCATCTTTGCCTATAAAGGCTTTTGACAGTAATGGAATAAGGCAAGCAATTCCAAAGTAGAAACCATCTGGTATTTCTCGCCAAGAAAAGAGAGCCTGGCTCAATCCCGCCAAGAAAAGGGATCCCTCCATTTATACAATTTCGATCCGTATCACGGCGCAACAGAGGAACCAATTATTAAGCCTTTATGGGCATTCTTCCTTCCAGAAATTGACGGAAGGGAAGAAAGATCCAAACTCTGAGCTTGGCCATTTAGCTTAAAGCTCCAGTTGAGAATGTAATGCGAGCTGTAGCGCAACCTAGTGGATAGAGAAGCCAACAAACATATATTCGTCAAAAAACGATGACAGATCTACTAGAAATGACGTGATTGGGCATCTCGTTCTGATGGAAGCCGGTGAAACGATGACGCTCACGAGATTGGCGACTGAGTCGTAATCAATCCACACTTGAAATTCGGGTGGAGCCATCACCGTCGTCAGGGTAATAGGCAGCGGCAACGGAACCATTGGACCTTAAGCTGTGAATGTCGATGCCGATGTGGTTTTCGTTACCTCCTAACTCAAAATCAGGGACGGTGTCGAACTCGACGGCGAATGTACGGGTAGTACTGAAGTTGCCAGCTAGGTCGGTGGCGTTGAAGAGGTCCAAGTATTGGTTAGGGAGAGCGTTGATGAGGTGGTTGGTGGAGCTGGAGATGGTGAAGGCCAGGTCGTGGCCGCCGAGTGTAGGGAAAGAAAAACAGGACGGGCGAATGACGGGGACTCTGTTCGGGGACGACAAGGTTGCACTTGCCGCGGAGGTTACAACTAGGAATACAAGAAGTTATTTTTTTTTATTTTTTAATAGTTGCAATGAGGTGGAATTTTTAATAGATTAATATTTATTTTTTTAATTGTTACATCACTTATTTAACGGACAACTATGAGAGTTGACTGTCACCTAAACAAAACTTAACGGAGACTAATAACCAATGACCAAACTTGGATTATGTAACTAATTTGAGTGACTATTGATGTAATAAATTAATCTTAATAGCATGAACTTTTATAATAATTCTGGTGACCAAACCTGTAATTTACCCATTAATCCCCGTTCGAAATCGACCATATCATTGTGCGCCAGCCACCTCCAGTGAGAGGTCGGAGTTCTCCGTTCGCCTCGCCGGCCTTCTCAGCGGTGAGTATCAACTGGGAAAGCACCATGAGCTCCTCTAGCAACAAATCGAGGAACTTCCGCCGCCGACCAGACCACGACGAGCCCAATCCCGACGACGCCGCCGCTGCAGTCGCCCCGTCACCTGATCCCTCACGCAAACCGGCGCCAGCGGCACCTTCATCTGCTTCCGGTTCTTCCAAGCCGAAGAAGCTTCTTAGTTTCGCCGACGACGAAAGGGAAGACGACGATTCCGCCGCTGTCACACCTCTTAATCTTTCTTCCCGCCCTTCTGGTAGGCGTAAACCTCCTTCCTCTTCGGCTTCTTCTTCTTCTCGACTGGGAAAACCTAGTTCTTCCTCCCACAAGCTCACCGCCTCCAAGGACCGAGTTCCTCTTAGCTCCCCGGCTAACACCTCCAATGTCATTCCCCAGGCCGGGACTTACACAAAAGAAGCCCTTCTCGAGCTCCAAAAGAATGCGCGCACCCTCGCTAAACCTTCCTCCAAGCCCTCTCCTGCCTCCACCTCCTCTGAGCCTAAGATCATTCTCAAGGGCCTTCTCAAGCCCGCTCCTCCCTCCCCCCACCAAACCCTAGGAGACCGCTATGTTTCTGATCATCTTAATAGTAACAACGCAGACGATGATGACGACCCATTTGAAGATCGATTGGCGTCAATGGGTTTGGGGAAATCGAAATCCGGAATCATCCCTGACGAGGAAAGAATCAGGAAGATTAAGGCTGAGAGGGAGAAGAAGAGGCACTCCAGTTCTTCTGCCCCTGACTTCATCCCTCTCAATGGACCTACTAATGATGCTCAAGGGTCGAGTGACGATGATGACGAGCTTGAGCTTAGAACCCGTGTTGCTTTGGTGGGCAGGAAAGACGGCAACACTCATGGCGTCTTTGAGGATGTCGAGCATCTTCCCCCGTCTGCTGCTGTTTCGGCCAGATATACGAATGTGGTTGAAGATGTTGCTAATGATGGTGGTGATGATGAAGACGAAGCTTACAAAATTTGGGAACGAGAGCAGTTAGGGAAGGCCTTGGGGAGGAGAATGGATGATGCTTCTGCTGGTGCTACTAATAGAGCTGTTGCAGGTGGTGTCAGTTCTCATAACACTGCCACGATGATGATGCCACCACCTCTACCACAGCAGCAGCAGCAGCAGCAGCATAGGGTCAGTAGTGCGTACCCGAACATTGGAGGAGGTTTTATGGCATCTCAAGGGTTGGATAACTTGACCATTCCACAGCAGGCCGAAGTTGCTTTGAAGGCATTGCAGGATAATTTCAGGAGGATAAAGGTATGTCTGCCATTCTTAGCTATCATTCTGTTCTTTGTGCAGAAGTGTTCACTTGGCATGATGGTTACAAGTTACAGCCTGTGCTCTCTGTTTGACGCACGAGCAATGATTTGATGACCATCGTTACTTTGCCTGTCTTTCTTGCTGTCTCGCAGGAATCTCATGATAGAACTGTTTCAGCACTAGAAAGAACTGACGATAACTTAACTTCCTCGCTGGATAATATTACTGCTCTTGAAGGGTCCTTGTCAGTCGCTGGTGAGAAGTTCATCTTTATGCAAAGGCTTCGTGACTTTGTTTCTGTTTTATGTGATTTTTTGCAGGTATGGGTCCTCTATTTCTTTGTGACTGCTGAATATACTTGGAGATTTTTGCAATCTGATCTTGTTGAACATACTTCTAGACTTTAGCAGCTTGTTAGTTTACTGGATTCTTCTTTCGACTCAATCAAATTAATTTTGCATATGTAACTGTTCCACAAGGTGGAGAATGGCGAGAACCAGATGAATTTTAAGTCCTCTTGGTCAGTTCTTAAGTAGTGATATTATTTAGTCAATGAGAGGAAGGGAGAGGAGGCTTGTATTTTTAGGGCTATATGCTTCTAATATCTTTTATGAACTCAACCGTGTTGGCATAGACACTGAGAGAGGGGAAATGGAAGCTAAAATCTTTAGTTTAAGGTTCAGAGAATGATGTGGAATTTACCAAATTTGTTCTAATACATCAAAAGCATTTAATTAAGCATTTGTGCTGACTATATATGGCTAAATTATTTTTGTTCTGTATTCTGCTAGTATTTTGGCTTCAGCCAATTATTACAGGCATGACTATCCCAAGAGTAATCCTTCAGTCTGAACAGATTCTGCCTCTTTAGGAATTATTTTATACCTTTTAAATAATTTTTGTTGAAGAGAGGTTCTGTTTTGCTGGGCAAAGCTTGTTTATAACATCTGAAGATGCTTACCAAATGATACGCCTTTTAAGTTGTAATAAGGCCTGTGATTAGAGCTTGAGGTCTGAAAATAGGAGTTTCTTTTAAGGGGCATGTTTTATCAGTAAAACTTGTACTTGTTACTGCATTTGTTGATTTTTACAGTGCTTGATCTATTGTTGGTTTCTAGTTGCAGTTTATCAGGAGGCAGGGACTGTTGCTTGATATACGTATGCTTATTAGTTGTCTTTGTCCTTCTCTTTCTTTTCCAGGATAAAGCTGCGTATATAGAGGAGCTTGAAGAGCGAATGCAAAAGGTTCAAGAGGAACGTGCAGCGGCTATTTTGGAACGAAGAATTGCCGATGATCATGATGAAATGGTGGGAGTAGATACAGCTGTCAAAGCAGCAATGCTAGTCTTCAAGGAACGTGGCCATTCTGCATTAATGATTAGTGCTGCTGCAAGTGCTGCGCATACAGCTTCAGCTGCCTTGAAAGTTCAAGAAAAAGCAATTCTACCAGAGTTAGATGAACTGGGTAGAGATATGAGCATGTATAAGCGCATGGAGATGAAGCGGCGGGCTGAAGCCCGTCAACGTAGGAGAGCTAAGTTTGATTCAAAGAGAATTTCATCATCAATGGAAGTTGATGACAGCTCTGCTGAACAGAAAATAGAAGGAGAATCAAGCACTGAAGAGAGCGAGAGCGAGAGTGAAGCTTACCGGTCGAGTCGGGATAGGTGTCTTGAACCAGTGGATCAAATTTTGAGCGATGCCTCTGAGGAATTTTCCCAGCTTTCTGTGGTAAAAGAAAGATTAGAGAAATGGAAACAGGAATATGCAGGGAGCTATCGGGATGCGTACATGTCGCTCAGTGTACCAGCAATCTTCTCTCCCTATGTGAGACTAGAGCTTCTTCACTGGGACCCTCTTCGCAAGTCTGATGACTTTTTTGACATGAATTGGTATCTACAGATGTACTTCTCAATTGGAATGGTTGATTTTGTTTGAGTTTCTGGTTTTTCTTTGGGTATGTTTGTTTTAGCAGTCCACGTGACAGATACATTCTGCGAGTCCTTTAATTTATTTTGAACAGTTGTCCTTTACTTCATGTGCAGGCATTCTCAGTTATTCAACTATGGTATACCAGAGGGAGCATCTGATTTGAATTCAGAGGATTCTGACAGCAACCTTATTCCTCAACTGGTGGAAAAAATTGCTGTCCCGAAGTTGCATCACCAAATCGTCCACTGTTGGGACACGCTCAGTACCCTGGAAACAGGAAATGCTGTTGCTGCCACAAGCATGGTGATAAATTATGTTCCAGCCTCAAGTCAGGCTCTATCAGAACTATTAGTTGCAGTTCGCACTCGACTTGCTGATACAGCATCCAACATTGTGGTATATCTTCTCTGAAATGTTGGAGTCCTTAAAATGATCATAACTCATTTTCCTATGTCTATGTGTAAGTGTGTGGAATCTGAAGTTAAAATGGTTACATGCTTTGGATGTAGGTCCCTAACTGGAGCTCTCTCGTTCTAAAGGCAGTCCCCAGTGCATCGCGAATAGCAGTGTATCGGTTTGGAGTCTCGGTTCGTTTGATGAGGAATATCTGCTTGTGGAAGGATATTCTCGCGATGCCGGTTCTAGAGGAGCTTGCTCTGGATGAGCTCTTGTGCAGGAAGGTCCTGCCTCATGTTCAAAGCATTTCGTCGGACGTTCATGACGCGATTGCCAGAACTGAGAGGATTGTTGCTTCTTTATCCGGGGTTTGGACTGGTCCAAATGTCACCGGGGATCGCAGGTACTTCCAGTCTTTTCTCAGTTTGTTTCAGCTTCAGTTGACTCTTTGTTTTTAAAAAAAAGAGTTGCTGGTGAAGATTCTAAAATCAAGTCTCGAGTTGATAGGCATATGAAATGTTCATTCCGTCTTCTTGTTTCTAAGCAACGTTTTCTTAAGCTCAAACAAGCACACCTGATTTATTTCCACTTCGGGTTTTACGAACTCTGTTAGAGCATTTGTCTACATGGTCTGTATGCAGTGGCAAGTTGCAGGTGCTGGTGGACTTTGTGGTATCATTAGGAAGGACACTGGAGAAGAAGCAGGCAGCTTTGGGGGTGAGCGAGGGGGAGACTAGTGGGCTTGCTCGACGCCTGAAGAAGATGTTGGTTGAACTCAATGACTACGACAATGCACGACGCATTGCGAAAGCCTTTTGTCTGAGGGAGGCTTTGTGAGTAAGAATGTGATACGAAGGAAGATCGTAGTTTACTGAGGCAAGGTGATGAAGGGACTTTAACTGGAGAAGAGAGAGAATAGGATGAGGCCATGTTAGCGTTGTTTCTGTTGATCGATTCTAGTAATATGGCGGCAACAAGCTTTGATCTTGTTTCTCTCATGTACAACTTCAAGCAGGAGAATTGCGTGGATGCTGTGCTACAACTTCCATCTTTACCTCATAGTATTTGGTAGTAACGCAAACGAAAGAATGTGGCTTTAAGCCAACAATGTTGTTGCTCAAATGGTTATGTTATTAGATATTGATCTGAACCATATATATCACACGCATCAAACCCCACATATATCACAAATACCAAATGGCAATCGAATTTTGCCCTTTGCCACCACTCTTTATTGTTTCTCAGTTGAACAAATCACAGCATATACCCTTTCTATTTTTTCCACCCCTTAACTTACACCACTTGCACTATAACCCCTCCAAAAAGAAAGGCAACCACAACAAAAGCAACCGAAAAATGGAAGTAAACGTGATCAACATGAGCTGATTCTTCACAACCCAAATCCAAAAATGGAGAGCCAAAGCTCAAAACTTTCCAAAACCCACAACACCAAACTCTCCAGTCTCCACCCATCATTCGCTCTCCACGAGCAAACAATAGTGCGAAACTTACCCAAGTTCCAAATCCAATAATAAAAAAAAAAGACCTGCAATCACAAACAAAACATCAGTCAGTTCCCCCACGGCACCCGAAGCTAGTTTAGAAGCAGCTACGATAATTTGCAGAAGCGTCTGTTATTTAATTGATTTGGAATGTAAGATACTAGAACCATACGAGTAGTAGGAAACCATATATGGTAGTGCAGGAGAGCATGGAGTTAAAGAATTTTGATTAACATCTGCAACTTCAAGATATTTAAACAAACCTGACTAATGTTTTTGTTTTCATTTTATCTACTGTCCTGCAAAAGGGTTGATAGCCATGCCTCAAAAACCATCCAGAGATAGTAGTGTCCATGTTGACAGATAAATGGGATAATGCTATTAGGGCAGAAATGGATATTACTAGGTTAGAAGTCGGATGAAAACCACGGAAAGCTGTTTATGCATGCATAACCAAATGTCGACTCAACAAAGCACCAATGAGAAGAGTAGTGCGGGACGAAAGTTCTAAATCTAGAAAAACTCAAAGCCTGTGGCCCGTGTAACAGTTCTCAACGCAACCCAGTATCAAGTGGAACTTATCATCAATCAGGTGTACAACAAAGTTAACTTGGACCCATTTCCCTTCAGAAGGCAGCAACAAACACAGCTTTTCTTCAGTGGATAGATTAGTACTTCATCACCAAAATCTCTGTTTGTTCATAGTTGAGTTCTTCACCTAAGATGTTTCAACCGCAACCAGTTTGCATATTCTGAAGTCATATTTTATGCTCAAGCAATCAAATACATAAACTAGGCAACCCTACTAGTTAGCATGTTCATCGACTGATATCAGATTTCTATCAGAGCATCCTCATTTTGGATATTGATGGAACTAATACAAGCACATAATTCCGGCTAAACTCTAGCTCAGTACCTTTGCTCGCAACTCTAAAATTAGTTTTTCCAGGACAGCTAGAAAGCAAAGGAACAGGGTGTGGCATGGCCGGAATCCAATAGGTCAAAGCTACTAGATGAGCAGATGAATGCTTACCTGTATTTGACTGGCAGCAACGTGTAATCCTTTTGCAAGATGAACCACCAAAAAATCTGAAGAATCTGTATAACAACACTCCAAGAATGCCCAACTACACATAAAGTATCAAAATGACTCCAACATATAGTGAAGCTTTGGAGCCCGACGACGAAACAATGGCTCCAACCTAAAAGATGGAACACCAATTTCCCACCTCTTAGCATCATACATTTCATTCCATGCTTGTACTATCTCATCAATTTTGAAGCTCAAACCTGCAAACGTGGCAAAGTTCAATTACTAAAAAATCTCAACATTTCTAAAGTCCTACCACATGAACAAAAAGAAAAATGAAGACGAATTAGCAGTTGTGAGTCAGTATCTGCATACTTACCATCAAAAGCTGTTACATTGGAACAGTGATTCTTTATCATAACTGCTATATCTGTTGGAGAAGCTCCAGCAAGTTCAAACTTTTCAACGGCAACCTCCAGACATTCTTCCCAAGTTGGCAGCTCTAGCCTATACTCCACAACAGAACGCTCATACAACATAGTACCCCATAAGAGGTTTATCTGGGAGCTCATGTTTGCCGCCTGCTCTGCAGCTTCTTCAGGTGATAGCTCTTTCAATAGATTATCCAGCCCCAATTTCTCTAGCTGACATTTATACTTGTCAAATTTGGAGATTCCATTTTGGCGTTGCTCCCCAATCTCCTCCCACATCTGCATACCTCTTTCCATGCAGTCTTCAGCCTTGTTGTACAGGTCTAGCACCTCTTCAGAAGGCCCATTCTCCAAATCGATCTTGCTACCAATAGCATGATACCAACAAAGCTTTGCTTGCTCAAACTGCTGCTGACCAAGTGCCAGAAGACTTTCATAGAAGTCTGGTTTTAATTTAAGGGCCTCATGGTATCTCTCTCCGGCCTTCACGTATTCAGTCTTCCCCCATTCATAGGCACTCTTAACTAGTTCCAGTAATGTCTCCCTGGAACCATCTTCAGGGAAAAAGACCCGCTTCCTAGCTCTTGACATGTGAACATTCCCCCAATTGAATAAGGCCAATGCTGCCATCTCTTGAAATTTGTCAACAGCAATATCAAACAGCTCCTGGGCTTCTTCACTTGTTACAGTATCCTCCATTGCCTCTGAGTATAGCTTCATCCCCAGTTCATGAATATCCAGATAATTATCAGAATCAAAACCAACATGGTTCTTGAACAATCGTGCAAACTGGATAATCCAATCATCGATGGAAGCAGACTCGATTTGAGGCTCATTGCTTCCTACCCCACCATTCCCATTCTCAGGAGCAACAAGAGTTTGTTCCTGACTGCTAACATTTGCATTCTCATCTGTCTTTGTTCGCTCATAAGCTGGCTCTAGATCCAGGCTGACCTCAACAACATAGAACTTGAGAGATCCTTGTGAGCCAATAGATGATTCTGCTAACCTCAGCTCATCCGTGGAAGTAATAGTAACCAAATCACCCTCTTGGTCCCTATACTTCACAAGAACACCTCTCAAGCCAGGAAACCTGTCTCGAACTATATCCCTTAGCAACCCAACAGTACAATTCGCAGGCAACTGTGCCCACCTTATATCTTCTCCTAAGACCAACTTCACGGACTTGGAAATTGGCTTCTCTTCTTCCTTAACCTCTTTATTCACCAGTCTCTCCGCCTGAACAGTCTTCACAATCACTTCTTTCGTCTTAATCACAGGAGTCACTTTCTTCTCCTCCACAACAACCTTCTCTTTCTCATCTGCCTTCTTCTCCTCTACTTTATCACCCTTCTTCTTCTTCTTTATCTTCTCTTTCACAACTTTGCGCAAACGAGAGGCACCAACAACCTTCTCTGCCTCCTCAGCAGCAATGGACTGTTCATCAAAGCTAATGCCCTTATCAGCCATAGCCTGTTTAATACTTTCGAGAATCTCCAAGGCAGCAGAGTTATTGGGTTCCATGGTCAAAACATGCTTAACATCTCTCCGAGCCAAATCCAATCGATTCAAGGCCTCATAACATCTAGCTCTCTTCAATAAGGCCTTACTGTATTTGGGAGAAACCTCCAAAGCCAAATTACACTCGTTAATAGCACGAGGATACTCACCAAGACCCATCTGCATATAGCAAGCGGCCATGTTGGTGCGCAGATAAGCAACGTCAATATGGTTCTTGGGAAGTAGCTTGACGGACTTTTCATACTTCAACATGGCCCCTTCATGGTCACGCTTCTGGAACAGCCTGTTGCCTTCTTCTTTGAGCTCCAGTGCCATGTTGATGAAGATTGTTGTGTCCTCGTCAAAGGCCTTGGAAGACTTGTCAGATGAGCTCTTGGGCAGCTGCTTAACGTTGTTGCTGCTGCTATCGCCTCTGGGCGTCCTGGGGGATTGAGGAGCAGTCTTCTTCCCCGTTGGCTTTCCCATTTCCCGATTGCAACTTTTTTCTTCAGATCTACGGAGTCAGCAAAGACAAGCAATCAAAGGCAGACCATAGGAGAAATCACAAGTTGGGTTTTTTACTCCTATTCTATTCTAATCAAAACACCCCCAGCTGCCCAAGGAAGATCAAGATAACTAGAGGCCACAGACGCCGAAACCCAGTAAAGCAAAGGACGGGAAGAAATGAAATATGTGCAGAAAATCAATAAAGCTCCCAACTTCACAAATTCAACGGCTCCGGGAAAACGGGGAGAAAGAACTAAAAGAAGAAACAAAGGAGAAAAACAGGGGAAACCCAGAAGAGGGACAAGGAAAAAAAGGCCCTTTTTATATCCCTCTGAAGAACTCTTAATCAATTGTCTCTGTAGGACAGAGATTTACAGAGCCAATCCAGATAGACGGGTAGAAAGGTCAGGTTTGGTAGGGGATAATTTCTTGGTGTGCAGAAATGGAAAGGTAGGCTTCAGGAGGGAAATGAATGTGCCAGGGGAATAAGAAGGAATGTGGTGGAGGAAGCAGAACAGAAAGAACAAAGACGATACAGAGAGAGACATTCAATGAATAAATTAAAATTATTTAATTACATTTTAACGCAGGCCCAAGATTTTCATTTCTTTCCTTTTTGTTCTGTGTTGATTGGTTGCTTCGATTCGTATCCGCGGCTCCTAGGGTTTTCGTCTTCTTCCTGCCCTCGTCATCTCTTCCGGTTGAGAATTTAGGTCAACGTTCGGTGGCCTTTGTCCTTCGCCCCCCATCACACCAGTCTTTTCTTTCCTTTTCCAGTTACAATTTTAGTCCCTCAAGTTATCATCTTCACCATTTCGGTCCCTACAACTTTACGTCGTTTTCTCCCATACAACTAGACACATTTTCTATCAACACCACCTCCATGGCCATATCAATTTGCATATATGGTTTCATTTATGCCATTGCACGTAACAAACACACAAACCTTATATTATACAGAACGAACACAAGGTTGGATAAATACTTCATTTAATCGACAATAAATGTCATTCAAATGAAGTTCTAACAAATTGATTGCTAACGGAAAGATGACAAGCCGACGAACCTTTGTATCTCCAGCAGAACTTCCGTGTGTGGCCATCTCGTGTAGTCATGCCGTTGAGAATAGCTCTAGCCTCTACCAGTTACATGACAATGGTAAGGTAACGGATTGAAATGTAGGAATAAAAATTTAAAGGGACTGAAATGCAAGCAAGAACTAAAATATTTGGGACTTGGGTTGGGAACGGAACAGATCAGGTCAGTAATCTTATGGTTAGTAACCATGAGTAACCTGTTCACATCACCATGACATCAGTATCACTCTTTCTCTTGGAAAGTCTTTTATCTTTTCTCCTTTAATCTTTAACTGACGATTTCTCTCTTGTTTTAAGTCGAAATTTATATCTTTTTGCACAGATAAATAAGATTAAATGTGCTCTTTAAAATGATATCCACTTTGATATATTTTTAGTACAAAAAAATTGAAAAAAAATTTACCAGTCATTACCATATGATACGCTCATATCTAATACCATATGGTAAGAAAGTGTACCATGATGGTATGAACATATCAATATGGTAATGTAACACCCCACCCTAAAATCATGAGTCGAACCGATGGTTCAACCGCGCAGTGGAAATCACTCGGAGTTTACGTTTTCAAAATCTCGACTCAGCTCGCATTCACATCATTCTCATATGTTTAAAAATTCAACTCATCATAACAATTTACTAAAATCATATTCTTAATTCATTAATCCATCTTCGTCAAATTCCGGATTCACCAAACCCAGACTATCAATCTCGTCTACTCCGTTCATGCTCAACTCAAGTTAATGATCATATTTGACTAACGTAAACTATCATGTATGCTCAAAACCCGAATCGTAAAAATAATGATTTTGGAGTACATCAATATGTGAAAAACCTTTTAAACCAAAATCCTCCATCGATCATTGTGCAGTGCCAAAGTCATCCTCAATTTACCACACATGTCACATCTAGAAAGAAAAATGGGTCAGCTACTAAGCTGAGTGTGTGGACCTGGCCTATACGGCAAAACTATTATTGTTAGCATGTCATCACATCATCACATATTGTTGATTAAAAACACATCATCAACAAATTATCATGCCACACGAAAATCTCATTAATCTCTACATTTATTTCTAGGTCATCAATCCAAATTCATCTTTAACCCAATTCCTCATGGTATGAATTTCATTAATCAAGTCGTATATCGACATAAAATCGTAAACTTACTTCAACTCATGAATCCATCATATCAACCTTTCATTCAAAGTCAACTCATCATTTAATCATCAACCATGTCAATCATTCATCCATAATCAAATCACCATTTCGGCGCAACCATATCA
Source organism: Linum tenue (assembly GCA_946122785.1). NCBI lineage: Eukaryota > Viridiplantae > Streptophyta > Magnoliopsida > Malpighiales > Linaceae > Linum > Linum tenue. The sequence continues at coordinate 14,787,621 of CAMGYJ010000007.1, read as the reverse complement.
ATCTCTCAATCAATCATCAATCAAATATTACTTTACGATTTCCTTCATGGAAATCATCACCATCATATATATCATATGCAATGCATGAAATGCAGACTCTCCATTTATTATTAATTTGCGCGCTAAGGTCACCATACGCCCACCCCGCTCGAGCTCATCATCTTAGTGGTTATATCAAAAACCACAATCTCATCCAATCTAGGATGATCATAAATCCTTTCATTAGGACCGGAGCCCAATCAATCTCATAGGGGTAGGCATAGGCCCTTCTATGTCTATGTGATTTAACATGATAAAACATTATCAATTTCTCTCTTCCATCATATCTCAATCGATCCAAGAAATCAACAGCGTCCCATTGATATTCCCAGTCCATGCATATCTCACGTCATCTATGCATACTTTGATGCATTGCATAATCTCAATATAATCATCATCTTCTCAATGATATAAATAATTCATTCTCTTCAATCAAACTTGTCAAATCTACCAAGTACTCAATTTATCAATACCTCATTCACTCATCGTAATCATTTAACACATCAAATACAAATCGATCATGGTAATATCTCATCCACATCATCATTAATCGAACCATTCATCCTATCAACATTGTCACAAAATATTTCAGTAATATTTATATTTACCAATCACATTTATACCAATCGATATTTCAATCACGTCATACTCATACACGTCAATCGTATCACTATCACTTAATATCCCTGTCATTATCATCATCATGCCATAATCATACATATCAATAATCAATATATATTTTATTCGTCATCAAATCATTTTATCATACGAATCATATAATAACCATAAAAATACATCAAATTATCCATATCGTTCATTAACTAATTTCATCAACATATCAACTAAACATATTATGATCAAAATCTTGTTTTCATGAATTTATATTAATAACTTGAAACCATTCTAAAAAGGACCATACCCAATATATAATTCTCATGATTATCAAAAGTTCATTTTAAAAGGTCTCCCTTAATAACACATCTCTCAATAATTATTTTTTTAAAATACAATCTACATCATCGTTCGTCAAAATACATTAATAAGATTATCTTTAATATTTCAATTAAATACTCAATTAACTATTACTAAAAAATATTCTTAAATGTAACTTAATTTCAATCTTAGTTAAAATAACTCGTGATAATCATCTTACCATCATATTCAGTTTATAATAATTTTCCCTTACATCGCCATTATTCTAAAAATAGTAATATAATCTCTTTAATAACAAAATGACATAGAAATCGGTTTCATCCATCCAGAATTCCAACAAAGTTCATAAATTCTTTATTTTAATTATTCTAACCAGAATTCACTTCTCATATACTCATTCAATTTATTAATTCCCAATTTCGCCCTTTTAACGTCATAACTTCAATTAATTCCGAAAACTCAATTATTACCAATAATATCATTCTCATGGTAAGATCTCATGACTAAAAACCATTTCAAAACTCCTTAAATTTACTTTCCTCATTCTGATCTCAATAGACATTTTCAGAAAATATTCGGAGTTCACCATATACGTCAACAATTCGAATACGAGATTAATAATAATTATTACCATAAAAATCAGTTAACTTCATCAACAATTTCATCCAAGATCACAATCATGAATCAATCACAAATCCATCATAATCATTAATCATCAACTCAATCCTGCGTATTTAGAAATAAACACGTAATTCCGGTTCCCTTTTACCGTAAGCCCACACACCTTATTTATGACGAAATCCGATTCTGTGAAAGCTCAGGAAATTTCAGATCTTGGTTTCAAAATATTCTCCTCGTTCTCACGATCCTGTTTGTCGTTTGGACGTCAAACGAACGAATTATGAACGAAATACGAATTCCGTTAGTACTCAAAGTACCAGGGACTAAATATGAAGTTTACCAGTCAACTAAAAGGTGTTGACCCGTATCTGTTGGAAAGTGCAGAGAGGTCCTTTAACTTTTTGATTTACCAGAAATGGTACCTGAACTTAACAATTTTTTGTGTCAAACTTCCGTTGCTCGTTTCTCCCTCGTCCGACGTCGAAACTCAATTTCGTCGAAACGTGCGTGCTCTTGGGATCTCCCTCTTCGCAACCATACCCACCTTTCGAAGTATGGTTAAAGTTCCTTTTCCTGCTTTTTCCGGCGACCCTCCGACGAAACTCCGGCGAAACTCCGACGAGACTTCTAACCACCTCCAATGGAAATTCTGACTTCGTAGATGGCTTTGGGACCTCCATATTACTCTATCCAAGCAACAGAAGAGTGGTTTCTTCTTCTTTTCTGTCTTTCTTTCTCACACTCTCTTTGGTTCGTATATGATGGTCTGTAATGGTAGTGGTGTAGTGATTAAAGAAAAAGAGACTCTTCCTCCTTTCTTTTAAGCTCTACAGCCGTGCCTTTACTTAGTGCAGAAAGTACTTGTAGAGAGCCCACTTATCTTTACTCTTGTTTCCCTAATAATTCACTCATGCTCTCTCTAATTGATTAGTCCGATGCCCACCCTTGCAGCTCATTGTCGATAAGGTTTACAGTTCATTACAACTCCCATGACCCATACCATAACCAATAATATATCTAACCAAATGATTCATGTACAGTTCACATACCGGTACGTTCTGTTCTTTTTTTACTTCCTCTGTTATTGTCGTTTCTTACAAAGTGTTGAATTTGAAATGTTCTCCTCGAGGCTACGATCCTGTGGCCACAAACGGCTCGTTTATTTCGATTCCGAATGAAAAAGTTGTGCCCAAATCAGTGTCGGTACGTACGTTATTTCAATAACGAAGTCTAGACTTCAAAATGACATATCTCACTCGTTTGAAATCCAAACTTAGTTCCGTAAAATTCTACGTGATCGTGGAAGAATTTTCTAACTTTTGAAATTGAGATTTGTTCGAAATATCTGATCCATCATTCCAGAATATTCGTCATTTTCATAAACCATTCGTTGAGGTCGCAATTTCTTCGAGTATGGTTGAAATTCTTGATTCCTCATCAAACCGAATTGACTTATAAATTGCCCGAGGTTTGGGATGTTACAGTAAGAAGGTTGAATATATGATAGTAGGAGTATACTAACTGTCATTTACGATTTTCATCATTGTTTACTACAAGTTACCACAAGTTACCACCCACATTGCCACATACCATAGTGGCCACATACCATAGTGGTAAAGTATGGTAATTTTTGGTCCAATATTTTTTTCACCCAGAAATTTGTAGATCCAATAGATCATGATGAACTTGTTCCTTCTGGGCAAACGTTTTCAAAAACGACTTAAAAATGAAGAAGTTACCATATGGTATGTAGTTGGTAAAAAAAAAGTTTCTCAAAATATATTGAAAATTGATTTCATTTTGTAGACTCGTTCCATCTGTGCAAAAAAAAAAAAATTGAAATCCGAGTTAGAACGAAGAATATAAGAGCCGATTAAGAAAACTATGGAAAATAAAATACATTTAATTGACAACGTTTAGATCTGGATTTTCTGGACCCGCTTAGATCTAAAGTCCTGATTTAGTTACTCATAGGACCCTATCCTAAGTCGTTGGGTACCAACCAAATTATAATCATTTGGGCTCTAGTTCACCCGTTGCTGGCAAATCTAACGCACGTTTGCCTTCTTTTGGGTCATCGAATATCCCATTATTAATGCACTGATCTGCAATAATATTTTATTTCTACAACAATGATTCAAAATGATTTTCAGTCCAATTTATAATTGGGTAAATATTAAATAGTAGTGTAATGAATTTTACTTTTTATATGACGAAATAGACATCTCTATCTAGATCTATCTATCTACATCTATCTATATCTATCTATCTATCTACACATTCATATAAGGGGATTCTATCCGAGAGATGGGTTAAAACATAAATTGGAGGCACTAGCGCATCCCATGGAAGGCTAGAGAGGTATTTCTACTTATTACTTTTGCAATTGACGTTGAGGCATGACTGCATGAGGGAGATAAAATCCCATTATTAAGTTGGGTTTCATTTATAAATCATACCAGGTTGTGGTCGAATGAATTTTTTTAAACATTGAACTCTGCCGTGGATTTGTCCCGATCGTAAAATTGGAGATACCACGTAAAAGATCGTGTCTCGGTCTCAATACTTGATTATTTTTCTCGTGGTATCAGAGCGACTTGTTAAGCAGTAACGTTGTCTTCCAGCGGCCATGGTGAACCAGACACCCCATCAAGTTTAATTCCCTTTGAGTATAGATAACCGAGAACATCACCTTCACTGTTGGCCAAATTGAAGGCTAGTTCCTCCATTTCCATGCCTTTCTCTCCTACCCCCAAAATCTCTACTTTCATTGGAGCAGCATCTTTGGCCGCCTGTAGTGACATATAATTGGCTTGACTCTATTTTCTCCCTTTCCTTGGACCAGGTATCGATACATTTAGCTCGGATGCCTCATCATCGGGTACGTCATCATCAGCCAACAGTGACTTATAATTGGTTTTCGCTGTTGCCTCGAGAGAAACCTCAGAGGAAGAACAAACATCACCTTTCATTCAAGAAAAACAACAGCATAGTACCAAAACAATTACGAAATGAAGAGAGAAGAAAATAGTTTAACCAACATCCTCTTTAACCATGAATATAAATAGAGATTATTATAGTTCAACCGACATCCTCTTAAATTATAAATATAAAAAGAGAATAAAATAGTTCAACCGACATCCTGATTGACTAAATCCTCATATGAAAAATGAAAGAAAAACCCATGAAAGGGAACCAACTCCTAAAATTGTTTTAAAAGAATCCTTCTATTTACTCCTTATCGTCGGAGACAACTCCATGTTTTCGTTTTTTCTGGTTCTTTTCACTTCCTGCTCCATCGACAACATCAGTACGTCCATCCATAGTAGTTGCTTTGTCGCCATTGGTATCGCATTGTGCTCCATTATTTGTTGACGCCTCCTTCTCTTGCATTTGGGGAGTTTCTTCCTCATTTTTCTGCATTATATTTAGCACAAATTTTAGGTATTATAATTATTGTGCAAGTAAAAGTAAATTATCTCATCGTGTAATATTTACCTCCGCCTCATGAGCAATATCTTGCTTTTTCTCAGCACCATCAACGGCAGCGGGTACACCATTAGCAGGGTCTACTTTTTCCTCCTGCAAGTTGAGATAGAGAGAGGCATGATTAAGAAAGAACATAAAAGAACATGAGATTCGCCTTCAGCAGCCAATGCAAGCAAGTACTAAAACGAACCTTAAAGGAACAACTTACAACTACTTCAAGAGAATGGATAAGAATTTTATGAGTATAAAAGGTAGAATGTATGAATGCAGTGCTTGTGTGGTTATGAAACTTTTGTGGAACTTAACTCTTTTGTACCCCTTTGACTCGGTACCATCATTGGTGATATACAACACATCAAACCAAAGAAAACTAACACGAAAGGAATATTAGTAAAGTACATGGCACTACTTCAGCCTGTATAAGAGTGGAGAGCAGAGTAGAAGAGAACAACTACAAACAGAAAGCAATAGAATTTATGTAATAGAAAGCAATAGAATTTATAGGAGCTTTTTTGGGTTTTGTGGAAGTTGTAGAATTGGCGGAGGATTTGGGAGTGCCTTGTTGGTGTTCGATCTTTTGCCTCAAAGAAAGCTCATGGTTTATCTATGGCGTGGCGCCACTCAGATGGGGCCTCAGCCTGGTATTTTGTGAGTGTTTTCCGTTAGAGTCGTCACATAAATTTCATGTTGTTTATTGAGTTAAATTCCAAACTACTCAACTATTTCTAGAGATAGAATTGAGCCCGCCCGTTGGACGGATAAATTATATGACTGATATAAATAGTAATAACAATTGTCCGGATAAAGTTACTTTTTTCTAGACTTAAAGGTTAGGTTGGCCTCCATAACAGAGTACAACAATACCTAAAACTTCTTGAACAAAAGCGTCATTTGCATCAATAAACATGTCTCGAGGAACTGACACTGAGCCTTATCCCTAAATTTCATTCCCATACCTGAGTAACTTCAAGGAAAAACAAAGAATGGTAATTTTTTCACTCTTCTTTTAGCAGGCTAGTCTCTATGTCACAACAGGTTGTGCTCCAACCAATATGTTAACATTCACACGTAGTCTCACATTACATAAGAGGAAAAGTACGACAATAATTCACTATAATGAAAAGAATTAATTAACACAACACAATTTCATGAAATGTTATATTTATATGCTAAATATAAAATATGTTGGAGAAAAATAATGATTATTTCTAGACAAAATACATATGCATGTGTATAATCGGGCGGGTTTGGGTTGAATAGTGAGAAAACCGTGTCATCCATTACACGCAATATTCGGGTTCAGGTTTTACAAGTACCCACTAAAAATCTTTCGGGTTTGAATTTTAGCCTACCCGATTATACGGATTCGAGTGGATATCCACCGTTATGGATATTTTTATCATCCTTAATGAAACCATTGTTTTCTTTGTATATTTCTATTATTACTAAGCATGATTAGGTAAATATACAATGTCCTACTTTCTATCATTAATCGTCAATTCAATGGACCCAAGTATGACGTGTCCCCTTAATCGTCAATCTAAAACATACATGATTAGCAGTAGGGGTGTACATGGGTCGGGTGGTTCGGGTTTAGCCATTTTAATCATCCGACTCATGCACTATGGTTTAGAAAATATCAAACCTAAACCCACCAGAAAAATTTAAACCCTACGGTTTGTTTCTAAATGGGTTGGGTCGGGTTGACGATATTTTTAAGTAAAAACCCAACCCAACATAAAATATATAATTATTCTACATCATAAAAATATTTTATAACTAATTAAAATTTCAAACGAATAAACCGAGGTGAAAGTTATCAAAATTCACAAATGTTGTTTGAATTTTAATAAAATGTGATTTAGTTCAACATATGTTTAGTTTTTTCACGATATTTGTTGAAATACGCTAACAAGTTTATAAACCATAATATGTTATTCTATTAAAATTGTACACAAGAAAAAGGATTACATGAATCGTAACTATATTCAATTTATGTCTAAACTTTAAGTCGATGAATGCATCAGATTATGGAGACCATGAGAGAAATCCATGGCTAAATATCTTAATTTTCTCATAAGTATGTCTATATACGACATAAATATTTTTTAGATACGAACTCATACTAATATTTGGAACACGGGTTGGGTCGGGTTCTACGGGTTGTGTAATCCAAAATCCAAACCCAACCCAAAAGAGGCGGGTTGTACAAAATAAAACCCTCACCCAACCCAAAACCTTCGTTTAGCGATAAATACGGGTGGGTTGGGTCGGGTTGAACGGATGGGTCGGTTTGCGAGTGTGTTTGTTCACCCCTAATTAGCAGGCCAAACAGAAAAATTAATCAACAAGTTTATGCCAACTGCCAAGGATGCGGGCCATAAAAATCAACCTAGCTTGCCACCAAGGCCCGGGCGAGTCGGCGAGAGGGTTGGCCGAAACTTGGGCCTCCAACATTGGTCGGGCGGGCCTAATTCCATCTTATTCTTCACTTCATAAAAAAACGACTACGTTCTGACCAAATTACGCCGAGTAAGTAGGTGTGTAATTACAGTTACAGGCAACTCTTCTTTGATCTTTCTTCTTCCTTTGCAGCAGCAGCAGCAGCAGCAGCTCCATTATGTAATCCTGCAAGTTCAAGCTGCTGCAGCTATGTCCTGTTTCTCCATTACAAATTGCACAATTCAAACGCAAAAAGCTTCAGAGAATATGCAAAGCACAAGTTGAAACGAGTGCAATTACAGTTTATACAATATAGTGAGTAGAACTACAGCTTTAGACATTATGCAAGGAACAACAGCTGATCAATGCAACTCTTCACAAGGTAAACATCTCTTACAAACCAGTTATTCCTACAATTTTCACATGGCGTCAGAATCTGGTTCACAAGCAAGTGAAAATCATTCTCCTACATTCTGTATTCTCTTATACATCCACCCATTGCCGGTAAGATAAGTAGACAAAATGTAAATGTGCTACCTCACTGGCTTCTCATCGAGCACGCATCCAAACAATGGATTATTCTTGGCTTCGCCCCTGTCTCATTTCTACACTTTGTATTTTAGAGGGCAACATATGAAGAAGAATATCTTCGATCTTCAAATTAGACCAATAGGGCTTCCCATTCGTCGTGCTGAAGAGAACAAATAGTGGACTCCAATAGTCGGTACACACTGGTAGAGCATGATCTCTTTGATCCTATGAGTGATAGTCATTTCACAGTCATCAAGAGCAGAACAATCTAGAGAACAAATAGCTATGGAATCCCTGGAAAGTATCAAGCAAAGGAGACGTCTGGCATGCTTCCTCGACAGGACGATCGGCCCACTGTTTTAGTATAGTCTCAGCGATGGCTGCAACTTGATGTTGCAACACAGCCGCACCAAGTGGTCCTACTAAATTCAACCTGGTTGCAGCAGATATGGAATCTCTCAGTGTGATAAACAAGTAACCCCTTTGAGAAGTCTTGGGATCCATCCCTAGAAGTCCACAAATGAGGCCAAACACAGGAGCATGGTGGAAGTGAAAGTTCGAAGTAAGACATGCATCTCTGGTGGTTTTGAGAGATGGGATTTCTGTGAAAACTGATGCAGCCACTCTCATCAATGCGGATCCTTGTGAAGTAGATGCCTTCCTGCTAACCTCATTGCTTAGAGTCGCATCCAGCAGTGCGTCCAGCTTCCGCAAGTTATCTGCACTTGGATTTGTGGTGGCAGAGTGGACGAACGGAAGAAGCAGGCTGGCAGTGTTCTCCAAAAGATGAATCAGGTGGGTTCGAAGTTCGTCGGGAGTGGAGACTATACGGGCTTGAATGGCTGCTTCCAATCCGAAAGAATGAGCAAACCCACCAGTAGGGAGAATGGAATCAAGCAATTGCCACTGGCTCCAGTCCATAAGAATGCTTCTTGAATTCGTTGCTGAGTCTATTTCTATGCCACCCCCCATTGCAGATAACCAAATCAATCTGTACAAACACAACAATTAGAAAGAAAGAAAGAAAGAAAAAAAAACATTCAGGAATCACTGATGGATGCAACAGATGGAAAAAAAGTGAACGTCTTTTCCTAATTTGCTTAAGAAGGAAATCCTCAACCGATGCCTAGAAAGCGAAGCAACCAACACACACCTTTTCTACATATCTTAAAACCTACACACTAGAACTCCAAAAAGCCAATAGCTAGCAACAATATTCAGACAGAATCCAGATCGAGGAATGCAAGCAGCTCCACGATTACCTGGCTGAACTTGAGCGTGCCCTGATATCCCTGTCGATCTTGCTTCTCTTCTCTTCTCTCCAAGCTCAAGCTTTATCGAACTCTGAATCTCGAGGTTTTAGGGGAGGGTTTGGGGTTGAAATTCCGGGAAGGCAGGAGGGAAGAGAAGAGAGTAAAGGGAGGGAAGGGCAGATCGGTCGAGGAGAGAAAGAGAAGAGAGACGGAGCTTTCGAGTGCGAGCGAGGGTAGTCTCGTGGCCGCGGGGAAGAGGATGTATTTTGGCTTTTTTTTAGGTTGTCGTACTCGTATCGTATCGTATCGTATGTCTACATTTAAGTTAACTACGGTGAGTGCAAATTTCGGGGTGGGAAATAGGGCTGGAAGTTTGGTACCGGTATTTGGGATATACCGAATACCGTACCGAATTTGTCTATATTTGGTATCACCGAATACACGTATTATTTTATGGGATTGGGATTGGGATTGAATTTCAATTGTTATTCGGTATTAGGGATTACGGGATTGGGATCGGTATATACCGAAATACCGATCAATACCGAAATATAAGCTAGTGTGTATTTTATCCTCTCAACTAGACTCTCTCATTCACTACTACGCGACCCTCAACCACCAAAAGTGTCATTTAATTATAAATAGATCATTACATCACTATTTCACACTAATATTAGTCGTCTCTCAACGTCAAATTCGTCAAATTAAAGATTACCAATTACAAGAACTTGAGATGTTAGCTCTATGCAACTCAAGACTATTTGCTTAGTCTCTATGCCCTAAATTAAACAATAAAATCTAATTTATATATTTAATTATTAATTGCAAAGGTAATTAATTATGTATTCGATAATACCGATTGGGATACCGAGGTACCGATTGGGATACCGAAATTATTTAGGGATTGGGATTGGGATACCGAAATTATTTAGGGATTGGTATTGGGATTGATTTTAGGGTGTAATTCGGTATTTGGTATTGGGATACCGATACCGTACCGATTTCCACCCCTGGTGGGAAACACGGCAGCAGCAGTTTGTGAGATCTCATCGTTTGTGACATGAGAGAGATTGTGCGAGGAAAATCCAGCTGTGAGCTTTTGATTATATGAGCGGTGAAAATGAGTGATTCGAGTAGTTTGCTCGAGTTTGTGTGTCGAATTTCGATAAAGATTATTATGATTATTGGAGTTTGCTAATGGAAAACCTGTTCGAGACCAAGGAGAGAAAGCTACTGTTAAAGAACTAGAACAAGTGTAGGTTCAGTCATCGAGAAGAGACTTCCAAGTAGTGCAGATGAAGGAGGGTGAATCTGTTAAAAGAAATTTTGCTCATTACCTTGCCTACAACATACAATTGACTGCGCTCTGCAAAGAACAGTGCCAATATTGCGAGGAAGGTAAAGGTAACGGGTGCACGTAACGTGAAACTAGTTGATGTACAAAGTGCACAATTCAAGTGTACAATACTACAATTACAGTTTATTACACAAATATATTGGCGAGTACAACAACAGCTTTAGTTAGACAATATGTGAGGATCAACAGCTGAGTCACGCAGCCCATGGCCAGCAACTCCTACTCGATCCACATGAGGAACTTGTTTGGATCCTGCTCTTATACATTCTACTACCATAAAATTCACTCTAGTAGACAACCGCAAAGTTCGAAAAGGAAAAGAAAAAAGCCTAACCTCACCTGTAAGAGTAAGACGTTCCCCCCAAGGCTTCAAGAATTATCATAAAATCAAAGTTAAGAAACCAGACGTTCAAAAGAGTTAGGGGACCATTCGAATAAGCACGATAGAAGTCCCATCATTCCCGTTTCCATGGGGTGAGCAATGTCCCTTTCGCGTCTGTGCAGTACTCTTACAAACTCCTTTGAGCATAGATGTCCATCACGGTCAATGTCAAACACATGGAATATGATATCGACCACATTATCAGATAGTGGAATGTTCCAAACCTGGCCAATGACAGATCAAATATTAGGTTAGCGTAAGATGGAAAGCTCCAAACAGATGAAGCAGAACAGAATTATCTTTGTAACATAAAACAGGGTTTAAGTTTCAAATACCTGAGACGCAGCTCGTTGGAAATCCTCCTTGGTTAGAAGGCCATTTACTTTCCCGTAACTGAAAAGAGCCAAAGAGAATGGCCTTAGCTGCTTACGCAACTCCGCAAAGTTTTTGAATTCCTCGAAAGTTATTTGCATCTCCCGAAGGTTCACGTCATTGTCTAAATTCTCCACCCGACCAAGTAACTTGTCTAAATGGCCCAAGTCAGCAGAAGCCACCATGGAAAATGCAAAATCCTTGGCCAATAAGGTCCCTCGTGATTTGTAGTCATAGTGAGCAAACTCCAGTCTCAATATCTGATAAAGTAAGCAATAAACAGTCTGTGATCACTTGGAATAGCCATATAAAATCCAGAGAAAGAACTGTTCGAAATATTAATTGATTCCAGAAAGGCTAGAACCATTCTCACCGCCAAAGGGAGAAGCAAAGTAACAACAGGCTTTAATAGACAAAAGAATCTTAACATTGTTAATGCACTTTAGCATATTGTTTTAATGAGGACAATACATAAAACCAAAGGAAAGAACAAATTACTAGGACATGCTAGATGATTAAGATCACATCAAGTAAAAGCATCATGCAGATAGCTCACTTCAATTACATTAGCACTTCGGCACTAGGTAGATTTCACTTTCTGCCACTTAAACCCTCACATACAGTATAGAACACGAGGAAAAATGTTTCATCCTGGCAGCAAAAGAAACCCACGAAGCAACGAAACTATATTAAACCACAAAGCGAGGCTAATTTCTAACAGTTTCAGTTCCAAGGGAGAAGGCAAAATATTCTGAAGTTTACCTCATCCTGTAAATTCGTCATGAATTGCATGAAGTTATCACATTGGAGCCGTTTAGTTCCATCACTGCCAAAGAAGTAGTCCACCAAACCTCCATTCTCCACACAACCACTAACCTTAAACCCTGTCCTTAGTCCATCCTTATGTACTGCAACTTGCCTGTTATGAGCTCGCATCAATGCCATCACTTTCTTAAACTCTTCCTCGTCGATCTCCCTACATCAGGTCACTCACCGAGTTTCAGGACACTAATAAAACACGATTCTCCAAATTCAATCTAGACTGTTACCATATTCATAACACACCATGTCGCCGTATTCAAACCAAGAGAATGGCAGCATGTACCTACCCGCTGTTGTCAATGTCGAACATCTTGAACGCCACAGAGAAACTCGATTATGGAATACTGAGCAGCGTTACGAAGAATATATACCTGTCGCGAGGAACAATCGTAGAAAACACCATTTTCAACGCAGGGTGAGAAGGTTACCAAGCAACTCTCAATTCAAACATACAGAAGAAGAGCAATGTACTGTGAAATAAGAGGAAACGCACTCTTTGAAAGAGATAAGGCCATCATTGTTCACATCAAAAAGCATGAAGAACTCAGAAGGAGCACAGCGCAATTCCCCGGGGCTCCTTTCCCCTGTCAAATAGCCTTCTCTAATTAGGTTGGATTCGGATGGAGGGAAAACGGGAACAACTGCTCGCATCAAATCATCCGCCGTCATGAACAGTTCTCCATTCGGAGCTTTGTGCGACGCGAAATACTCGAACACCTTCACCAGAAATGAATGCTTCTCTCAATTTCAATCTTAAGATAACAGTCGGTGTAATATTTCATCAATTGCAAAACCAGAAATCGCACCTTCTCCGGTGGACTCCGCAGCCTTATTCGTTTCTCGTACTTGAAGAAAACCTTTCTCCTGTACGAATCTAAACAAAATCGATCATTACCTCTTTTGAACTCCAATATCATTGATGGCAGCAATAGTTAAGCAACTGGTGGCCAATGAAAAACTCACCTCCGACGAGGAATTTCGATTTATACTCCGGTAAAGAAAGTTTATGAAACAAGGAGGATTTTGGACGATAGTCGCCGACGGAAGTAGCTAGAGTTTCATCGCCGCACGCTACAGCAGTTGACCGGTCAAAGAGGGACGACAGCTGCGTCTTTAAGAGATGAAAATCGGTGTGATCGGGATCAAGAGGCGGTGACCAGTAGTATAATCCGCTGAAACTTACGGCGGATGCGGCGGCGGAAATCCACTTGAGCAGGGATCTATTCCCTGGATTCTCGTTAAGCGGAGAGTTAGAGGAAGCGCCGGAACCAGCGGTGTCGGCCAAACTCAGTGTAGACACGGAGGAGGACGGCGCAGGAGAGCTGGAGAGTTGGCGATAATGAAGACCGGAGATTTGACGGAGTGAGTGTGAAGATCTTCGGAGAGAAGGTAAAGGGGCTGGCATGGCGATCGGCGAGGATGAGAGCCGGCAGTTGAGGGAGCTGGAGAGGGGAAAGGGAGAAGAGACTTGGCGGTTAGCGATCATAAATGCATAGGTGAGATGACAGTTCGTAAGTTGAACCCACGAGTCCGATAGGCCATTGGAGCTAGTAGCAAAACGAGGACTAGCCTCTAGCATTTAGCAACATGTAATGTAACGGTTAATAAATGGTATATATGATTTACAATTGAATATCTTTCAATAACTCGAGTAAGTAGTGGGAGTAATTGGTTATTGATATGATATCAGAGCCTTCTGTAATCGAGAGGTCTCCCATTGAGAGAGATTCAGTTATGAATTATATATCGTTTATTAACACACCCCCTCAAACTCAAACAACTCAAATAAACTTGAAATTTGCACATACACAGATCTGAACACCATGTGTTTAACTAAAACAGATGAGGTCATACAGACCAAGCAACATTAAATCCTAACCTAGTTCCAATTCGATTTCAAGCACCTGATGGGCCCACGTGGTTGAACGGAATTAGGCCTGAAGCCCAAGAAGGAAGGTTAGTCCTTGTCTGTCTTTCTTTATGTCGTTATTTCCTTCGGTTGGTTCGGAGAGCTATGCTTAGGCCCAACCCAATAAGGGAACCGATGGGCGGGTTGTGATGTTAGGCGGCCGCTCGTCGAAAAGACAGGAAGGACCGCCTGACATAAAGCAGTGATGGAGACAGGAGGAAATCGACTAAGATCCACCTCGTTATAAATAAGACCAAGCATTAATTACCGTCGTAGACGGTTCTGTACGAAATATGGTAGGTTAAGGGCGCCTGACATGGCATTTAATGCCCTGAACCCATCCCTAATTGAGTATAAATACCCATGAGACCATTGATGGTAAACTCAACTACTTTCTCTCTCTCTCTCTCTCTCTCTAAACCTAACACATTCTTTCTTCTCTCTCTAACTTAATCTTCGGAGGGTGTCGTGGGCAACTGCCCACAGACCCTTGTTTTGCAGGATTCACGAGTGCATTCCCGCACCAAGAATTGGCACTTCACTCGTGCTCTACACAAACCGCTTAGTTCTTTCTAGGCTCAAACAACACCAAACTCAACAAATACGTGGAAAATTATCAATCTTTTCCCAAACTCTATCATCAAAACCCAAATATGCCCCCTACTTACTGAAATATACATCACCACATTAAGCTCCCAAAAAAGAATCCTCAAAAAACACTATTTCATTTCATTCAGGTCTCCTTGATCTTTCCACCTTCTTCCACCACCTCCTGATGAGCTGCCCTTTGTTCAGCTTCATGATGATTATCCTGCTTTCTACCAACCCGGTGCCGCCTTTCTCGGTCGTAGATAAGCTAGAAGATCAAAGACAAGATAACTGCAGTGGAGACTATCACGAGGCCTACATAGATCTCCATGTTGTACTTCCTCGGTCCAGGACAATGCTCCCTGTTTATCTCACTGAACGTCTGCCTAGCAAATGAGCAGTCTTCTAATATCAAGAATGGTGCGCAGTTGATCAGTCCATAGATAACGTTGATTGCAGCTTCCATTTGACTGTATATAGTTGGTGTCAATCGCCCCGTGGTTTCACATATTCCTGCTGCTGAAACCTAGCATACATAGTTGCTCCACACCCGAGGAACACACACGTAACACACGTAATGTGATTCAATATAAGAATTTTACATAGAGTTTAAGAGAGTTTGAGTTTTGATGAGGCTTACCTGTGTGGCATTGTTGAGATCGACTTCGCTAAGGCTGCAGACGCGACCGATCAAGTCAGCATGAAACGGGTTGCTGAGGATTAGGACCAAGGGACCGGATTGGTTGATGTAGAGTGGCTTGAAGTTTGGGGAGAAGTTGATGTTGGACATGTTGGTCATCACTTGGTTCACTACCTCGGCTAGTTGGGAGGTGACTTCCTTGCTCTTCGCCAAGGTTTCAAGGGCAGTTGTGGTGTCGACAGAGGGCAAGATCTCATCTAGTGCGGTGTGAGCTGCCGGGTTTTGAACCCATTGATCCATTGCAATGCAAGCATCGCCTGCCACATTAGAGAGTAGGTTGACACAACAAAGAACGTAAGACGAGCATTAGGATGATAGGAAATTGGCATGGCTAAATAGATTTGGGGATTGGAATGAGACCTTACTTGTGAAGAAGAAGAAGAAGAAGAAAGAATATGCCACACATGATAAATGTGCCTGCAACAAGTATCAATCCTAGCACAACTAGGCTGCAAAAGGCATTTTAATTCAAAAGAGTTTAACTTTGAGTTCAGATAAAGAAGACAGAATGGGGTTACACCATGAGCATCATACTTACATGTATACCAGCAACTACATACCAAATATTGAACGCTATGTTTGGGAATGGGGTAAATGGGAGGGGAGAGCAAGTTTGGGGGTAAATGCACTTTCCAAAGCATTTGCCCCCCATTTGGATGATTATGAATAGTGTAGGGGTGCAATTAGGGGGGGGGGGTAAATGCACTATTTGGGTTTTTTTCTCAAATACTGTATCTTTAAAAAAATACTACCCACAATACAGCATTTGTAAAAATATTTCCAAATCTATTGTCTATAAAGGCAAATTGGGGCAATGACGCCCCAATTTGTTTAAAAATAACCAATAACCATAGCGCACACGCCCCAATTCGATTCAAAATAACATTAAAACCCAATTGAGGCAAGAATAAGTCGGATTGAGGCGCGGGAACCCCAATTGGGCTTATTGCCTCCTCAATTGGTCTTTTTTAATGGGTACATTCTACCTCCTCTTTTTCTGTCGTCATGGTTCTCTCAGGCCAGCTGCAACAATTTTGGCAGTGCCATTATGACACTTAATTTGTTGGGTATAGGGCAATCCCAAGTCCTAACCTAACTATTTTGTCCCCACCACCATCATAAGTCCACTCCAATCATCATTGTTAAGTATAACTAGAGTACCATTAGTAGAAAATGTGAGAATTATAGATCTAATATATTGATTTGATCTCATGTTGAAGTATATTTAGTAAAATACAGTATGAAAAAGTTACGTATAAAATACGTACGAGTATTTTACTTTGTTTTTAAGCTAATGTTACGTTTAATAGTGCGTTATAGTCATAAATGTATAAAATCTATTATTTTAAAAACAATAAATATATAAATAATGGTAAATTTAACAACTTAATTCATTAAATATGAATGTTAAACGTTTTATACGGAGTAATGACTCGCTCGGAACTACACTGCGAATTAATCCCAACTAGAGCCCAAGTTTTTAAACTCTAGCCGGGTGCAGTATAGGGCAAGTATTTAAATTGTCAACCCCGGCCGATACATGTACCCCTACTTCAATCGCTTACGGTGTTATCTAGCAAAACGGTTTTGGGTTTAAAATTAAGAAAACTACAAACTAAATAAGCAGGGAAATTAAATGGAGGAGAATTCTACTTGAGAGAGCTTCAACCGGGTATTGCTCCCCCTAGTCTCATGCTAAGAAGCGACAAACAAAGCTCTAGTATGAAGGACGTGTTCATACACCGCTGCGTGGGCGCAATTAGTTAGGGACAAACTCCCTTAGTTGATCAATGAAGGGAAATCAACAAATATAATCTAGGGGGACTAGCTCTCTTAACCGTTAGGTCAAGGATTGTGATTCATAGCTAGAGAGTCTAGTCGTCTTTATTGATCAACCAAGGAGATCCCTAAATCTCTCTTAGTTAGCTAATTGAGAGTTGTTGCAACAAGTTAGGAAGCTAACTCACTTAACCTTTCGGCTAAGGGTGACAACGATAGGCTAAGGAACCTAACCCTCTCAACTAGCCAGCAAAGGATTGCAAATCAAACCCTTAGAACTTAATCCGGTCGGCAGAGAGACCCTATCCCAGTGGAATCACGATCCTACTCCGATATTTGAGATTTTGGTCTTAAATTGACCTAAAGGAGGTTACCCAAGTGGCTAAGGAGTCTAGCTCCTAATTGGACCAAGAGTGGATTTCCACCCTCTAGGTTAATTTCACCCGGTATTGAGTTAAAGCTAGCACACTTAATCATTCATGAATAATACCTCAAATATTATATAAACCACTCAATCAACACAATAGGTTCATGTTCTTGCAACCTAACACATAGAGAGACTAGGGTTCAAAATACCCAACTGAGTAGGTAGGCTATTCCATAGCTAAACAAGAGAAAACAAAAAAAAGGGAAGAAATAACTATGAAGTGATGTCAATCTTTCCTCCTTGTTGCTTGAGACACCCTTGAGATGATGAAATCTTCAATCCTCTAGCTAGGAACAAGCCCAAAGCTCCTTCTTCCTCCTTTGATTTTCACTTTCTCACTCTATAAGAAACCCTAGCCTCTCACTAGAATTCTCTTTATTCTGAAAATGAAAACGCAACCTAAAATGAAGCTCCTTTTCTTCTTCCTTTCAACTCTCCCTTTACACTGAGATCGAGATGAGTTCACGGCCTTCCAAATCACGGCCGCGAACTCCTCAACGCGTCCGTGAACTCGGCGTGCTGTGTCAAAACGCACTGCTTCACTCACTTGAGTTCACGGTTTGCACTCAAAGTTCACGGTCTTGGTGACCATGAACTCTTGCGGCGTCAGTAACCTCAGAAATCGCCATAGATGCTTTGCGGTTCACGGTTTATGGCTCCAGTTCACGATCTTAGGAGACCGTGAACTCCAATGATGAACTGTGAACATGGCCTGAAATCTGGACGACTGCACTTCACTGTTACAGGGCAATTGTCATGGTGACTTTGGATTTTTTTTCGGTTTTTGCGCTTTTTGACCTCCAATCGTCACGAAACTCGTCCTTGACCCTTCCACACGTGCTAGGACCTGAAATGTATCAAACAAGCACAACCTAGCGTGAAATATGTCGAGGGACGATGAAATGCAAAGCCAAACTATCAAGAAATGAGGGGTAAAATGTGTACATTTGGACCCCAATCAAGTACATATACGTGTATTAAACGGAGTATTTACTAACTATGTGTTGAACAAAGCGACTCATTTACTATTTATCTATAGTTCGATTCTTAATTTAATATATGTATATACGAACGTATGTTTTTTTATGTATTTAAAACCGATTTCCAGATAAGGTGTGTGACGCGGTATCCTAAAGCTCAAAGTCTAACCCCTTGACTGTGTGGATTAAGATCGGGGGCCTATGAAAAACAGGTCGATTTCCATCCAGTATTATTGACAACCCATTTTATCATTTTTAGTTTATACGATGGCTCTCATACTAAACACATAAAATTCGTATAATTTTTAACTTGAGTATTATTTATACAATTATTAATTTTGTATATATTATATAATGTGATTTTAATCACAATAGTTGATAAAAGGAGGAGAGACCAGGTTCTTCCACTTTCATCCTTCTCCTTCCCACTCTTTGTATATAAATAAATAAATAACAAACTAACGACACCAACTACCCAAGACCATCCATCTAAAAAAAATCCCAAGACCATCCATGCATGCACCAGTCCACGTGTCCATCTCCACCTTCTTTCACCGCGTTCATGGAGGGAGAGCAATTGAGGCGGGAATAAGCCCAACTGGGGCGCCCGAGCCTCAATTCAGTTTATTCTTGTTTCAATTGGTTTTTAATGCTAGTTTGAATCGAATTGAGGTGTGTGCGCTTTAATTGGGTTTATTTTTTGTATTTAAAGAATTGGGTCGTGCACGCCCCAATTTGTTTTATAGACAGTAGATTTGGAAATATTTTCACAAACGCAGTATTTTGGGTAATATTTTTTAAAAATACAATATTTTAGGAAATAACACTCTCATTAACCCCCAAATTTGGGGTGTAAATGGAGAGAGAAAGAGTGTAAGAATGGATAAAAGTTAAAATTAATATATATTATGTTATGGTTTATATGTATGATTATGTTCTATAATTGTTGTGACTTAAAATATCATGTAATCATTATGTTATAATAATATTTATTATTATTATGATGTTAAGAATAATTATTATAATGATTAATAATTTTGCATTGATTCCTGGAGACATCATTTGATATACGATGAGAAAGTTTGTCAAATTGGCTCCAACAGTTGACTCGGTCAATGATAGACCGTTAATTGCACATGTTTTTACCCCAATTCTTACACCGTTTGAGATGTTGATTCTTGTGTTTTAGGCCGATTTCACGCTAGGTTGTTCTTGTTTGTGATATTTCAGGTCCTAGTACATGAATGAAGGCTTGGGAGCGAGTTTGGGGTCGATTGGACGAAGATCGGACGTGTGGCGAGTCGCTGAGGAAGCCACACGGGCACTTATAAAACCCACACGGCCGTGCAAGGAACCAATGTGGCCGTGTGGGATTTAGCGAGGCCTCACACGGGCATGATGGAAATTCCACACGGCCGTGTGCCCTTGCCCGTGTAGGAAGCCTGAAGTCCATTTATTCGAAACGCCGCGTTTTGGCTTTCACACGGGCATCTGAGTAAGCCACACGGCCGTGTGGCCTGCCCGTGTGATCGGGAAAAGCTGGGTTTTAACCCAATTTCGAGCCAAAGGAGAGGGAATCGACTTTTTGGAGCAAAAAACAGAGCCATAGAGAGAGAAAGTGCGAAGAACACATCGTAAGAGTGGTTTTGGAGCTGGGTTTCATCAAATCAAGCTTGGAGATCATCATAGGAGTGAAAAATCATCATCTCAGAGCAGATTCTTCCCATTGTTATGAGTATGACTGCTTTGCATTCTGTTTTTCCCTCTCTCTATGGAGTATAACTTTCTCTCACTTGGGTATGAAGAACCGTAGTTCCATGTGTTAGGGATCTTGATTGTAATGATTTGGGATTGTTATATTGTTTGATTATAATCGAATGATGCATGATTCATTGAATTAATTGAAGTCTGATCAGCTTTTCTTGATTTCTGCTGCAACCTGAGATAGATAGAATCTGATTAGGTTGTTAGAGCTTCATCATTCGGTAGTAGTGGATTGGTTATACGAGAGTTAGTCAATCTACTGCTTTGTACTGGAATCCAATTCCAGTAGTGGAGTTCTGTGTTCATAGCCTCAGCTTTCTATCCCGATGAAGACTAGTTGTTTGCCAGGTAGTTTGACTGAAAGGGCTTGGTCAGCTTAAGAGATTCCAAGCTACTGTCGGATCTTCCGCAGTTTAATAAACAGTAAATCAACCCAGGGTAAGTACAATTGAGACCTAACTAAGGAGCTAGGGGGACTCATTCCCGAGTGACTCTTCCTTTGCTTTAGAAAACCGAACCATTTCTTGTTTTCTTACTGCTTTTACTTAAAACAACAATCACTCGACTTAGTTTGCTAGATAATAGATAATCAAGGAGTAGGCTGTAGATCTAGACCCCGGGTTGACATTAGAACTTGCTACTTTACTGCATTCCCGGACTGCGATTACACTTGGTCGCAGTTTGGTGTTGTGTTTTAGCGTGTCAGTCAAACAAGTGGGTCAAGATTTTTCGAGTCGAATCAAGATATGTTGGTTAGCTCAGATCTGATTACCTGATCAAATAGTTCAGAGTGTTACATGTTCGAACGTGTTTGACTGAGTTCGACTATATCCAATTTATAGATAAACGGGGCACAAGAATAATCTTTAGAATGGTTATTTATGGTTAAAATCGATTTGATAATTTCCTTTTCACTCTGGTTTAACCATCATTTCGAAAAATCAAAGCTCGGGTGGGAGACATTAGCTAGTTATATGTTTGGGCCACGAATTGCTCGACCAATTATGATTTTTATTGACCCAACATAATTATTTATAAGTATTTATCATTAATTACTTCTTGAGCATTAATATTTCTATATTGTTTTATTAAATTATATTATTTTATTATTTATCAATGTTATTATTTTTATTTCATATTTATTTATGTGTGAATATTTTGTGATAATTTTTTATTAATTTGATATATTTATTTTATAATAACATAATTTACACACTTTACAATAATTTTCACCCCTTACTTTTTCATCCAAACAACAATTTACCCCTCCACTTTCACCCCCAACCAACTTGCCCCTCCAATAATTTACCACTCAATTTGCACCCACTCGAACTTGCACCCCCTAATTGCCAAACAAAGCGAAAAACACTGGAGGCAATGAAAAAGACATAAGCAAATTCGTGCTATGAACCGACATTATCATGTAATAGAAAGCAACATCAATTTCAGGAGCTTTACAGAATTCGAGGAATGTCAAGGCAAGCATAATTGCAGCTACAACAATGAGTGTCAGCCTCCTAAACATGAAACAAAATTGCAGTGTTATTAAAGCCGAGCCGAGCCACTCGGACCGACTGGTAGAACCCCAACCGGTAAACAAATTGGCTCAAAACAGTCTAAAAGTCGCTCCGGTTTTATGTAGCGGTTGGCGAGCGGCCGAGGCGGTTAACCGCTCGAGCCGATCGAGCCGCTCGTCCGGTTTTTGCCATTCAGCAATTAAATTTAATTAAAAAAATTGTAGAAAATAGAAAATTGAAATAAACTAAAAACGTCATGCTTTCAAACTGAATCCTTATTTCCATTTCACAATTTCAAAGGAAAGAGATGAGGTCTGATTAAGGAATGTCCACTATTTATACTGATAACGTTTATTAGGTACCGGTTCTCTAACAGTTTTTAAAATGTCTAATGTCGGTTGGAACACTAAAGTGCGAGCTGTTCGCATTAACTGGTCATGCTCCGGTTCGGTTCTGACAACATTGCAAAATTGGCCAGCCACTTTTAGTACACACAAAATGAGCATGAACATTACGCAACACAATAATAAACTAGCTACAGGACTTGAAAGGGACAATTCCATGTTCCAACTCACACAGAATCCAGTAGGTCTTGTATGTCAGCGGAATTTCAGACGATTTCTCATCCAACAGACTGGAAGAAGAGTTTATTCTACCTCCAATCTGGTCAATGTCGGTTTGTATGTCTGATCACTTGAATCCATGCATGTTATTGTCAGAGGTTAGCACGTATCAACAACTATCCCATCCTAGACCAAGTTTAACCTAGAACGACATTGTCGTATAGTGGTAATCAAGGTTGTATTATACTCTGGTCGTGGTACCCTAGCCTACTTCCCACCTAGCTGCTAATAAGTTAATCAATTTTTGTATTGAGTGGAGCATATGAGGAAACACTAGACTAAAGATTGATCAAAGCTAAAAGCAAGTACTTCGGGGAATTGTCCCTCCCCCTAGCTTAGGGTCACTATGCATAAATAGATACTTAGGGTCATCCAATGTGGTGAGTGAGCTCTTTTCCATGGGCTTTCGTGGTTATCAACACACCTCTGAGTACGCCTCCCCTAAACCCATATTCCAGTCACCTCGATCTATGTTATTGTATTTGGGGCATTAAACTTATGGCTCATTTCAATGGACACTATCCACCATCCACACCGAAGTTTCATCTAGGAAGGCTATCTATTGTAGGGGTTCGGTCGCCTCGACCACTATAGGACCCCATTCACACATCTAACCTAAACTCGCCAGTTGGCGCATACCCGTCTAACCCTAGAACTCTGGACCCAGCGCAGTAGCATAAAGTAAGCTAAGAGTGAAGATTATGGCAAATTACCTAAGCGTCATCATTTAGGAAATAGTGTCATTAAAATCAACTAGACAAACACATTCATTCATTCAAACCCTAAAGTTTCCATGTATACATAGTAAACCCTAAAACTGGGGTTTAGAACCCCTAGTATCTTAGAGGACTACTCCATAAAGGAGAGAAGAAGATATATGGTAGAAATAGAAGAAGACTTGGGATTGAAGAGGGTGCCTCCTTGCTCCTAGCTCCTCCTCCTCCTTCTTTTCTCTTTCATTCAGCTTCTCTCTCTCTTCTCTCTCTAGAACTAGAAAATTTCTCTCAAATTCAGCTCTCTTAAAAAGGGGAAAGGGGTCTTGTATTTATAGGCATTCTGGACTAAGGGAAGTTCGCGGCCTGAGGATGGGAGATCGCGGCCGGGATCTTCTAAGGATAGGTCGCCATCTCGAGATGACGTCGTCATGGCCTTTTGAAGGGGGAAGATCGCGGGAAAAGTGAACGTTGACCGTGATGCCACTGGGGAAACTATCTGCTTCTCCAAGGATCTTTCCATGCGAAGTTCACGCCCTGGGCCTCCAAGATCATGGTCGCGATCTTTGCCTTCCGGGTCGCATCTTTAGCTCGTCTTCGCAGCTTGTGATCCCGATCGTGATCTTTGTCTTCTAGGCCACGATCTTCAATTCTTGTCCCTTCTCTACACTTGTGACCTTATTTTGTACCTAATTCACACGTATCGACTAATACACCCTAAAATAACATCAAAATCAAATGTGGACGAAATAGGGATGTATGTGACGATGTTCAAGCATTTAAACACATGAATTGGCACAAAGCATACCTAGATATGTAGTGTAAATAACACCAAGTTTGCTGTTATCAAACTTCCCCACACTTAGGCGTTTGCTTGTCCCCAAGAAAACCTACTTAAACCTAATGCAATATGATAGATAAATCAATGAAGTGTGCATGCTAGTTCTTCATTGCATAGATGAGAGTATACGAGGATGAATAAATGCTACTATCTTCCTACTGTGAAAGCACAAACTCTCGTGTGATGACCATATCTACTACCTTAGGTTGATCATAAAAAATGTGTTCCGGCCTCTGGGGGATTCTCAGACAAGAACAATTAATAGAACTATTGGATGTGCTTTTATTCTTTTCTTTTGATGTAGGAGTTGTCATTTTTCGGTCTCCTTTTTCCATGTTCATGCACATTGCACCAAACCTTTGCAATTTTTCTTTGCTCACAAATCATCTTGACATCATCCCGTTTGTAATATTTGTGAAAATTCGGGATTGGAGTCATCTTGTAGCTTATTTCCTCCTCACCAAACCTTAAGGTGATCTTGCTTCCACTTACATCAATGATAGTCCGTGTTGTGGCCAAGAACGGTCGGCCTAGAATAATGGATGCATCATATCCCTCCGTGTCTAGAACCACGAAGTCCACCGGATAAACTAAATGAGAACACTTTACCAAGACATTCTCTATGATTCCTCTTGGCCCTACAACGAATCCATTGGCCAACTCAATTTGCATTGAAGTAGGAACTAGTGGTCCAATATCCAAATCACTGTATGTCCGTGTAGGCATGATGTTGATGCTAGACCCCAAGTCGGCTAATGGATTCTAAAAAGTTTTATCTCCGAAAGGGCATGGAATAGTGAAGGTTCCCGGATCTCTTAACTTTTTATAAAATCCTCCGCAACCAATGGATGCCGAAGCGACTTCACTAACGGATACCATAGCCACTTCTTGCATTTTCCTCTTTCCCGACAATATTTCTTTCAAGAATTTAGTATATTTAGGGATCTTCAACACCATGTCTAGGAAAAGGACGATTACCTTTAATGGCTTTAAGTTGTCTTTCCATGGAGCACATTCATGATAGAGATCGCTTTCAAATAACCGTCTAGGATAAGGGGCTTTTGTTGTTGGCTCGAGTCCATGAGTCTTCTTAGACTTTTCCTCATATTCAACATGGACTTCAATGGAAGGTTGAAATTCCTCCCGAACTAACTTTTTCTCTTGAACAACCTCTTGAGGAACTTCTCTTATGAGGATCCTTGGAGTTTGTATAAGAATCTTCTTCAATGGTCGGTCACTCCTTAGAGTCACCGTATGACATCCTTCTTTTAGGTTAGGCTCGGTATTACCCGGTAGAGCTCATTGAGGTCTCAATGAGATAGTTTGAGACCATGAACTTAGTGGAGCTTCAAGATTTTGAAGTGAAGCTTATTGGTTTCTTTGTCCCGCTTCCAAACTCGAGAATTTGGTTGAGGTGTATGAACTTGTTAATAGCTTCAAACTTCTTGTTACAATGTGTGACAAATTGTCCTACCAAGTCTTCAAGTTTAGCAAGTCGAACATCGGAGGGTCGACTTTGTTCTTGAAATGCCCCTTGGTATGTTGGTTCACTCGGTCTCGAATATGTAGCTTGAGATTGAACCCCGGAGGTTTCCTTTCCGTCAGAGAAGACCAAAGAAAGCTCAGGTGATTCCTCCATCTGGGATTATAAGTCCAGCTATAAGGGTTATTTCCTCGGGATTGACCTCCAACAAAGTTGGCTTGCTCGAATTGAATAGATGCTTCTATCATCGACTTGCATCCTTCCATGTTATGATTCGAGTCGCCACACCAATCACACTTCATAAGTTGCTTCTCATTGCTCTTCATTGATGATGCAACTTAATCGATCTTCTTGGAAAGTTCTTAAATATGGGCCGATAGAGATGATGGTTATTCGATCTTCAATAAACTTCCCTTCGATATGCTCTTACCCCTTCTTCCGTCACCCCAATCGTAGCTATTAAGGGCCATCTCTTCGATTAGTTGTTGAAGTTATCCGACTTCTTTGTTCCGAATGGCACCTCCACTAGCCGCATCAATGAGGCTTCGTGATTCCTTTATAAACCCATTGTAGAAACTTTCAACTTGTAACCAATCGGCTATGCGATGGTGAGGACACTTGAGTAGGAGAGATGTGAATCTTTCACATGCTTCAAACAATGGTTCATCCTCCTCTTGACAGAACATAGTAATTTCACTTCTCATCAAAGCCGTCTTAGAAGGTTGAATGTACCTTGCGAAGAACTTGTTGCATATGACATCCCATGAGGTGATAGAATGATGTGGTTGATTATTCAACCATTTCTTTGCCTCTCCATTCAAGGTAATTCAGAATACCTCAGTCGAATAGCTCTTGACGGACCCTGTTCACCTTGATCCCATCCGTCAACTCGTAAAATGACTTGACATGTGCATGTACATCTTTACTATTAGAGAAAAAGAATAACATTTCTTTTATTCTTTTCTTTATTTCTGTTCCTATTCTTTAGCCCTCTCTTCCTGTACATTCTCCCCACTCTGTACACTACCCCCTCTTTCTCTCAACAGAACCTCTTGTAACAGTATATAAAACAGAACTGATAATAGAGAAGGAGATCACGATTGATTCTCTCCAAATTATTCTCTTAGCAAATCCCTCTTTCCAAAATGGTATCAGAGCTAGCAACGATCAACTAGTTTTCGATTCAATCTCCTTCTTCTCTATGTTACCTTTCCTCCCCTAGTCACTCTTTTTTTTTTCTCCGCCACCATGTCTGGCGGCTCTGAAGTTCACGACACCGCCTCCTCTATCACAGTCCCTACCATTGTGACCTTTAATCCCGCCGCTCAGCTTCCATTGAAGCTAACCCCGACCAACTTTGCCTCCTGGCGCTCCCAACTTGAAACACTCCTTCTTGCCTTGATATATTTGGCTTCATTGACCGCACGGCTGCAGCCCCTGCTCGTACAGTCACAGAAAATGGCGCTGAAAAACCCAATCCAGCATATCAACTGTGGTTTTGCTAGGATAAACTGATCCTCCACACCTTGCGTTGCTCGATTTCAGAGTCCATCTATTTATTTGTTTCTGCTGCCTCTACCTCTCGAGCTGCGTGGCTGATTCTTGAGAAGCTTTACGCCAGCAACGCTCAATCTCGGGTTATTTATCTCAAAAGCAAATTGGCCAAAACATTCAAGGGAGATCGTGATATCTTGGCTTTTGTGAATGATTTGAAGAGTACTGCGGCCGAACTGGCTCTTATCGATGATCCTGTCTCTGACATTGATCTCATTGTTTACTGTCTTCGTGGCTTGGGCAAAGAGTATGGCGCTTTTGCGGCTGCCATTCGCGCACGGGGACCCGGTCTAGCTCTCAAGGACCTGGTCGACTCCCTCGTTGAATACGAATCCGATTTGAAGGCCCAGGTGAAGCTCTCCGTTCCTACGACTTTCTTCTCCCAGGGGCAGAGAATCACCGACGGTGCCTCCTCTATCAGCCGATCTCAGCGGCGTGACTCTTCTCCGCGGGCTGCCTCTTCCCCGCGGGCCCAGCCCCCAGCATCTCAACGGGCCCATGAAGGGTTCCAAAGAGCCCCTGGTCCGCCGGCCCATGAGCCCAATTCCGGGTCTTTTTCTGCCCTCTCCAATACCCAGCGTCGGCCCACTATAGTTTGTCAATATTTTGAGCGTCCTGGTCATTCGGTACGCCAGTGTTTTAAGCTTTTTCCCCAGGCCCGCCAGGCCTATCAAGCTCGTCAAGCTCAGGCAAATCACTCCACTGTTACTCGTGCATCTCCATCGGCTCCCTGGTTGCTTGATTCTGCTGCGTCGCATCATGTCACTCCTGATCTAGGCAGCTTATCACTTTATTCGAACTATAATGGTCCTGATGAGATTATTGTTGGCGATGGCACAGGTTTGAAAATCACACACATTGGGACTTCTACGCTCCAAAATTCCACTTTACAATTGAATGATGTGTTATGTGCTCCTGCCATCAAACGCAAACTTATCTCTGTGGCTAAACTGTGTCGTACTAATCCCATTTCGGTGGAATTTTTTGCTGATTGTTTTGTTGTGAAGGATCTTCGCACGGGGGCGCCGCTGCTGAAAGGGGAAAATAATGGGGATGTCTATGAGTTGTCGGGCGATGTGGACACAGTGCGTCTGTCTCTTATCACCACACGTACATCCTCTTCATCATGGCACGCCCGCCTTGGCCACCCCTTCACTCATTCTCTCACCAGTCTCCTTCGCACACATTCCTTGCCAGTATCATCCTCTCTCGTTAGTAGTCATTGTTCTTCTTGTCTTTCCAATAAGAGTCATAAACTCCCTTTTGCTGTTTCCTCTTTGTCGAGCTCTAGACCATTTGATTTGCTGTATACGGATGTTTGGGGACCTGCTCCTGTACCCTGCATTGATGGTTTTCGGTACTATTTAATCATTGTTGATCATTTTACCCGATATACGTGGTATTACCCTTTAAAACGTAAATCTGATGTTCTTGATGTATTTCTTGCCTTTCGTAAGATGGTTGAGAATTACTTCTCTACCACCATTCGTCGTCTTTATTCTGATGGTGGTGGTGAATTCCAAAAATTGTGCTCCACACTAATTACTCATGGCATTAGTCATCTTCTCACTCCACCACACACTCCTGAGCATAATGGTCTTGCTGAACGTAAACATCGCCATCTTGTGGAAACGGGTATCACTCTCTTGCATCATGCCAACTTACCAGCGATTTTTTGGTCTTATGCTTTTTCTACTGCTGTCTATTTGATTAATCGCATGCCTTCCTCTGTATTGCGCGGTCAAATTCCATTTACCACTCTCTTTAACATTACACTCATTTTTCATAAGCTTCGCATTTTTGGCTGTCTGTGCTATCCCTGGCTTCGTCCGTACTCATCCCATAAGCTTGCTCCTCGCTCCCGTCCTTGCTTGTTTGTTGGTTATTGTCCTCAGCGCAGTGCGTATCAATGTTTTGATCCCCAAACACAGCGTGTTTTCCTCTCCTTCCATGTCCACTTTGTTGAGAATTCGTTCCCTGGATATCTCTCTAATCCTCCTGCAGGTTCCTCCCTGGTGGATTCGTGGCTATATGATGTTGGGCCTAATGTCACAACCATTCTCCTGCCTGACGCTTCCACTCGCTCGGCATCCCATTCTGCCCCCTCCCCAGCAGGCCCGACCTCCCTGTGCGTGGCCCCTACACACAGACAGTCAGCAATGGGCCGCTCTTCCCCGCCTGGGCCCAAGCCTTCTTCCACCTCGGCCACACCTGTAGCGACCGGGCCTGTGCTTCCTCCTGCGACCTCCCCAGGTCCATCCATCTTTCCTGGGTCATCCCAGACAGCACACCCGGCCTCCTCGCTCCAGCCCACTGTGGCAACCGGGCCGTCGTCAGTTCCTCCTGCCTCCCATGGCTCGTCCGCCCTTCCTGGGCCGACCTCACCTGCCCAGCTGGCCTCCTCGCCCCGACCTTCTGCGCCCACCGGAACCCGGCTCGTTACTCCAACTTCCCAAAGCCCAGCAGCCTTCCTTGAGCCGTCACAGCTTGCCCAGCAGGCTCCCAGCTCGCCTCAGCCCTCTATTGAGCGGCGTGGTGCCCCTCCTCCACTTGTTTGCACTCGCAGCATGACTACACGTGCTTAAGAGGGAATTTACAAGCCCAAGCGTCTTTTCCTGGCCAATTTGACGACCCTGACTCCTTTGCTTGAGCCTCGTTCTGTCCGGGAGGCCATGCAATATTCCGAATGGGATGCTGCCCTTCACAAAGAATATTCTGCTCTCCTGCGAAATCACACTTGGGATCTTGTTCCACGGCTTCCCCATTACAATGTTATGGGCAACAAATGGGTCTACCGCATTAAGCATCATTCTGATGGCTCTATCAATCTCTTCAAGTGCCGCCATGTTGCCAAAGGTTTTCATCAGCGCCCTGGTGTAGATTTTCAGGACACCTTCAGTCCGGTGGTCAAACCTGTCACAGTTCGTACAGTTTTATCCATTGCGTTATCACAGAATTGGGCCATTAAGCAGTTTGATGTCAACAATGCCTTTCTTCAAGGGCCACTTGCGGATGAGGTATACATGGTTCAACCTCCTGGTTTTGTTGATCCTAAATATCCTACTCACGTTTGCAGACTTCGTCACACTATTTACGGTCTACGACAGGCTCCCC
Organism: Linum tenue; assembly: GCA_946122785.1. Lineage (NCBI taxonomy): Eukaryota > Viridiplantae > Streptophyta > Magnoliopsida > Malpighiales > Linaceae > Linum > Linum tenue. The sequence goes on along the minus strand of CAMGYJ010000007.1, from coordinate 14,757,388 downwards.
GTGCATAGTATACCGCCCTCAGCTCTTTCTTACTTGATTTTGGCTTTCAGAAGACACAGTCTGATGCCCCTCTATTTGTGTATCAACGCGCGGGTATTCTCCTCTATTTCCTAGTGTATGTTGATGATCTTCTGCTCACGGGGAATGATGCTCACACTCTCTCCATCTTACAACAAGCTCTCGCCCAGCAGTTCTCTCTCAAGGAGTTGGGCGACGTTAATTACTTTTTGGGCATTGAGGTCATTCCTACGGAGGCGGGCTTCATTCTATCGCAGCACAAGTACATGGTCGATATCCTCACTCGGTTTCATATGTTGGATGCGGCGGCAGTATCTAAACCACTTGCCTCCTCTGTTACTCTCTCCTTACGGGATGACACTTCTCCCACGGATGCCACTCGCTATCGTCAGTTCCTTGGGGCTCTTCAATATCTTGTCTACACACGTCCTGACATAGCCTACGCAGCCAACAAGTTGTCTAAGTACATGCACTCTCCCTCTTCTCATCATTGGCAGTGCCTCAAGCGTGTTCTCCGCTACGTTTGTGGCACTATCTCCTATGGTCTAGCTATCCGGCGCTCTTCCCTTCCTCTTCAGGTCACGGCGTTTGCAGACTCCGACTGGGCGGGCAACGTTGATGATCGATCCTTCAGCTCGGCCTATCTGGTTTACTTAGGGCCCACTCTCATCTCATGGCGTTCTCAGAAACAACGCACTGTCGCTCGCTCCAGTACTGAGGCTGAGTATCGGGCCATTGCACATGCCGCTGCAGAGTTGGAATGGGTCCAGAATCTCTTGCACGAGCTTCATCAACCACTCTCTTCGTCACCTACAATCCTCTCCGATAATCTTGGGGCCACGTATTTCAGTGCCAATCCACTGTTTCACTCTCGAATGAAGCATTTGTCTATAGACTACCACTTTGTGCGCCAGCTCGTTCAAGATGGCCGCCTTCATGTCCGCTACATTCCCACTGCCCATCAACTCGCCGATATGCTCACCAAGCCTCTGCCTTCCACACGGTTTCTCCTGTTACGGTCCAAGATTGGAGTCGTTGACACCTCCTCCATCTTGCGGGGGCGTATTAGAGAAAAAGAAAAATATTTCTTTTATTCTTTTCTTTATTTCTGTTCCTATTCTTTAGCCCTCTCTTCCTGTACATTCTCCCCACTCTGTACACTACCATTCTTTCTCTCAACCGAACCTCTTGTAATAGTGTATAAAACAGAACTGATAATAGAGAAGGAGATCACGATTGATTATCTCCAAATTATTCTCTTAGCAAATCCCTCTTTCCAACATACTCATCATCCCATTGAATTGAACCGCACTTGAAGCATCGAAATTGTGCTCTGCTTTATCTCATAATCATTGTTAGGCAACGTCGGATGAAGAATATGTGATTGAACATTGTACACACTTGGCCTAGAGTAAGAATCCATTGTTCTTGGCTTGGTGGTACTTGTGCTTGAGGCTCCGCCATTGGTGGAGGTTGAGATCTTGCATTTTGTCAACATTTGACTAATAAATTATATTTATCCAATAAATTTCAATTACCATCATTTAACCGGCCTGAGTATTTTATTTATATATTTTGAATCTAAGTATCGTATCATAATTCATAACATGGTCTGAAACGCGAAAGACGATGATCTACTAAGGGAGAAAATTAATACAAAAATGGCGAGAAGAAATGCAACAGCTAATTGGCTAGTGGGCCACTACTCACCAACAACAACTCCATCGACGACTTCCTCAAGCCGTCCATCGTCTCCATCTCCCGACCTCTGCAAGTTACAGAAACCCACGAATTCGACTGGGTCTGAGATCGCCAAGTGAAGAAAAGCCCCGGCAAAAATGGGGTGCGGGAATCTGTTCTTCACAGCTCTAATAAGCTTCTCGGTAGCTCTAATCACTTACAACGTTCTAATCGCCGCCAATGCTCCTCTCAAGCAGGACTTGCCCGGCCCGTCCACAGTTTCCTCCATCGATCCAATCATCCAGATGCCCAAGGACAGATCGAGGAAATTCGGCGGTTCTTCTTCCATCACCCAGAAGCGCCTCTTCCACACCGCCGTGACCTCCTCCGATTCCGTCTACAACACCTGGCAGTGCCGGGTGATGTACTACTGGTTCAAGAAGTTCCGGGAAGGACCCAACTCCGATATGGGAGGGTTTACCAGGATATTGCACTCCGGCAAGGCCGATAAGTTCATGGATGAGATCCCCACTTTCGTTGCTCAGCCGCTTCCCTCCGGCATGGATCAGGTTCGGCCGTCGCTTCCTCCATTTGGGTTTCGTTCTCTCTTTTAGCGGCCACCAACTGTTCGTACTTTGTTCTGAATTAAGGAATGTTAGGGATTTGTGTATTAGTTATGTGCTCTGCTTGCGAAACTTGTGTATTAGTTACGGCATGGAAATTGCTCTGCTTGCGAAACTTGTTTTGAAAGACTAGTATCAGCTGATGTTCTTTCTTGTACAGGGTTATATCGTACTCAATAGACCATGGGCATTTGTGCAATGGCTTGAAAAAGCGGATATCAAAGAAGAGTAGGGAACACTTTAACTTTGGAGATCAATGGAGTTTATTTGATGGGTTTCACTGGGTTTGACCTTCATTTTTCTCTGCCATTCTTTGCCATATGCACCAGTTATATATTGATGTCGGAGCCTGACCACATTATTGTGAAACCCATACCGAATTTGAGCAAAGACGGGCTCGGAGCTGCGTTTCCTTTCTTCTATATCGAGCCTAAGAAGTATGAAACAATATTGCGGAAGTACTTCCCTGAGGAAAAAGGATCAGTTACTAATATCGATCCTATAGGGAATTCCCCTGTCATCATAGGAAAGGTCTGTGTGCTCTCTTCTGTTGCCTCTCCCTTGTACTGTTGTTTTTATATTTGATTCTTGGGGAAAAAATTATTGATTATTTATGCATAAGTACATTGTTTCAGGAGTCTCTTAAGAAGATAGCTCCCACTTGGATGAATGTATCTTTGGCAATGAAAAAAGATCCTGAGAGCGATAAAGCCTTCGGCTGGGTGCTTGAAATGTAAGATTGTTGTGTGCTTTAATTAGATAATGAGTCCTACTCCCAGCATCTCACACTTTCTCATCTCTATATAGGTACGCTTATGCTGTTTCATCTGCTTTGCATGGAGTTGGCAATATCTTGTACAAGGACTTCATGCTTCAGGTATACTTTGCTATACTTCTTGGAGATTATTGTGATTCTTAATGTACTTCTTAATGTCGTTGCCTTCATAACCAAGGTTATGCATGCATCCTTTTCTGTCATTGCAGCCTCCATGGGATACAGAAATTGGGACAAAGTTCATCATCCATTATACTTATGGATGTGACTATGACATGGAGGTAATCCCATCCATTCATTTGGTCGTGAAGTAAAATATTCCTAGAAATGTATTCTCTCTTAACAGTTCATCGTTTCAGGAACTAATTGCTCTTATGCTGACATTTTTCCTACCACCAGGGCAAGTTAACCTATGGTAAAATTGGTGAATGGAGGTTTGACAAAAGGTCATATGACACAATTCCACCTCCAAGAAACCTTCCCCTGCCTCCCGCCGGTGTTCCAGAAAGCGTGGTATGTTTATCTTTCTCTTGGTAGTCTTATCACTCCTATGAATTTTATGCAAGATTATCATATATTGGTATTGAAGCAAAGTAAGAAATGGATAAGTGGATTTAGTTTCTTATCTGTTGTAGTGGATTAAATATACATACTACCAAGCATTCAGTTATGAGAATATGAGACCTCCTAAGTCCTAATCCCTTGTTTTCTCCGCTGGCCTGAACATGGATAACTGTAAAAATGTTGGTGGTGTGGTGATAGCTTGATCTGAGGGCGTTCATGGGGTGTGCATGACTTTGGTCGATAATATGCTTATGATTCTGCATTTGTTTGGGAACCTCTTCGGACAGGTGACACTGGTGAAAATGGTGAATGAAGCCACCGCAAACATTCCAGATTGGGGATCATAGACTGGAAAGACCATTTTGAAGTTCCATACGATTCTTTAACTGCAAAACAGAGCGCCTATCCTGTGTGTAGAATGTAGATGTCGATGGTGGTTGTAATATTATGTGCCTCTTTGTACATCCTTGTTCTGTTTGGATTTCCACCCTCATTGAAGCTTGCTGCCGTGAGAATTAAGGGTAGCTGTAGATGGTTGATCTACAATAGGGTGAAATGATCAAAAGGATAAACAGATCTCCGATCGATAATTGATATGGTGGTTGGTTGGTATTTACAATGCAACTTGATGAAATGTAATGGCTCTTGGCTGTGTTGTGTGTCGATCTTATTTTGTAAACAAACGTCGTTGACACAGACGTCATCAATTTTGGAATTCCAGTTCCTTTACATTGTTTATGATTCAGCAATTGATATATTTTGGAGGTTGATATACTTGTCTAAAGGTTGTTATGAAGGAGTTTCCATAATTATAGGGACATGTTTGAAATAGGGATGACAATGGGTTTAGGTGGGGCCGATTTTCCTATATACCATCATCAAGTCATGGTTTTATCATGGTAAGAATCTTTGTAACCAAAATTGTGTTGGGATATACTATGTCATATCAAAATCAATCAATATGTGGTTCGGGAAAAATTCACACACACATTCCTGAACAATCCTACACATCCCTGGATATAATTTTTTATACTATCTAAAAGTTTTATTCGAATTTCAATGTCAAATGAAGTTTTTGTCATATTACTTGAGAAATCGAGAAAAAATAACAAGATTTGGGGTTAATTACATGGTTGATTACTGAGATTACAAAAAACGTTCATATTTGGTCACTGAAAATATTTAAATCCAATCTTGATCACTCAAATTAGTTAAATGGTTCAAGTTTGGTCACTCTCCGTCCAATTCCGTTAACTCTTGCTTATGTGGCAGTCAACTTTTATAGTTGACCGTTAAATATGCAACGTGCGAATTAAAAAATAATAAAATTAATTTAATTTAATTTTTCTATTTTCCACCTCATTTCTAACCGAATCGAAACAGGAGTCGGAAAGCTGACCGACCGTCACTCCCCTCCCCCTTCCGCCGCCGACACGACGGCGCTGCCACCTCCATGGCCATCCTCGAAATCACCACCGACCAAATCAACAGCCTGAGAGACCAAATCAACCGCGACAACGTTACCAAGGCGAAATACAACACTTACCAGATCCTAACCGCCCACATCTCGCGCGCCGTCACTAGAGCCCGTGACCTCGCCGCTGCCCACATCGGCTCAATCCACCGCTCCCTGCCGGATACCTCGGGAATTGCGTCTTCCACGCCGCCCACATCGACAATTCTGCACTTTTGGTTTTGATAGTTTGTTGACAATATGTCTGCGAAACCGGTAACGACAGAGAAGAAAGTTCAACTATTGCGCGATGTTGCATTAGGGTTCTGTTAGGAACGGAACAACAACAAGAACGAGGTTACCGAATCTGGAGCTGAGTCGCGGACTAGGTCGCTCTCTTTAAGACGTTCGCGGCACTGCCCTCGATGCGCACGACAGACTATCAACCGGTCGTCTCCAGGATAAAACAACTCCTCTTTGTACTCGCGGTTTTGTGCGAAAACCGGAGCTCTCTGAACACTCTCTCTATTGTGTTTATGCTCGTTGTGGTGTTTATAGAGGGGCTGGGGAGGCGGCTATTTATAGGAGCCGAACCCCTAGGAATATACCCTCTAGCTTGGGGAATAAGTTGGATTAATTAAGGACGATAATTACTTCCTTAATTAAAACCGTCGGTTAAGATAAATCCTGCGGGATTATCCTTCGAATATTCCTTTTTAATCGATTATCCTTAGAATATTCCTCAGAATAACCGATTAATAATTAATTGTTAGATAATTAATTTCGTTCGGAATTTCTCCAAAAAATATATATAGTCTCAAGTGAACCAACCAACCAACCAACCAACCAATCGATCGGTCGGACGGACGGCGCGCTCGCGTGTGTGGTGGTCTGTTAGGTCCTCCCTCTCCCACCAAAGTGGGTCACCCCAAGGGGCATGCCCTTAGGAGAGAGGCTCATATCTTTATATACATTTCACCAAGTAAAACTACCAATGCGGTAGTTTTTCCACTTGAGACTCTATAGCTTTCAAAGCTATTCATACATACATTTCCAACAATCCCCCACTTGAATAGTTTTGAAACTATCTCTGAGCATTAACAGTTCCATAAGATCGGGCATAAGCTAAGGTATCGGAAGATTTGAACCTTAGCGTAGTGGTTACACTTCCGATTTCATAAGGGTGACTCGTAGTCTTGAACCCTATCTCAGACAATGTAGCACACCAGATCTTTTCATTGAGTTGTGTTCTCTTCTTAGCCCGTGCGTTTATGGCCATGCACGTTATCCTGGTTTAGTGAACGCTCTAGCAACTTTGTGCCTCCAAAGTTCCATAGGGAGCGGCCCCACTCCCACATTCATATAGGTGAGTCTATGAGGAGTACCCCCAAAGTAAAGTACTCCACCCCACATAGGGTATAGATCTCATTAAGAGTTATTAACTCAACCTCCATTGCTTTGGGATTCATGCTTCTCTATGCATGAACTTTTCGCATACTACTCATGACTTGTTATTACCCATTGATCCCATTTCTTGGGATCTCCAGTCTATTGGGTCGGGTTACCATCACTTGTAGTCCGTGGTTCGGTAGGCATAAGTCCCATACCCTTGGCGGTATTCTGGACTTTCTCTCTAGGTAATCCTTTCGTCAAAGGATTAGCTAGATTCTGTTCGGATCTTATATGATCCACCCTCACTGCTCCTATCGTTAGGAGTTCTACTATCACAATGGATCAATACCGGAGGGACCGACCTTTCCCATAGGGGAATCTCTGACAACAATCCTCTCAACCAACTTGCTTCTTCACTAGCCGTTGCTAGTGCTATCATCTCTAATTCCATAGTTGATTGAGCTAGGATTGTTTGTTTCTTTGACTTCCAAGACACAGCTCCATCAACGATGTTAAAAACATACCCGCTGGTTGCCTTGGAGTCATCTGATAGGGTATTCCAATCCACATCACTATACCCTTCTAGTACAACAGGAAACCTTTGATAATGTATACCAAGGTTTGTTGTTCTCTTGAGGTATCTCATGACCCTCTCTATAGCATTCCAAGGCTCTCTACTAGGACAACTGTTGAACCTGCCAAGCAATCCCACGACATATGCAATGTCTAGTTGAGTGTAATCCGCAGCATAACGGAGACTGCGAATAATGCTAGCATATTCTGATTGTCTTACACTGTCTCCAGTGTTCTTAAATAGCTTTACACTAGCATCATACGGAGTACACGCAGGTTTACAATCGAAATAGTTATATTTCTTCAAGATCTTCTCTATGTAGCTAGATTGATCTAGAGAATAACCATTTGCTGTTCTGGTTATCTGGATTCCAAGCATAAACTTTGCTTCTCCCAGATCTTTCACCTCAAAGCTCTCTTTCAACATGGCTTTTGCTTCATTGACCACGTGAATATTTGTACCAAATATCAACATGTCATCTACATACAAACATATGATAGTGCAAGTGTTATTGTCTGACTTGCAGTAAATACACTTGTCACTTTCATTCACCTTAAAGCCATGTCAGAGAACGAGAGTGTCAAACTTCTCATGCCCCTGTTTTAGAGCCCGTTTCAAACCATATAATGATTTGTCTAACTTACAGACTTTCGAGGCATGTTCGGGGATAACAAACCCTTCTGGTTGTTCCATATAGATTTCTTCATGCAGATCACCGTTCAAAAAAGAGGTCTTAACATCCATTTGGTGTACCACGAGATTGTTTAAGGCAGCAAGAGCAATCATAACACGAATGGATGTTATTCTTGATACTGGTGAATAGGTGTCGAAGAAATCTATATTCTCTCTCTGCTTGTAATCCTTAACTACTAGGCGAGCACGGAACCTTTCGATTGCACCATCAGGTTTTCGTTTCGTTTTTAGAACCCATTTATTACCTAAGACTTTGCATCCATGAGGTAAGTCTGTTAGATGCCAAGTCTTATTAGCTTCTAACGATTCCATTTCATCTGTAACGGCCTCATTCCAAAAGTCTTCCTCTATGGAAGTTAATGCTTCCTGCAAACTTTTTGGATCTTCGAGGGTGTATACTGTAATAAAGTCATCACCAAAATCTTTAGAGATTCTAGCTCTTTTACTTCTTCTGAGTTTATCCTCAGATCCAACACCCCCACTAGTTCCGTTATCTCTAATAGCGGGTAGTACATTACCCCCACTATTTCTCGTTTTAAATGGAAATCGTGTCTCAAAGAAATCATCATCAATGGATTCTACTATAGTACGAGCATTCAAATCATAGAATCTATATGCCTTGCTATTGGCCGCATAGCCAACGAAGACACATTCATATGCTCGACTAACCAACTTAATCCTCTTAGGATCCGGAATTCTTACGTAGGCCAAACAGCCCCATGTTCTTAAATAGGGCAGATTAGGTGGCTTGTTCTTCAAGATCTCATAGGTTGATTCTTTTCTAATTATTTTTGGAAGACGATTTAGCACATATCAATTGTCAACAAAATATCACCCCACCAAGAAGAAGCAGCTCAAGAATTGAGCATAATAGCCACAACTAATTCTATAAACGTCCTATTTTTCCGCTCAGCTTTACCATTCATTTCTGGTGAATATGGTGCCGTGGTTTCATGAATGATACCATGTGAGCTATAGAATTCCTTGAAGGGATTAGAGTCATACTCTGACCATCTATCACTCCTAAGTCTTTTTATCTTTCGATTGCACTGATTTTCAAATTCAACCACAAATACCTTGAACATATCAAGGGCTTCACTTTTGTTTTTCATCAAATAAACAAAGCAATAATCAGAGCAATCATCTATGAAAGTGATAAAGTATCTCTTGCCAGACCTAGTTAACGTCCCATCTAGTTCACAAATATCAGAACGAATCAGATCTAAGGGTTCTCATTCTCTACTCACAGATTTATGGGGCGTTTTCGTTATTTTAGCTTGGCTACAGAAATCACATTTATCAAATTCATTCATTGAGAGTTTAGGGATATGTCCTAGCTTGCTTAAATTCTTCACAATTCGTGTGTTCACATGACAAAGACGAGCATGCCAAACATTCAAATCACACACCATGTAAACTGAAGAATTCATCTTATTAATTTCGACATTCAACTTGAACATCCCATTACATGCATATCCCTGTCCCACAAAACTCCCATTCTTAGTAAGGGTATACAAGTCTGCCCCAATAGATTGATTAAACCCTGCCTTATTAAGAAGATATCCCGAAACAAGATTATTCCTTATCTCTGGAGTGTGCAACACATCCTTGAGCACCATCTTCTTCCCAGAGGTGAAGTTCAGCTCCACTTCACCAGAACCAGCAACCATAGTGGTGTGAGTAGTCCCCAGCAACACTTTCTTGTCAGCATGTGCTTTTGTGTATGTTTTAAACATAGCACGATTGTTGCATACATGTTTCGATGCACCTATATCCAGCCACCATCCTTCTGAGCCACCGGTGAGGTTGACTTCAGCGATCATATCTGTGATCATGGCTATCAAATCCTCTTCTGTCAAGTTAACCATGGCCGTAGCAGCAGGGTTTTGCTTGTTTCTGCACTTTTTTGCCATATGAACCGGTTTACCACAGTTATAGCAGATAAATGGTGGGTCATTCTTAGAGGTTTGGGCCATGACCCTTTGGTTATCTCGAGAGGCACCATTCTGGTGGGGGCGGACCTGCTGGTGCTTACTCTTAAACCCTTTCTTGTTAGGTTTAAGAGCTCTAGGGGTGGGTCGTTTAGCAGTGACGACCATCACCTCTTCTTTCATATCCTGCTTGCGGGACTCTTCCTCAATCCTTAGGCGAGTAATCAAGCTTTTCAGTGAAAATTCTTTGGTTTTATGTCTAAGCATATTCTTAAAATCTTTCCACGAAGGGGGCAGCGTATCAATAATCCAAGCAACTTGAAATTGATCGTCCAGAGGCATACCTTCAGAGACGATCTCATGAGCTATTTTCTGAAGTTCGTGGGACTGAACTTCGACAGACTTGTCATCCACCATCTGGTAGCGCAGGTAGCGGCTGACAGCATACTTCTTAGCGCTAGCCTCCTCCGTGTCGTACTTCTTTTGGAGCGCATCCCAAATCATCATTGCGGTGTTCTTGCTGTCCGCATAATAGTCGTAGAGACCGTCTGCCAGGCCGTTGAGGATGTAGTTCTTGCATAGGAAGTCATGCTCCCTTTCCTTAGCAAAAGCAGCCCTCTCCTCATCGGTCGCTTCTTCCGGCAGCTGGACTAGCATGCTGGTGAGGCAGTGTGCCAACTTCTTGGTCGTTAGGTAGAACTCCATCTTTTGTCTCCAGCGACGAAAGTTGACTCCAACGAAGCGAAAGGGTCGATTGATATCGACAGCACTAGATCCGGCCATGTTGTTCTGTTCAGTCGACATAACAGCAACCGAACGTCTTAAAATTGTTAGGAACGGAACAACAACAAGAACGAGGTTACCGAATCTGGAGCTGAGTCGCGGACTAGGTCTCTCTCTTTAAGACGTTCGCGACACTGCCCTTGATTCGCACGGCAGACTATCAACCGGTCGTCTCCAGGATAAAATAACTCCTCTTTGTACTCGCGGTTTTGTGCGAAAACCGGAGCTCTCTGAACACTCTCTCTATTTTGTTTATGCTCGTTGTAGTGTGTTTAGAGGGGCTGGGGATGTAGCTATTTATAGGAGCTGAACCCCTAGGAATATACCCTCTAGCTTGGGGAATAAGTCGGATTAATTAAGGAAGATAATTACTTCCTTAATTAAAACTGTCGGTTAAGATAAATCCTGCGGGATTATCCTTTGAATATTCCTTTTTAATCGATTATCCTTAGAATATTTCTCAGAATAACCGATTAATAATAATTATTAGATAATTAATTTCGTTCGGAATTTCTCCAAAAAATATATATAGTCTCAAGTGAACCAACCGACCGACCGGACGGACGGCGCGCGCGTGTGTGGTGGTCCGTTAGGTCCTCCCTCTCCCACAAAAGTGGGTCACCCCAAGGGGCATGCCCTTAGGAGAGAGGCTCCTATCTTTATACACATTTCACCAAGTAAAACTACCAATGTGGCAATTTTTTCACTTGAGACTCTATACCTTTCAAGGCTATTCATACATACATTTCCAACAGGTTCTCTATCAAATGGGACTCCACAGGTTTTGAACAGAGGATATCTAGACCTTCTCCTGTCAAGGTTTAGCTCTCTAATTAGTTTCTATGCTGACCTCTCTATCTGGCCGTGAGAACATTTTAGAAATTTCTAAACTCGATTTCGTTTATGAATGCACCTCCCTGTCAATATGTTTTGCAGGCCCAACCTAGAACTTACGGTCCTTCACTTGCTGGCAACGGTAAGTCGGAATTAACCAATGGCAAAGACAACATCAACCAAGGGGTTAAACGTGATATCCCAAACAAAGCAAGGCAAGAACAAAATCTGAAGATTATTAGCTGGATTCGTGATTCGGGCCTAATTGCACATGTTTTGCACCCGTTTTACTTAGGTGTTTGTGCCAAATTCACTCCTTAAATGTTGGTTTTAAGCTAGTTTCTTCGTGTTTGAGTGTGTTTCAGGATTTAACAGGTGAAACCAGCCTCGGAGTCGAAAGATTGGCGAAAAGGATCGAAAATCGGGAGAAGAGGTGAAAAATAGCCAGTTCACGGCTAACCAAAGGAGTTCACGGCTAACCAAGAAGTTCACGGTCTTGCATGACCTTGAAGAAGAGGAGTTGAACGTGAATCGCGAGGCATCCAGAGCCCAAGTGAAGGTTACTGACGCAAGGTGAGTTCACGGTCACTAAGACCGTGAACAAAGGCAGTGGACCGTGAACTCGAGTGAACAAAGCGGCGTGTTTTGACGCACGCCTGCAGTTCACGGACGCGTTTTAATGTTCACGGTCGTTAACTGAGGTCTAAGACCGTGAACTGCTCAATGCGTCCTTGAACTAAGACCATGAATTTCTCAACGCGTCCTTGAACTCAGCTCTAAGATCTTGAACTGAGCCTGATTTGGGTATAAAAGGAGAGGGGAGCTGAAGGAGAAGGAGAGAGCTGGTTTTTAGGAGAAGAAACACATTCTTTCTCTAGGGTTTCAACCTAAATACCAAAGGGGAGTTCTAGTGAGAGAGAGAGAGAGAGTGCTAGAGTGATCTTGGAGCATCATTGGAGGCTTGGGTGGAAGATTCAAGCCTAGAAGAAGGAGAAGATCTTGAGCTCAAATTTGTAATCCCTCTCTCTCTCTCTCTAGAAACTCACTCCTTTCTCTTGGGTGTTGTAGATCCCTAACTAATACTTTGTAATTACTTGTTTAGATTGAATGATTAAGTGTGGGTTTGCATCAATTTGAGTATTAAAGGTGCTTTCATGGTGATTGTGCATGCTCGTGCTTAGCATTCTAAGGGTTGTGCATGTATTGTGCTTAGCACCCTTAGGTTTGTGCATGTAGGTGCTAGCAATCTAATTAGCCACCTTAGCCTAGCTTAGAGAGGAAAATCCCCCTTCCAAGGGAGACTCAATCGAGTTGGTTTTCCTTCCGCTTTCTAAGCCACCTAACTAGGTTAAGTAAGGGAAACCCTCAATATTGAGTTAAGAAAATCGGTTAATCGCGATTAAGCCGTCCGACCTTAGAGTTGAGTGAGAGAGTAAGTCAACTACCGATTGTCTAAATAGAGAGGTTTGAGTGACACGGCCTTTCATGTTTACCTCGGTCTAGCAATCGAGATTGTGGTCTACGACCATATTTGCATCCCTCTGCGGTTCGCGGTTACCAGTTTGCATCTAGGTTGGTTGTGATTAAACCGCTCAAACTCCGGTTTGAGGGGGAGAACTAGGCAACCGCTAGAGACTGAGTGAGAGTATCGATCCCGTGACAAATCGATCTCTAGCTAATCCATCCCATGACAAATGGATCACTAGTTGCTCCTCCTAGCGGTTCCCCTAGACTTGGTGAGTGGATCGATCCTGTGACAAATCGATCGCTAGTGAATTGATTCTGTGACAGATTGATCACTAGTTGCTCACCCCCGCGGTTCACAACCACCTACGCCACACTACTCCATTCAATCGAACGAGTCATGGTAGCTAGTTAGGGGGAAGAAACTCTTGGGTGAAGCTCCCTTAATTAGAGTTTTCCTTTATTTACTTTCCTTGCTTGTTTTCATTTGTAGTTTTCATAGTTTTAAACCCAAAACCGTTTTGCTAGATAACAACTTAAGCAATTGAAGTAGGGGTACATGGACCGGCCCGGGTTGACAATTTAAATACTTGCTCTATACTGCACCCGCCTAGAGTTTAAAAACTTGGGCTCTAGTTGGGATTAATTTGTGGTGTACTTTTGTGCGAGTCAAGTTTTTGGCGCCATTGTCGGGGAACCGCGGTTCATTATTTTGAAAAGGTCGCTTAGTGTTACTCTAGCATTTTCTATCTTTCCTTTTTGTTTGTGTTTTGTGTTGTGTTTTGTTTACCCACTCTTCGTCTTGAAGGGTGGTTTGTGTTTGTTTGATTTTCTTTTTGTGTTTTTCTTTGTGTAGGTTATGAATCATGAATCCCAATGGCTTCTAAAATATGTGGGGGTCCACAACCACCCTAATGGGGGTACCCCGGAGCTTCATGGAGTGAACAAGAAGGGGGAAGCCAAGGATCCGGGTTCTATTACCAACCCCCCTTCCAAGACGAACAACCATACCATTGGGGATATGAAGAGGCTTCCCCATGTCAAGAAGATTTCCCTCCACAACCCGAGGATAAATCCAAGTTGGAGTTGGCTATGGAAGCCTTCATGGGACAATCATCAAGACCATGTGCCACTCCACAACCGGAGCCAAAGAGAAACTGGGAGATCATGGTGGAGCAATTTTCCCGGGGTACCGACGAAGGATGCTCCAATTCGGATCTTCCCATCACCGTCCCTATCGACTCAACCTTTCTTCGGGAATCGGATGAGCTCCTTCAACGCACGAAGAGGCGCGGAGAGCTTATCGTGCAAGCATGTGCACAACTTGCTCACCATCGCCTCCTACCATTGGAAGAAAGAGAGGAAGTCGAAGAGGCAAGCCATGAGACCTTTGGAAGAATGAGCTCCGACATGGATTTCCAACCCCTCCCTCCTTCCGGTTTGACACTAGAAGAGAAAGTGGCACGAGCTTGTGAAAGCTATCGCCTATCATTATTGGAGGAGAAAGAGGAGGTTGAAGGAGAGATCAATGACAACCGTGTGGAACAAGAAAAACTCACGCCGGAGAGCTCCCGTGGCGAGGATGAACAAGAAGCTTGCATTGATGACTCCCATCACTTTTCCCTTCCCGAAAGCAACATTGAAGACCAAGACACGAGTGTGGAGGAGCAAGAGAATCCCTTCTATGACCTTGTATTGCATTTTGCCCTCAAATTTATGCTTGGAGACATGAATGGGATGGAGAAAGAAGAGGTTGAAGAGGAGGAAGAAAGCATTGAAGAGGGGGAAGATCTTGAGGGTTCCCAAAGGGAGGAAATTGATGAAGAAGAAAAAGAAGGTTCAAGTGGAGTCCAAGATGAGGACGAGGTCGAGGTGGATGAAGCATCCACAAAGGCAGTGAACCGTGAACTACCGTGAACAAAGGCAGTGAACCGTGAACTCGAGTGAACGATGCGGCGTGTTTTGGCGCACGCCTGCAGTTCACGGACACGTTTCAATGTTCACGACCATGAACTGATGTCTTCTAAGACCATGAACTACTCAACGCGTCCTTGAACTCAGCTCTAAGACTTTGAACTGAGCCTGATTTGGGTATAAAAGGAGAGGGGAACTGAAGGAGAAGGAGAGAGTTGGTTTTTGGGAGAAGAAACATTTTCTTTCTCTAGGGTTTCAACCTAAACACCAAAGGGGAGTTCTAGTGAGAGAGAGAGAGAGTGTGTGTGCTAGAGTGATCTTGGAGCATCATTGGAGGCTTGGGTGGAAGATTCAAGCCTAGAAGAAGAAGAAGAAGAAGAAGATCTTGAGCTCAAATTTGTAATCCCTCCCTCTCTCTAGAAACTCACTCTTTTCTCTTGGGTGTTGTAGACCCCTAACTAATACTTTGTAATTACTTGTTTAGTAATGATTAAGTGTGGGTTTGCATCAATTTTAGTACTAGAGGTGCTTTCATGGTGATTGTGCATGATCGTGCTTAGCAATCTAAGGGTTGTGCATGTATTGTGCTTAGCACCCTTAGGTTTGTGCATGTAGGTGCTAGCAATCTAATTAGCCACCTTAGCCTAGCTTAGAGAAGAAAATCCCCCTTCTAAGGGAAACTCAATCGAGTTGGTTTTCCTTCCGCTTTCTAAGCCACCTAACTAGGTTAAGTTAGGGAAACCCTCAATATTGAGTTAAGCAAATCGATTAATCGTGATTAAGCCGTCCGACCTTAGAGTTGAATGTGGGAGTAAGTCAACTACCGATTGTATACACAGAGAGGGTCGAGTGACACGGCCTTTCATGCTTACCTCTGTCTAGCAATCGAGATTGTGGTCTACGAACATATTTGCATCCCTCCGCGATTCGCGGTTACCAATTTGCATCTAGGTTGGTTGTGATTAAGCCGCTGAAACTTCGGTTTGAGGAGGAGACCTAGGCAACCGCTAGATACTGAGTGAGAGGATCGATCCCGTGACAAATCGATCTCTAGCTAATCCATCCCGTGACAAATGGATCACTATTTTCTCCTCCTAGCATTTCCCCTAGACTTGGTAAGTGGATCGATCCCGTGATAAATCGATCGCTGGTGAATTGATTCCGTGACAGATTGATTACTAGTTGCTCACCCCCGCGGTTCACAACCACCTATGCCACACGACTCCATTAAATCCAAGAGTCATGGTAGCTAGTTAGGGGGAAGCCACTCTTGGGTGAAGCTCCCTTAGTTAGAGTTTTCCTTTATTTACTTTCCTTGCTTGTTTTCATTTTCATTTGTAGTTTTCATAGTTTTAAACCCAAAACCGTTTTGCTAGATAACAACTTAAGCGATTGAAGTAGGGGTACATGGACCGGTCCAGGTTGACAATTTAAATACTTGCTCTATACTGCACCCGCCTAGAGTTTAAAAATTTGGGCTCTAGTCGGGATTAATTTGTGGTGTAGTTTCGTGCGAGTCAATTCGACTGCCGTTCGAGTGCCCCGATTTTGGGTGGGCAGGCCGATATTCAATCGGCCGACGAATCTGTTTGAGGGGAAGGGGAACATCTTGCCCATGTACAGCGTCAACGAGAATCTGTCGTTGGCGCTCTGCTTGGAGACTTACGCCATGGAGAATTACAGGAAAACATTTTATTAAGTGGATGGGTGAAGAAGAAGAAGGACAGGGGAATTTGATTCTGGGTTGGGGTTAATTTGCTTGATTTGCGTGTCTTCTAATAACATCTCTCGATTGATTCAGCAATCAGCATTACCATCTCATGTTTCGGTTAGAAATGAAGTAGAAAATATATAAATTAAATTATTTTTTAATTGCCACGTCATATATTTAACGGTCAACTATAAAAGTTGACTGCCACATAAGCAAGAGTTAATGGAGTTGGACGGAAAGTGACCAAACTTGAACCATTTAACTAATTTTTTTTGTCAAAGTCAGCGGGAACAAATAGTTAAACAGAGGAAGAAAGAAAAGCGCGGGAGTCGACCAATCGTCAAACTCCCGATGAGAGGGCTGTACGTGCCACAAGATGGGCGGCCCTATTGAGTCGACGAGAAACAAATAAATCCAACTGAATTGGGAACAGAAACCCCTCGCATCTTCCAAAACGGCACCACTCCGGTCATGCGTCAAATCTCCCGCCATCCGTCGTATCAGTTGTTGAGAGTCCCCATGAAATTTAACAGAAACAAACATGAACATTTTTTGTAATCTCAGTGACCAACCATGCAATTAACCCCAATGTTTGATGTCTAAAATGTCATATGCTTGTTAGATTTGAGCAAGGTTCAAAAAGGCGCTAGGCGTAAAGCGAGCGTTGAGACTTTGCCTAGCGCCTTGCTCGCCTAGGCGTAGACTAAGCGTGCCTAGGCGTTGAAAGAACAATAGCTACTCGCACTGCATGATCAATAAAATAATAATCTACAACACTTCCTCATTTAAGCTAAAATAATTAATAACTTACTCAACACTTAATGACAAAAAACAGCTTACGAATTCATAGAATCATGGCTCAATAGCTCGCAAAGTTCTTGAGCTATTGGAAATATTGATATAGAAAATTGATTTCGTATTTGATGTTAATTTTCTCCTTAATATTGACTTTCTAACTCTATCTAATAATGTTTAGGAGAGACTTATATGTCGACTTACTCCATTGACATGTTTCAGTATCTTATTAGGTGCGAAACCCCTAGGCAAGGCGTTTTGCCATTGCCTTGCGCCTAGGCGTGTCTAGGCGTAAGGTTAAGCGTGCCTTTTTGAACCATGGATTTGAGTAATAGATTTGTAACCCAATTCCCAACAATAATGGATTTGTCTACAAATCTCGCGTTTTTCTTGTTTGCTTGATAAACTTCAAATCGTTGAAATACACTGATTTGAACTCCTTTCCGAATCCAAATTCATGGATTCCACAAACTAATAAACCCATACGGCTCCTTGTTGAAACTTGTTACGTTGATTATGCACGATTCAAGTTAATGGAAAGAATTGGCGGTTTATTTCCTTGTGGTTTTGAAACATTGAGCCTAGATCAAGGTGTTTGAAATTTGAATGCTAGTTTGTATCGAGTTTGTACCAAAATACGTAGATAACTTGCTATTATATACGATATGAACCTAGCTCTGGATTGTTAAAAAAAAAACTAGTTCTGGAGGCCCACTAATGAAACCACAGTCCACAGCCCAGTCTGAACTCTACCAATACTTTCTTACGAGCATCAGCTCTGACATAATTCAGGTACCAGAAGAGAAGACCTCGATTACGGGCTTAACATAAGACCAACAACAAAGTGCAACCCTGAGTAAGATGAAGAGTAGACAGAGTGCATTCAGTATTCACCAAAGTATGAAACAGGCAAAACTTCAGGATTACTATAGCATCAAACAGATCTCTCTCAGTAATACAAATGAGTTCCAACCACTTAAACCAAAATGCAAAACTTGAACTTAAATCGGTAACTCTACTCAACAAAACCCTCCAAACTCCTCAAATAAGAGATTACATGCCAGTGAATGCTTTCTTGCCACCGCCAGAAGAACCGGCAGGAATCACTTTCAGGACATTGAACCTTACAGTCTTGGACAAAGGCCTGCAGCAAGAATCAACATATATGTGTAGTTACAATACTAGGCATCATTTGATGTTTCATTGGAAGGGAAGTTTTCTGCTTTTTATAATAACTCGGAATGCAAGAGAGAACCTCTAACCTGCATTGACCGATAGTAACATGATCTCCCTCCTTCACACGGAAGCATGGGGACACGTGTGCAGGGATGTTGGAGTGCCTCTTCTCATACCTGAGCAAAAATATATATGAATGCATCAGATAAGCATGATCCTTGCGCCTCAGTGCCTCACATAACATAATTCCGACTATATTAGACGCAAAACACTCACCTCTGGTACTTCTTCACATAATGAAGGTAATTGCGCCTGACAATGATGGTTCTCATCATCTTTGCACTGTGGCAAGTACCAGCAATGATTCGGCCTCTGATAGAAACCGTACCAGTGAATGGGCATTTCTTATCAATGTATGTGCCTGCATAGACAAAATTGAATCAGCTATACAATCAGCCAATTGCTGTAGCAACAGCGGGTATACAATGTCACACAAACTTGAACACCTCATCCATTTCCTAACCCCCAACTTCCATTCCTCACATTAGCTTATTCAGACATATATCAAATTAAAGAACAAGACTGATAAGGAAATTTCAAGACTTACACATATACGGCAGAAACAGGTTCATAGTGCTTAACACACTGGCAAAGAGAAATGAAAAGGCTAGCTAGCATTTGATCCAATCGGAAACAATAGACTGAAATTCAAAGCAACCCTTTTGTGGTTCAGGAGGGCTTATAAGGCCATTTCAAGAATAACACCTACACGGCAGAAATAAGTAGCTAAAAAGTAGTTGGGTATTGGATTTCACAAGCATCATATCCCTAACAGTTTAACCGTATCAGCAGGCAAAAAAAACACTCTCATTTGTACCAAATGAGAGTAGTCACCCCTACAATATGGTAAAGAGAGCATAAACAGACCTTCAATTGCTTCTCTGGGAGTCTTAAACCCCAAGCCAATGCTCTTCCAGAAGCGGTTCCCGCCCTTCCCAGGCCTCTTCCCTTTCCCAGTCTTCTTAGAGCTGTAAAACAAAGCAAAAAAATTGGAATCCCCAAAATAACCAAGTACCAAAACTCTGACGAATGAAGCAGAATACAAACAAAGTAGAAGCGAAAAGCTTACCTGAGGAAAACCTTGGGCTGCTTCAGAAAAGCCTTCTCAGTCTGCCACAAGAAAGATCAAGCACAATAAAAAGCGATCAGACTAACAACCATTACCAGGGCGAAAACAGAAATAGACAGATTCGGAGGCAGCGAACCTGCTCGGCCATGGTTGCGGGACCGTAGAAGTGCCGACTGACGGAGAGCAGAGGGAGCAAAGACGCCTACGCCGCCGAGCGAGTGCAGAGAAAAACCCTAATCCAAGGAGAACGATTGCTTAACGCACTCTAGAGATCCAATTTATGCAACTGCATGAATCTGGCAAGACAAACTTATTTGGGCTAGCCTAGCAGCAGCTTCGGTAACCAAACTAGCCTAGGAAAGGCCATTCGTGGGCCCACTAATAACAACGGCGACTTCCAACATGCCCAATATTCAAGCCCAAGACGGTGCGTACGTAACTTAGGCATCAATCCAAGTCGTATCTGTAGGTGGTCGAGCGCGAGACCAAACTCCCCTTTTCTTCTGATTTATGCTCTTCGAGTTTTCTGCAAGAACCCTAATCGAGCTAGAGGAGATCAAGTGTTGAAATCACGAAAAGGAAAAAAGAAAATGTTAAAATTAAAAGAACTAGTATTTTGTTTCAGAATAAAATCCAACTGAAGCTTTTATTCGGGCTGGGCTTCAGTTTATTTCTTGGTTTTGTTTAAAGCTTATACCGAGTGGGCCTAGATTGAACCAAGCCCAACCAACGTTGCTGACTGTCTTCCCCAAAACTCAGACTGCAGCTCCCATGTTTCAGCTTCAACCTAGCAACAACAAAACAGAGATCACAGCACAAACGCAGGAAAGAACAGCAATCATAATTTTACGTGGTATCCGATATTGGGAGAATAAGTATCCCAATATCGACTAATCCACGGTAGGAGATTCTCCTCTTGAGATCTCTTACGTAACTACTAAGATTTTCCACTTGTTCTTCTTTACAAGTGCAAACAGAATTCGCCAAGCTCCCTGCCTAGCCAACAAAATCTGGTCTGATGTATCCACTCCCTGTTTCTACACTCAGACCCCTTGCAAATCTCCCTGACTTGTTTTCACGATTTTTCCCTCAAAAGACTTCTATTTGATCTCACAAAAGACAGCTTTTGTTCTCTTGAAAAACCGCGCACTGCTTCTTCTTTTCATCCATCTTTTATAGTCTGTTTGTCCTGCCTTTAGCCGTTGGAGAGTGATTTGGGTTTGATTCCCATGATCAGCTGTGTCTTTCCTTCTTGAGACTTGCCTCTTTTTGTTCTTATTGATTTCTTTGATTCTTTCCTTCTTTGCCATTGACAGGCTTCCTTCAACATGCTCCCCCTAAGCTTGTCAATGACTCATCCTGCTGCAGTCATATTCTCTGCACACACTTAACACACACTTGGTGCAGTCTGTTCTATATACGAGGATTAAAGTAATGCAAGAAGGAGCTTTAATTTATTTCATTCAATCAGATTCTCAAAAGAGCCATATTCTAAATCAAACACAAACACACGATCACAAATGATCAAACACAAACACACGAACACTAACGATACACTTGACTACAGCCACCTAATCCTTGAAGAACTACTACTCGACTCAAAGAACTATTGCTCCCCCTGCGAAGAGTAACTAGAATTTTAGAAAGGGTAGTTGGGGGTGACTCATATTCTGAGATATCATCTCCAGAATCCGAGTCAGAAGATATAGGATCAAAGTTATCAGGAGCAGGCATAGCTTCACCAGCTTCCAAGAGTTCTAGGCCTTCTTTGCACACTTGAAGTTTGGTAGTTGAGGCATTTCCAGCCTCCTTCCCGCGTTTAATCTCATTCTCCACTGCTGTAACAGTAGCGTGAGTCAGTCCTGCAACCAAGCCACTGGTGGCATCATTTGCAGAGAACACATGAGCAGCTACTCCCCCTGAGTCAGAGACAAGCTTGCGACTACCAACGTCGGCATCCAGTCGATTTAACACATGATTAGGACGCAGACCGTCATGGATATTGCAGATAGCAATCTTGTTGCGGAGATATGTTCCAAGACGATAGAGATAGCGAGTGATTAGTGGACCAAAAAGGAAGAGGGCCACTATAGCTACCGTTCCCAAAGCTGATCATGTGTGCAAACACAAGAGAGGCATAACTAATAGGTTGTCGGGCATGGGCGTTGGACAAGATCCAGAGTTCAGCGGCGTGGAGGATCGTTGCACTGGATATGTCACGAGGAAAAAAGCATCTGGTGACAAAGAAGTGGAGGACTTTTAGATCATCAGGAAGGCGCCCTGCAGCGAGCTGAGTTGGAAAAGGTCGCCCAATGTCACGGGTCAACTGATTCAGAGCAGTAAAGAAGTCAAAGCCAAGTTCGACAAACTCATCATCAAAACCAGCCTGAAGGCCAGAGTGAGGCAGAGCAAGGACAGAGGCGAGAAGATCTGGGCTGACAGTAACTTCATGATCATGCACGAGAGTGGGGAAGAAATTAGAACCAGCTCTCCATCCACGCCGAAGATTGACATAAACTGTCTAACAGATTCGGGACAGTGAAGGAAGCGTTGTTCTTCAGTTAACGAGGACTAGCCAATCCCTAAAAGGAGGGATGGAATATCCATCCCATACTTGGTGAAAGCAGAGGGATGAATAGTGAATGATGGATAGATGGACCGATCTCGGAAACTGCGCAGGTACCTATTGTGAACAATGGTACTGCAGAATCCTTGATTTTTGAATACTACAGCAGGGGGAGTTGGGAGTTGTTGAAAGCCATTGTCTTGGGAAAGGTTTTTGGATCAGTGTGTGACAATGAAGTGAGATGTGAGAGTTGCCCTAGTTATAGAAGGGATTGATAGGTCAGGTTTGGAAGGTGTATCAATTATAGCTGGTAGCCAGAGACTGACTGCATGATTTATCGTAAGAAGGATGGAAGGAAAGGCTGAGTTAATAAGGTAATCAAGATGGCGCAGAATCTTAAGAGATATCCTCTATCTCTTCTAGTGAGAACATACCAAGTTCTCGACGAATGGGTAAAAATTTGTCAGCGGGTAATGGTTTAGTAAAGATGTCTGCCCATTGATGTTCAGTACCTATGAAATGGTATCGAACTTCTATATGTTTGGTTCGAGAATGCTGTATATGATTCTTTGTCATGTTGATAGCACTAGTGTTATCACACATAACAGGGAGAGATCCTAGTTGAATGCCATAGTCTTCTAGCTGATATTTCATCCATAAAAGCCGAGTACAGCAGAAACCAGTTGCTATATACTCTGCTTCCGCAGTGGATAAAGCAACTGAGCTTTGCTTTTTGCTAAACCAAGAGATTATGGAGGTACCTAGGAAGTGACATGCACCAGAGGTGCTTTTCCTATCAATTGTACAACCAGCATAGTCAGAGTCAGTGTAACTGACTAAATCTAAACTGGAATCACTAGAGTACTAGAGCCCAAGAGTTGAGGTTCCAGCTAAATATCGAAAGATATGCTTAATTGCAGAAATATGACTTTCTTTGGGATTGCTCTAAAACCTAACACACACACACACACACACACACACACACACACACACTAAACATGATGTCTGGGCGACTAGCAGTAAGATACAGAAGTGACCCTATCATACCCCTAAATTTTTTGATATCTATTGGTTTCCCAGCTTCATCTTTGGTTAACTTAACAGAGGACCCCATGGGAGTGGAAGCTTCTTTTAAGTTGTCAAAATTGAAGCACTTTAGCATGTTGTTCAAGTATTTAGATTGACTAATGAAAATGCCTTTATTGGTTTGTTTTATTTGAAGTCCAAGAAAGTAGTTTAATTCGCCCATAAGACTCATTTCAAAGACATTTTTCATATCGTTTTCAAATTCTGCACAGAGCTGCTGGCTTGTTGAGCCAAAGATGATGTCATCTACATACACTTGCACCAAAAGAGTATGTTCATTTTCATTTTTGATGAACAAGGTTTTATCAACCTGTCCTCTACGAAAGCCTTTCTCTAATAGAAAGTTACTAAGCTTTCATACCAGGCTCGAGGAGCTTGCTTAAGTCCATACAGTGCTTTATTGAGTTTATATACATAGTCAGGATGTTCGAAGTCCTCAAACCCAGGAGGTTGTGAGACATACACCTCTTCTTTTAAATCACCATTTAAGAATGCGCTCTTGACATCCATTTGGTACAATTTAAAATCTCTAGAGGCTGCATAAGCACATAGAAGACGAATTGCTTCTAACCTAGCTACAGGAGCAAAGGTTTCATCGAAGTCAATTCCCTCTTCTTGACAGTAGCCTTGAGCTACTAATCTGGCTTTGTTTCTAATTATGGTTCCTATTTCGTCAGTTTTATTTCGAAAAACCCACTTTGTTCCAATAATGATTCTATCTTTAGGTCTGGGGACTAAGTCCCAGACTCGAGTCCTAGCAAACTGGTTCATTTCATCATGCATAGCAGCAGACCAATATTTGTTATTTATAGCATCTTCAATATTTTTAGGTTCAAATTGAGCTATAAATGCTGTATGTCCAGTAAGATGTTTGGATCTAGTGATCATACCTTGACTGAGATTTCATATGATGAGAGAAGGAGGGTGTCGTCGAGCTATATGAGGTGGAGCTTGACGATCCTGCTCTTGTTCTCCTTCATATTTCTCCTTTTCCAGTGATACATCATCTTTCTCTGGAGCATTCTGAGTTTTATCAATTTTGTTTGCTGTTCCCAGTCCAAAGTCATCATCCTCATCTAAACTTTCTGCACACTTGCCACAAGATTCATCAAATATCACATTGATGGACTCCTCAACTTTGAGGATCCGTTTGTTGTAAATACGATATGCCCTGCTATTTGTAGCATAACCAAGAAAGATTGATTCATCTGATTTTGAATCAAATTTTCCTAAGTGATCTTTTGTGTTTAGAGCAAAGCACTTACAACCAAATGGGTGAAAGTAGTTCAGATTTGGTTTCCTATCCTTCCAGAGTTCTTAAGGGGTTTTATTTAGTTTTGGTTTAATAAGAGCTCTGTTAGTGACATAGCAGGTTGTATTAATGGCTTCCCCCAGAATTGTTTTGGTAGGCCATAGTCACACAACATTGTTCTTGCAATGTCAATTAGTGTTCTGTTCTTCCTTTCTACCACCCCATTTTGCTGAGGTGTTCTAGGTGCAGAGAAGTTATGAGATATACCCTTTTTATTGCAAAAACTTTCATCAGAAATAAATTCACCTCCATGATCACTTCTTATGCTCACTATTCCTGATTGTTTTTCATTTTCAACTCGTTTAACAAATTCCTTAAAGTTTTGATACGCTTCATCCTTGCTTGCAAGAAACAGAACCCAGGTAAACCTAGAAAAATCATCTACGATCACGAAAGCATAATACTTCCCTCCTAGACTCATGACATTACTTGGTCCAAATAAATCAAGATGCAGCAATTCTAAGGGTCTTGAGGTGGAAATAACAGTTTTGGATTTAAAAGATGATCTGATATGCTTTCCTTTAGCACATGCATCACAGAAGAACTCTCTCTTGCTTTTCGATTTCCAGTGAAAATAGGTTTTCTAGTGAGAATGTTTTCCACATAGCACTTATTCTGTTAAAAAATGACTCGATTTTCACTACCACATATATGTCCTATAGACAAAAGATTGTGTTTTAAGTCTTTTACAAGTAAAACATTGCTTATAGATGACACAATTCCTACTGTCCCTTTTCCTAGGATTTCAGTACTAAAGTTATCTCCAAAGAAAACTTTTCCCTTGTTTTCTAGAGTTAGATTTGTAAAAAGCTTTTTATTACCCGTCATGTGATGTGAGCAGCCACTGTCTAGAATCCACATACTGCCCTCCATGCTCACTTGGGGACAGGTCTGCATATAAACATATATGACTATTTAGTTTTAGGTATCCAAACCAGTTTAGATACTCTCCAGGGTTGAAGATTATTACTAAAAGGTTTATAATGTGATTTTACACCATAGTTGCATCCAGATTTTCCTTTACTTTCTTTGCTAATTTTTTTCTTACAGTGTGCAATATAATGACCTGTTGTATGACAGTAAAAGCACTCGGAGCATTTACCATACTGCCTGTTTTCAGACTGAGTGAACTTAGTCTTGTTAATGACCCTAGTTAATTTATTATTAACCTCCTGGTTTTGTTCCTTTAGCATTGAGTTTTCATCTTTCATTTTTCTGAGCTGTTCTTCTATACTAAGCTTTTCAATTCTTAATAATTCAAACTCAGTTTCTAAAGCTTCATATTTTGCTTTAATTAAATGTGTTTTTGCTTGACATTCACAAATTCTTTTTGAATATCTTTTATGGTTTCTTCTAGCTGATCATCTTCATAATACGAGTCAGAGTAGTAAGATCTTACCTGAGATTCCTCATCATCACTTTCTTCAACTGCCATATATGCACTGATCCTCTGACTGGATTCATCCTCGTTATCATCCTCCTCGCTGCAGCTCCAAGTAGTATAAGCTTTCTCCTTTTTGGCTAAGGGGCAATCAGCTTTAATATGCCCCGATTTCCCACATTTGAAGCAACCGGCTTGAATTTGAGATCGATCAATGCTGGCTCCTTCTCTTTTGTTCCGGAGCATGTGTCTATTTCCCTTACCAGGCTCTCTATCATTGTCTCCTTCCCTTGATCGATTTTGAAAGTTTCCTCTCTTCTTTTCTCTTCTCATTTTCAGGAGCTTAGCAACATGTTTGCTAAGCATGGCCAGCTCTTCATATTCCATCTCTTCAAGACACTCCAGTTCCTCTTCTTGTGATGTAGCTTTGAAGGCAATACCCTTCTTTTCCCTCTTTGGTTCTTCCAGTTCTTCTCTTCTCAGTTTCTCCTCGTGTGTAAACAGAGATCCAATGAGCTCGTCCAGGCTTAGCTTGGTGAGATCCTTGGATTCTTCAATAGCAGTTACCTTAGGTGTCCATCTTTTAGATAATGCCCAGAGCTCCTTCCGAACCAAATCAGCACTCTCATACTCCACCTCCAGGTTTCTCAGGCTGTTTACAATGGTAGTGAATCGTTCGTTCATTTCCCTAATTGATTCATCAGGCTTCATAATGAACGATTCGAATTCTTGTTTCAGACAGTTTATCCTTGAGATCTTGACATGGGATGTACCTTCATGTGCAATTTGAAGCTTGTCCCAGATTTCTTTTGCCGATTTGCACCCAGTTACTCTGTGATATTCCTCTAGTCCCAAGGCGCAATACATCAGGTTTGTCGCCTTCGATTTGAGTTGAAAATTCTTCTTATCTGTATATGTCCATTTTCCTCGTGCTTCCTTTACTTCCAATGGTCCATCCAACACTATATCCCACAAATCCGGATATGTTGAGCAGATGAAGAGCTCCATCCTATTTCTCCAATAGCCGTAATGCACACCTTCGAATCTTGATGGACGAGTTTGCAAAAACCCATCATCCATGAATATGCCAGTTGATACTGATCCCAAGCTCAACGCGGGAGTCGGGCTCTGATACCATGTGCAGGTGGTCGAGCACGAGACCAAACTCCCCTTTTCTTCTGATTTATGCTCTTCGAGTTTTCTGCAAGAACCCTAATCGAGCTAGAGGAGATCAAGTGTTGAAATCACGAAAAGGAAAAAAGAAAATGTTAAAATTAAAAGACCTAGTATTTTGTTTTAGAATAAAATCCAACTGAAGCTTTTATTCGGGCTGGGCTTCAGTTTATCTCTTGGTTTTGTTTAAAGCTTATACCGAGTGGGCCTAGATTGAACCAAGCCCAACCAACGCTGCTGACTGTCTTCCCTGAAACTCAGACTGCAGCTCCCCTGTTTCAGCTTCAACCTAGCAACAACAAAACAGAGATCACATCACAAACGCAGGAAAGAACAGCAATCGCAATTTTACGTGGTATTCGATATTGGGAGAATAAGTATCCCAATATCGACTAATCCATGGTAGAAGATTCTTCTCTTGAGATCTCCTACGTAACTACTAAGATTTTCCACTTGTTCTTCTTTACAAGTGCAAACAGAATTCACCAAGCTCCCTGCCTAGCCAACATAATCTGGTCTGATGTATCCACTCCCTGTTTCTACACTCAGACCCCTTACAAATCTCCCTGACTTGGTTTCACGATTTTTCCCTCAAAAGACTTCTATTTGATCTCACAAAAGACAGCTTTTGTTCTCTTGAAAAACCGCGCACTGCTTCTTCTTTTCATCCACCTTTTATAGTTTGTTTGTCCTGCCTTTATCCGTTGGAGAGTGATTTGGGTTTGATTCCCATGATCAGCTATGTCTTTCCTTCTTGAGACTTGCCTCTTTTTGTTCTAATTGATTTCTTTGATTCTTTCCTTCTTTGCCATTGAAATGCTTCCTTCAACAGTATTAGGAAACGAAGCACGAATTTTCAGTTTCTCCAAACGGAAAAAAGAAAACACCTCCATTGCCAGCTCCCTCTATATCAAAGGAAGAGGAGAAAGCACCTTCCACAAGTGGTACAACAATGGCGGTAGCAGTTGCGAATCCAAAACACTGCGTAGTTTCACCGTCATTTCGTTGAGGATCAGTGGCGAATCCAAAAAATTTACCTAGGGGTGTCCTCTCCTAAAAATTATAGTAATTAAAAAGAAAATATCTGACTTGTACGAAATAGAACAAAGCACATGATGTGTTTTGTATTCTGGAAAAATTGTAACAATCCTTATCTAACAATGCTCTACAAATCTCACTTGATATATCCTACTAGACAACGGGTGTCCGTAATTGGGTTTAATTGTTAGCTTTTGAAAATAATTGGGGAAATGAATAACTTTTTACTAGTATATTTGGATTTAAAATACAAGAACAAATGAGTGTTTTCTAATAATAGCAGCGACCAAAGTTCAAATCACATAGGTTACAACTTAAATGGTTTTATTTATACATACGCAAACTACTGCTGAGGTTTGGATAATCATTTTTTCAAATTTTAAGACTGTCCCGCTATCACTTAAATATAATTAACCCATATGCAAACTATTATTGGAAGTTTAATAATTGTATTTCCAAATTTTAGAAGTGTCCCGGACACCCTAAAAATGCCATGTATCCGCCACTAGAGGCTTGCTTTGTACACCACGCAACTCCAAGCAGTCCTACCATGAGCAACATTCAAAACAAAACTATAGAAATCAAAGGCATTATGGTACGGCGGTTGATTCGGTGCATCACGTGGAAGACCCTTGGTTGACAGCCGCAAGAAAACTACCCACAGGCAGCGTCAAGATCCTGAAGCGCGGAGAAGAGCTACTACCACAAATGACATCCGTCACGGTGAAGGAAGAGAAATTCACAGAGGAGAAGGTAGAAGGGGAGACAAGGAAGCAAGGAGAGGAGCTGTACGTCGGAGCTATGTCGTTCTTGGCTTCATCACCTCAGTGCCGAGATTCTTGAGTAGCTGGATTGTGTCGATTAGAGGCCTGCTGCATACGCCAATCATACTCTTGATTCAGACTTGGTAATTTGAGATCCTGAGTGCTTCCAGATGTTGGGATTTGAAAGGTGTGAATGAGAATGAAAGTTGAAGAAGCCAATAGTTGGTGAGTTATATGTTAAACCAAGTTGAACCGAATCAGACCGAATTGATGTGGCGGTTGGAATGAACGAACCGGTCCAACAAGTATGGCGAACCAATGCAATGTTTAGGCCTTTTTAATGTGAACCATTGCAATGGTTGGGGGTGTAACCACCCACTTGAAGGGTCACATCTCTTCTCTCACACCCCCCTTCATTGTCTATAAATAAACACCTACCCCTCTGTGTTCAACAAAAGTGTTTCCCAAGAGATTTTTATGGCCTAAAGAAAGAAAAAAAATTATTCTTCACTGCATTTCCTTTCTACAGACACATAAAGAAAGTACAGAGTCGTGTGACTTCTCTCTGATTGTTTCGTTTGTCGATTTCTGGGATTTCAAGTATCGGGACGCTAGAAAAGGTACGTTCATTCTATCCTTGGAGGAATAGTTCCAATAACCTTGAGTAACGTAGAGGGGAACTAAATTTCTTAAGGAGAAATAGTGAACTCTATTGGCTCAGCCGCATTGTTTATACATGTGTTGATTTCTAAATGTGACTTGTGTGGCAAGAAACATACTTTTTGTGAAACTTTTCCGTAACAATCTTCAGGAATTTAGCTTTTGTTTTCATTCACATGTACCGTTTCTTCCCAAAGTTGACTTATACGGATATGTTGTTTGATCATATATGTTGTTTGCATAAAGGAAATTGGGCTATAATGTCCTGTTTCTCGTAGTGGTCATGCATGTATAGGGTTCTGGTTGTATCGCGTAATTTTCTAATAGAACAGTACATGATATTCTATGAAATTAGTTTCAGTGCATGCAAATATTGCTCTCGTACTATTTTATCCGTTTAAAACTTCAGTATCCGTATTATTTTCAAGCCATTTCATTTTCCCCCGCTCATTTAATGGCTCCCGTACTAAACACGTATAAAAGCCGTATATCACGTTTATTATCCATATTTTATGAATTAAATTGTTAAGTTTACAATTATTTATATATTTATTTATTTTTAAAATAATTAATTTTATATAATTATGACTATTTACGTACTATTAAACTTAACTTTAGGTTAAAGACGAAGTATAATACCCGTACATATTTTATACGTAACTTTCCCTGTACCGTATTTTACTAACTATTAGAAAGAAATTCCGGTCGGTTCCTGTTTGTTTCGCATATAATTGTTGTTGGTAGGTAACTGTTCTTATTTCCGTGTATATATATAAGGTATATATATGTTCTCGTTTTGTACGTACTGATTATATTATTCACTACTGGAAATTCCTACAATACCTTGAAGTTATTGTAATTTGATGCTTTTGACTTGTCATAATTCATAACAGGTTTCACAAGTCGCATTACGTAAAATATAAAATGCATTACGTAAAGGTTACATAATGTGTGTTTATCTTACATAATAGTTGAAAAATGTTATTACGGAAACCTTGCGTAATCGACACTCATTTTACGTCATGAATATTAACATTTCGTTGCGTAATCTGTTAAAACATTATGGAAGACTTGCATAATGCCCCAATTTAACTGTTACGTAAGAAATAACTATCATTTTGTAACTTTTACGTAATAGATGCATACTTTACGTAACATTTGTAAAGTGTCATTACGAAAGCCTTACGTAATGGATGGTCCTTTTACGTAATGAATATTAATAAAGTTACGTAATGTAATAAGTCATTACGGAAGTCTTACGTAACACTTCAAATTTAACTGTTACGTAAGAAATAACCTTCGTTACGTAACTTTTACGTAATGAGCGTGTATTTTATGTAACAGTTGTAAAATGTTAATACAGAAGCCTTATGTAAAAGACGATGCTTTTACGTAAAATGATAAGTTGTTACGGAAACCTTACGTAATGCTTCTAGTTTAACTGTCATGTAAAACTAATAATCATTACGTAATAAACATTAGATTTACGTAATGCGACCTGTAAAACATGCTATAGCAAAAAGTTCAAGTTACCGTAACTTTAAAGCATGGTTGGAGTTCCATTGAGTCCTTGACTACTTGGTTTTATATATATTGTCTACGTGTCTGCATCTGAGTCTGACGAAAAAGAAAGCATGTTTTAGTTATTCAAATGATAGATTTGTATGTTTTCTAATCTCTGTTTATTATTGGTTCGGTTGTTCTGGGTCAGTAAATTGTGCAAGCATGATTAATTAATCAAATTTCATGTATGTCTCCGTGAATGTATATTTTTGTATCTCAGTCTCAGTTCTGTACTTAATTAATCAAATTGCTTATTAATCGTCGCCATACTTCATTGGTCTTTCTGGTTCTGGTATATATATATGGTGGTGTCTTCGGTGCACTCACTTTTTTGGGTGCATTCAGTGCACTCGCTTCATAACCGTTATTTTAAACATACGATTTATGTCAAAATGACAAAAAATAATGTCAATCATCACTTATGTTGTGATGAACAATAAAGCACATGAATTTGCACAAAAATCATTAAAGATTTACTTTAATTTGAAGGATTTAGAGTTTAGAGATTTAGGGTTAGGGTTTACAATTTGGGGTTTAGGGATAGAACTCAAAATTGGAGGTTTAGGACTTAGGATAATACGCTAATTAGTTGTTATCATATGTTATATCATCATATTACACTAATTCTACAAATTAAAATTCAAAATCCGACACCTTAAGACTAGTTTTTGAGTTGGATGCATTGAACGCACTCATTTCTGTGAGTGCACCGAAATAGTCACTATATATATATATAGTGGCTTCTACGGTACCCTGGGTGAAATCCGGGGTACCGCATACCTTGAGTATGAAAACACTATCTAGACCTTGAATTAGCAGAATTTTTGGGTTTGATACTGTACCCTAACCCTTAATGACTGAACCCTAGGTCCTAATTATCTAAATAATAATCTATAAACCCTAAGATAGAGTATTCAGTTTCTTGCCTATATTTGGACGAATCATAGCCGCTGATTATTTCTTATAATTAAATTGATCTTGGGGTATAAAATTTAGAGAACTAACACCTAGATTTTGATCTTTAAGGGTCAGAGTATAGTATCATGTCCAAAAGATCAATCAATTCAAGGTCTGGATAGAGTTTTCATACTCAAGGTATGCGGTACCTTGGATTTCACCCGGGGTACCGTAGAACTCGCCATATATATATATATATGCCCTTGTTTATATATTGATTCTTAATAATTCTGCCGCTATGTTGTGAATTATTTCTTCTAATATATTCTGTGCAGTTTGAAAGTTGTGTGATTTGTAGGAGACTAAACTCTGTGTGGGTTGTACTCGTGGGTATTAGTAATTACACTAATACGTATTTGGTTCCTATTTCTAGAGAAAGGAAACCAAGATGTCTTCTAGTTCTGGAATAAATGGGGAGAACCCAAATATGGTGACATCAACTCAAAGTGCTCCACTTCAAGTTGCTACTCACACTCTTATATCCAGTGGCAGAGCTAGTGCATATTAAGGTGGGTCCCGGGATCCACCTTAGCTCGGGAGAAATATATACGCTTAAATAATAAGGATTAAAAATCGTACCAAAAGTTATATCGGACAAAAATGGTAACATATTTTATGTTGAAAACGTGGTTTAATCGTGGTTCAATCGTTTTAGGTTTATTCATTA
Organism: Linum tenue; assembly: GCA_946122785.1. NCBI lineage: Eukaryota > Viridiplantae > Streptophyta > Magnoliopsida > Malpighiales > Linaceae > Linum > Linum tenue. Next base: position 14,724,712 of record CAMGYJ010000007.1, on the reverse strand, counting down.
TATATCGCCAAAACTTTCTTTTGTTGAAACTCGCTAGATTCTTTTTATCCTAATAATAAATTCAATATATCAGGTTTTAAACCTCAACTAGATTATTATATGTATACTTTGACGTGAATATAGGCTAGCTATTGTCTAAAACTATATAGAATTAGGAGTTATTTTTTGAATCATGGTAATTGAAAGAAGTAACTTATTGTTGTTGCAAGTATTGAAATGACATTTTCAATGAGCCACGTGAAAACACTCTTTGGTATCTAATGGGTGACAAAATCATGAATGATTATTTTATAAGGTATATTAACATCGATATCATATGAATGCAAGTTCGTCAATATATGAGAATACATTATGGGGCACTGCAATGACTCAAAATTTTCTTGCAATATAAAAAAATTCGGACCCACCTTAGATAAAATCCTGGCTACGCCACTGCTTGTACCGGTGGAGAAACCCGACAAGTTTGCCGGTGTAGACTTCAAGCGGTGGCAACAAAAGATGTATTTTTATCTCACTACTTTAGGACTTCAAAAGTTCATCAAAGAAGAGATCCCAAATCCTAACGAGGAAGTGCCAGAGAAGGATAGATTTCTTGCAATTGAAGTTTGGAAACATTTTGACTTCCTTTACAAGAGTTATATTCTCAATGGTCTAGATGACATTTTGTACAATGTCTATAGCACCATAGGTACCTCTAAGGAATTATGAGAGGCTCTAGAGAAAATACAAGGCCGAAGAAATGCTGGATTGAAGAAATCTATTGCGGCCAAGTTATTGGAGTATAAGATGGTTGATTCCAAGGCTGTTGTGATGCAAGTCCAAGAGCTTCTGGTAATTATTCATGATCTTCTTAATGAAGTAATGATTATTAACGAAGCTTTTCAAGTTGCTTCCTTATAGAGAAGTTGCCTCCCGCATGGAAGGACTTCAAGAGTTAATTAAAGCACACGCGTAGGGAGATGACGCTTGAGGATCTTATTGTCCGTTTAAAGATTGAAGAGGACAATAGGTTGGACGAGAAGAAGCATCATGGACAATCAAATATCTCTGGAGCAAACATAGTGGATAGTGACTCCAAGGGAAAGAAGAGGAATAGGGAATCTATCCCTATTTCTTCCGACACAAAGTACCACAATGGTAACAAGAAGTTCAATGGTACTTGTTTCAATTGTGGGAAACAAGGGCATAGAGCATCGATGTGTTGTACCCACAAGAACAAAAAGAAGAACAAAGGTCATATGCTAATATTGTCGAAGAAAATGATAATATTGATATGGATGACCTTTGTGTCATTCTGTCTGAATGTAACTTGGTAGGAAATCCAAAATAATGGTGGATAGACGCTGGCGCTACCCGCCATGTTTGTGCTGTCAAAGAAATGTTCACTTCCTACAGATCGAGCCCTCTTTCCACTTGAGAAGGAGGATTTGGAGGACATGAAAGATTTTGAAAAGGGTAACTCTATATACTATCTACTAGTAATTAGTTCATTAAATTTCCAGAATATAGCATAAATTGAATACTCTATTTTACTTCGTAATGAATAGAATAAGAATTTCAAAGCATTGTACAAGTTGTAAATGATGTTTCCCTTGGATAAAAACGCGAAGGAGCTAAATCCAAGGTGTGCCCTTCGTCAGTAGGAGCACCTAGTGATGATTCTTATGAATGTTCGAGCGACGAGAGTGATGAGGAGAATGATGACAGTGATGGGCAACAAGATGATTCTCCCCATGGGAATAGTGAGTGAGATGGATGGAACTCTTGGAAGTCGAAAGACATGATGATGTTTTATGTTTATTTTCTTGCTTAAGTACAATCTATGAAACTACTATGTGTGTCTCCTTTTGAAATATATTTTGGAGTTATACACTTTTCATAGTTGAAATAGATGATGATGGAGTTTTCGGTTGAGATTGTGGTTATTTGTGACTCTGTTTCCAAGTGTATGAGATAGGTCATAAAGTCAAGATCTAATACTCAAAGAAGACCCACAAGAAGAATACAAGAGAAGCGAAAGCATAGGGGGAAAACCCTAGGACTGACATCAACATAGGGAGAGAGGGAGGAGTCTGAGAAGAAGACAACCCCGTGAAGACAACGCCCCAAACTCCTTGGACCTAAACGACCCTTTATCGTTCGAGCTCAAACAATATGTTTAATTTTTCAGCTTCTGGATGCCTGCTTGTTTCATGAACACATATTTTGTTTTCATGTTGTTTCAGGGTGACAGAATCAGAACCTATAACCATAACTTGAATTAGTTGGATATTTAATCGGATGGATTGAATTGGATTCTAAATTGCCACCTTTGTTTCTCTAGCATAAAAGTAGCAGTTTTGGGAGTTTGAGCTGTTGCATTGACAAACGATCCATTTATGATGGCATCCGGCCGCTAAGTGATAATCCATAGAAAGAAAAAGCGCCTCTGATGCTTATATCAGACGAAGAATATTGTACTGCTTGTGCAATGATTGTGAAGCTAATTTTTCGTAAGAATCAGAGTTAATGACCGCTGCATGCCAACCTATCTCGAACTCTATGGAAAGATTGCAGGGGGAAGTACTATGTAGTGCACAATTAGCCTGTAATTCTATACATATATAAGTGGAACAAGGTAGATTGAGTTAGTAATGGCCCTAATTAGCTTTCCCATGATCCATGAAAAGTACAACTATTGGTTGTGTGAGGAGAGATTTCAAGAACCAGTTGATCCCAATAACTCGAGTTGTTGGGACGGGTTTAATAATGGATCTTATACCATTAACTAATACAACCCCTCCAACGAAAGCTAGTTAACTCATAAGAGAATACCATATGCTTCATAAGTGGGGTCAACAAGATTCGAATACAAGAGATTTCGGTCACAGTAGGATCTAATACGATGTCATGAACCAGTTGATCCCAATAACTTGAGTTGTTTGAACGGATTCAATAATGGATCTTATACCTTCAATTCCTCGACAAAGGCCGTTTTTATCAATGGGATGAGCCGGGTCGAGGAGGACTAGAAGGAGATCGACCTCGTTCTAGGCCAGAAATCAACACATGCATAAACAACGACACCCAAGGTTATTGGAATTATTCCTCACAGGAGAACGGACGTACCTTTTTTTTGTTTACTGGTACTAGAAACCCCTGAAACAGACGAACACAACGATCAGAGAGAAGTCACATGACTCTGTACTTTCTTTATGTGTTTGTAGAGAGGAAATGCAATGAAGAATACAAATTATTTTTCTTTCTTTTGGCCAGAAAAAATCTTTTGGGTAAAACTTGTGTTGAAAACAGAGGGGGTAGGTGTTTATTTATAGACAATGAAGGGGTGTGAGTGAAGGGATGTGACCCTTCAAGTGGGTGGTTATACCCCCAACCATTGCAATGGTTTACATTAAAAATACCTAACCATTACATTGGTTCGCCATAGTTGTTGGATCGGTTGGTTCATTCCAACCACCATATCGGTTCGGTCTAATTCAGTTCAACTTGATTTAACCGATAACTCACCAACTATTGGCTTCTGCCCCTTTCATTCTCATTCACACCTTTCAAGTCCCAACAATCCCCCACATGAAAGAGAATGCTAAGTTTTGGAAACTATGCAAATACTTTGTGACTCTCAACTAAGAATTAGTTGCATCAGGGTATGGGTTTCCCTTTGAATCTTCCTTAGTGAACATATATCGAGTACACTCACCAATCAATAGATATGATATATTTGAACCGTCAGTTTTCTAGTATACTAAGACAACATATATCACACAACCAACTCTTATCTGTTTGTTGGTTCTCATTGTTGTGTTCATTTTAGCCATGAACACCGCCTGGTTTCATGAGTGCGTAGAGAATTGACCTTCTTTTATTCTCCTTTAAGTGGCTCCACTTCACACTCACATAGATGATTTCTAAAGGTGCATTCCATAGCGCACAATTTTATTACACCACGTGTCAAACTTAGAAATCATTTAAAACCTTTATGTGTTCCTTAATGTTTGAACATTGTCATTGTCTCATCATGAGAATGGGCTTTGTAAAATTCGACAATGTTGAACCATCATTCATAACTTTGTTTACTCCGTGAACCTAGAGCTTGGGTCTGCCAAAACTATTAGGTAAACTTACCGCCATGATGATTTGTTCTAGGCCACAACCCCATTCCCTTCAACGACTCAACTAATGCTCTAGTTAGGCCTTTAGTTAGCGGATCCGACACGTGATCTCTTGATCTTACATAATCAATCGAGATAAATCCACTAGAGATTAAATGCCTTACTGTGTTATGTCATCGACGTATGTAATGAGACTTTCCATTATACATAACACTTTTTGCCCTTCCAATAGCCGTTTGACTATCACAATGTATGCTTATTGGGGTTAACGGCTTGGGACAAAATGGAACATATTCCAAGAAGTTCTGAAGTCATTCTGCTTCTTCACCGGCTAAGTCCAAAGCTATGAACTCAGATTCCATTGTGGATCGGGCAATACAAGTCTGCATGGAGGATCTCCAAGATATTTCTCCCCCACCAATCGTAAATACATATTCGCTAGTGGATTTGATTTCGGTTGAGCTGGTGATCCAGTTTGCATCAAAATATCCTTCAAGCACTGCCGGATAGCTTTTGTAATGCAAAGCAAAATCTTTGGTATGTTGTAAATACCCTAAAACATGCCGCATTGCCATCCAATGCATGCTATTTGGATTACGTTGATATCGCTCAATTTACTTATTGCGCAAGCAATATCTGGTCGAGTACTATTCATGATGTACATTAGACATCCCAAAACTCGTGCATAATTCTATTGAGACTCACTTTTACCTTCGTTCTTTGTAAGAACAAGGTTTGGATCAATCGGCGTGTGCATTTCCTTGAAATGCAAATACTTGAATTTATCAAGAATTTTCTCTATATAGTGAAACTGCGATAATGCTAGACCTTGAGGCATTCTAGATATCTTTATTCCAAGAATAACATCAGCCTCACCCAAGTCTTTCATGTCGAAAGATCTTGATAACATTTGCTTTGTCTCTTCAATGTCAATAATGTTCTTACTCATTATCAACATATCATCTACATATAGACAAACAATGACTTCATGATTAGGTGTGTTCTTGATATATACACACTTATCACATTCGTTAATCCGAAAATTGTTTGACAACATAACTACGACAAATTTAGCTATCCATTAATTGGGTGTTTGTTTAAGTCCATATAGCGACTTCACCAATCTACACACCTTATGTTCTTGTCTGGGGACAACAAGTGAACAAACCCTTCTGGTTGTTTCATGTAGATTTCTTCCTCTAGGTTGCCATTTAGGAAGGCCGTTTTCACATCCATTTGATGGATTTGTAGACCATACACGAAAACCAAAGCTATTAGCATCCGAAAAGTTGTAATTCTTGTGATTGGGGCGTAAGTATCAAAATAGTCAAGGCCTTGCTTTTGTCTAAATCCTTGGACCACTAGTCTTGCCTTGTACTTGTCAATAGTACCATCATCTTTCAACTTCCTTTTGAAGATCCATTTATATCCCAATAGTATGCAACCGGGAGGAAGATCCACCAATTCCTATGTGTGGTTATTCAAAATGGACTCAATTTCACTATTGACACCCTCTAGACAATATTGAGCTTCAAAAGACTTCATCGCTTCTTCAAATGTCTTTAGCTCGTCTTTCAACAAAAATGTTAAGAAGTCGGGACCAAATGACGTAGGCACCCTTTGACGTTTACTACACCGGGGCTCGTCAATATTGGAATAATTTTCCAATGAATCATAACGAGGTAGCTTGGAGCTATCTCCAACGGCTACATTCTTATTCGTGTACATAAATGTGTTCTCAACGAACTCTACATTATCAGATTCTATAACCATATTAGGATGGATACCGGGGATTGCTGATTTATAGACCAAAAATCGATATGCTTTGCTATTATTGGCATCAATGCAGTTAAAAGCGCGATTCTACCTAAAAGCGGAAAAGGGGTAAAATCGAAAAGCGGTGAATCAAAGAGTAAGTTTTTTATGCATCCTGTATAATAGTTAAAATAATGTTAAGTACGGCATAAACTATGTAAAATATGAGTTCACAGAGTTTAGATAAAAGAAAAAATACCTGCAATTCATGTCTAAATTAGAACAAACTCATAACATCTTAACAATAAGTTCATAAACATAAATCGTAACCCACAAACGAGTTAAGAATCCAAATTCTCACAATCTGGTTTAAGTTTACATAATGACAAATGCGTTTAATAATCCAAGTCCTCACAATCAAAGCACACAAATGTTATAAAGGATAGAAGGAAAACTACATCAATTCCTCGGCTTCCACATTTGCATCCAAATCATCATCATTATCATCATCATCACCATTGCCATCTGATAGACCGATAATTATACATGTTTTCACCACTATTCTGAAGCCGTTTGTGATGAGGAATCTCGTGTTTTAAGCCGATTTCACGCTAGGTTGTGTGTTTATGTCATATTTCAGGTCCCGGCGTTGGAATCGAGGCAAAGGAACGAGTTCCGGGTCGAAAGGAGCGAAGTTGGGAAAAAGGAGGCTGTTGGACCAGAATACCCGGCTAAAGGAAGAAATACCCGACCGGGTATATTCTGGACTTGACCGGGTATTTTTCCCTTCGGGCACCCGTGAGAAGCAGAAGGGGGCCCGGGCGATGGCTTTAAATCCCCGGTCGAGGATTATGAGGATAGACCGGGGATTTTTCCTCTTAGTGGAACGGCGCGTTTTATGAATACCCGGTCGAACCCTGAAATACCCGACCGGTTATTTCGACCGGGTATCGCGATGGCAGCTGATAAAAGGAAAAGAAGGCCAATTTTCAGAGGGTTCCAAGTTTTTGAGAGAGAAAGCGATACCTAGAGAGAGAAAGCGACGAACCAGAGTTCCCAAGCGCCATAGATCAATCTTCAACACCATTGGAGCCCGGTTTGACCTTGGAGAAGTGCGATTAAACGTCCAGGAGCAGAAATCCAACTTCACAGTATGATTTCCGCGTCTGAATCTGCTTTTGCTTCTTTCTCTATGGAGTAGTTTCCCCATTCATCTGGGTATGGGGAACCCTAGATTTGTATGCTAGGTCTGATTGTATGAACCCAAGTACAGAGTTTGTGAATTGATTATATTCGATTGAGGTTTGAATGATTGAATGACTTGAATCCTGATCAAATTCCTGTTGTTTCTGCTTTGACCTGGAATGAGAATATCTGCCTAGGTTGATAGAGTACCCTTAATCGAAGGTGGCGAATTGGTGACTTTAGTCGAGGAGCCAATTCGCTATTCTGTACCGAAGTTAATTCGGTAGTGGAGGTTTGGTTCATTAGGGCCTCAATCTGTTTACTCCGGTGGAGGTTAGTCGCCCGCTAGAGACTCAGATTGAGAGGGTCTGGAGACCTTTAGTCGAGACTTCAGGCTAATTGAGAACCTTCCGCAGTATAACTTTCATGAAAACTGAACTTGGTAAATTGCAATCCGACTTAACTGCAGTCTAGGGGGAACCATATCCGGGTGACCTCTCTTGAATTGACAACAACCGTTTACTTGCTTTGTGTTTTGTTTGTTTGAGTTGCACTAAAAGTTCACCGCTAAATAACAAGAATTCACCGAGTAGTCATCACATCTAGGACCCGGGTTGACAATAAAACCCAAACCCGCTATACTACGCTTTAGGAAGTGGTTGCACTTGGCCATTTTCTAGAGTGACAGTAGGAGTGAGTCAAGTTTTTGGCGCCGTTGCCGGGGCCGGCTAGGTTGTTGAAGAAAAGTGATTTCTGTTACTTTAGCATTTTCATTTTTGCATTGAGTTTTTGTTCCTTCCCACTTGTGCCTTCACGGGTTTGCTTTGCTTGATTGTGTGCAGATAGTGCATGACCCGTAGCCAGTCGGGAGGTTTACTGCCGTTGAATCCTGAGATTGAGCGCACCTGCAACCAACTTCGGAAACAACAGCGAGCTAGACTGGCTACGGTGGAGCGCAGAGACGGCCAATTGAGCAGCGACTCCGAGGACGAGTACGAGATGGAAGGCAATCAGAACCCGCCTCCTCAGAACCAGGTCCTGGGGAATGACCCAAATCCCCAGGGAGCTCCCACCTTGGAGTACTACTACACTCCACGGATTGCTGACATCCGCCCGGTCATCCTCTATCCGCCCATTCCAGCAAACAACTTCGAGATCAAGCCATGCTGGATTCAACTCATCACATCCTCTATCCAGTTCCATGGCTTGAAGGATGAGGAAGCCCGGGTACATCTTTCCCATTTTCTGCAGCTGACGAACGGGTTCAAGCTGAATGGTGTCCCGGATGACGCAATCCGCCTTCATCTCTTCCCCCATTCTCTGGCGGGGAATGCTAAGAGGTGGTTGGAGACCCAGCTCCCATTGTCCATCACCTCTTGGGACGATCTGGCTGACAAGTTCGTGCACCGGTATTATCCGGCATCGAAGACCACGGAGATCCAGCGGGAGATCACTCACTTCCGCCAAGAGCCAGATGAGTCACTTCGTGATGCATGGGAGCGGTACATGGGATACTTCTGGCAGTGTCCCCATCACGGCTTCAGCGATGCTTTCACAGTGGGGAACTTCTACAGTGCCCTCACCCCAGACAGCCAGAGGGTGATTGAGTCTCTATGCCCAGGAGGGGATATCCTTACCAAGACTCCACCCGAGCTGAACCAGATGATCAGTACCTTGGCTGCCCGAGATCATTCTTGGGGACAGAACAACAGAGGAAGGAATTCCCGGGACCGGGGTGTGTATGCTATGGAGGCCAGGTCCGGGTTAGAGCTGCAGGTGGCTGAGTTGGTGCAGACATTGAAGCAGCCTAACAGTCTCCTTCCGGGTCGAGGTGTAGCTACGCCTCTAGTAGCTCAGTGTCAGTGGTGTGAGAGCCCGAATCACCTGGTGGAGGATTGTCAGTCTATGAGGGAGTCTTCTACTCCCCAAGAGCAGGTGGACTTCATAGAAAATGCTCGGCGCCTGGATCCTTACAGCAGTACCTATAACGAGGGATGGCGCCAGCATCCCAACTTTGCCTGGGGCAGCAACACCAACAAGCCACCTGGGTTTCCAGCACCAGCAGGTGGTTTTCAGCAGAGGCAGCCCTTCCAGGCTAGGCAGGGGCCACCACCACAGCAGCAGCCCTTCCAGCCGAGGCAAGGGCAGCCATTCCAGCAGCCCCAGCGCCAGTTTGCTCAGCCTCCAGCAGCCGCAGCTCCAGATCCTCAGATATCTGATCTGAAGAATATTTTGCAGGCTTTCATGATCACCAGTCAGGCGAACTTCACGAGGATGGATCAGAACATCGCCTCACTGGAGGCAGGCCAGAGGAACCAAGGTGCCATTCTGCAAGATCTACAAATCAGATTGGGAGCCTAGCTCGCCAGAACACTACCAGGGCACCGGGGACGCTGCCTGCCACCACCATCCCCAATCCACGGGACCCGCATGAGACTGCACACGCCATCACCACTAGGAGTGGCAAGACTACATCTGCTGCTCCTGCCCAGCCCAGGCGAGACGACCCACTACCTGCTTCAACACCTCCAGCGGATACTGCAGAGGTGGGGGAAGGCAGCACAGCACCTGCTCCAAAGCCGCAACCTGTGGTTAAGGAGCATACACCCCAGCTGCCCTTCCCCACTCGACTCCATAAAGACAAGCTGGAGACAGAGTTTGCCAAGTTCATGGCAATGTTGAAGCAGGTTAACATCAGCATGCCGTTCGTGGAGGCACTGTCGAAGATGCCCAAGTATGCCAAGTTCATGAAAGACCTCCTCACCAACAAGAAGAAACTTGGGGATCTTTCGACAGTGATGCTCAGCGAGGAGTGTTCTGCCATCCTGCAGAATAAGCTGCCAGAGAAGCGCAAAGACCCAGGGAGTTTCACTATCCCTCTTGTTATTGGCAGCATGCATGTAGGAAAGTCCTTGGCGGACCTAGGCGCTAGCATTAACGTCATGCCCTATAAATTGTTGAAGAAGCTAGACCTAGGTGAACCTAGAGCTACTAGGATGAGCATTCAGTTAGCTGATCGTTCTATCGTGCATCCTAGGGGTATCATTGAGGACTTGCTTGTTAATGTTGGTGCATTCACATATCCTGTTGATTTTGTTATTTTGGATATAAATGAGGATGTGGATGTGCCTTTGATTTTGGGTAGACCATTTCTTGCCACCGCCAAGGCGCTTATTGATGTGCATAGTGGTAAATTGATTCTGCGTGCTGGTGATGAACAGGCTACTTTTTCTGTGTCTGACAATGGGAAACATTCTCATTTGCATGATGACATAGACTACTGTGATGTGCTTGCCGATTTTGAGACCGCACTCGCCATCACGAGTGCGGGTACTGATGATGCTCTTGAGCTTTGTATTTTGCTAGGTGAGCAGGCATTGCAGGAGCCGCAGCTGGCGGAGCAGTTGGCTGCATTGGAGAGTGGCCCCTTCTTGGAGGGCGACAGGCTGTTTAAACCGATCTCATCCTCCACCCGCATCACCTCTTCTTTGGAGGAACCACCAGAGCTGGAGCTTAAGCCCCTCCCTCCTCATTTGGAGTATGCATTTCTCCGGGAGGGGAATAAGCTGCCAGTAATCATCAGCTCGACCCTCACACCCGAGCAGAAGACCAGACTGGTGGCCTTGCTGAAGCAGTACGAGCGAGCTTTGGCATGGAAGATCACAGATATCCGGGGAATCAGCCCCTCCTTTTGCTCACACCGGATACTGCTGGAGGATGAGATGCGGCCAGTGAGGCAGCCGCAGAGGAGACTGACGCCGAACTTGGAGGCGGTGGTTCGGGCAGAGATCGTGAAGCTGATGGACGCCGGGATCATCTTCGCCATTTCTGACAGCGAGTGGGTCAGTCCCACCCAGGTGGTGCCCAAAAAGGGTGGGATGACCGTGGTGCCTAACGAGAAGAACGAGCTCATCCCGATGCGCACGGTGACTGGGTACCGTGTTTGCATCGACTATAGGCGTCTCAACGACGCTACTCGGAAGGACCATTTCCCGCTGCCGTTCATTGATCAGATGCTGGAGAGATTGGCGGGGCACGAGTTCTACTGCTTCCTGGATGGGATATCCAGGTACTTTCAGATCCCTATTGCACCGGAGGACCAGGCGAAGACCACTTTCACCTGCCCCTTCGGCACATTTGCTTACCGGAGGATTCCATTCGGGCTATGCAACGCCCCAGCCACTTTTCAGCGATGCATGCTCGCCATCTTTGACCGTCTGGTCGGCGAGATCATGGAGGTGTTTATGGACGACTTCTCGGTTTATGGAGACTCCTTCTCTCACTGTCTCCATAACCTGGAACTTGTTCTTAAACGGTGTGAGGAAAAGAACCTGGCACTGAGTTGGGAGAAGTGTCACTTCATGGTTCGAGAAGGCATCGTTCTTGGGCACAAGATCTACAAGATGGGGATCGAGGTAGACAGAGCAAAGATCGAGACTATCAGCAAGCTGCCTCCTCCTACATCTGTAAAGGGGATCCGGAGTTTTCTTGGCCATGCAGGTTTTTATAGGCGGTTCATCAAGGACTTCTCAAAGATCGCCCTGCCCCTAACTAAGCTTCTGGAGAAGGATGCCCCCTTCCAGTTCACTGATGCTTGCACAGCGGCGTTCACCACCTTGAAGGAGAAGCTCACCCAGGCTCCTATCATGGTTGTTCCTGACTGGTCCCTACCATTTGAGCTGATGTGCGACGCCAGTGACTTTGCTGTTGGAGCTGTTCTGGGGCAGAGGCGAGATCAACACTTCCGACCTATCTACTACGCCTCGAAGACTCTGAATGATGCCCAGGAAAACTACACCACCACAGAGAAGGAGCTGCTTGCGGTGGTGTTTGCCTTTGATAAGTTTCTCCCCTATCTAGTCTTGTCCCATGTGACCGTGTACACAGATCACTCCGGGATTAGATACTTGATGAGCAAGGCCGATGCCAAGCCTCGGCTCATACGATGGATCTTACTGCTGCAGGAATTCGATATTGAGATCCGGGACAAGAAGGGAGCAGAAAATGTTGCAGCTGATCACCTCTCCCGGTTGGACGCACCTCCTGCGGACAACCTCGTGGAGGAGATTGATGACTCCTTCCCAGACGAGAGGTTGATGATGATGTGCTTGGTGGAGAGTGTCACCCCCTGGTACTCCGATTTTGCGAACTATTTGGTGGGCCAGCAGCTGCCCAAGGGGATGGCAACTCACGCCAAGAGGAAGTTTTTCTCCGATCTGAAGTACTACTTCTGGGATGACCCGCATCTTTTTCGGATCGGAGCCGACGGGATCATCCGTCGTTGTGTTATGGAGAGTGAGATGGAGGGCATTCTATCTCACTATCATGAGGGACCTACTGGCGGTCATCACGGAGGAAACCGCACGGCGCGGAAGGTGCTCCAGTCGGGCTTTTACTGGCCCACGCTCTTCAAGGATGCAGACGCCTTCGCACGCAGGTGCGACCGATGCCAGAGGTCAGGTAACATCTCTGCCCGTGATGAGATGCCCCAGAATGTGTTTATAACTTGTGAGATTTTTGATGTCTGGGGTATCGACTTCATGGGCCCCTTCCCTCCATCTTTTGGTAACACCTATATTCTGGTTGCTGTTGACTACGTCTCTAGGTGGGCTGAGGCGCAAGCTTTGCCCACCAATGATGTTAGACGTGTTTGTGGTTTTTTGAAGCAGCTATTCTCCCGGTTCGGGACACCTAGAGCCATCATAAGCGATAGAGGCACCCATTTCCAGGGCCAATTTGATAAACTACTGTCTCGCTATGGTGTGACTCACAAGGTGTCCGTGGCCTATCATCCCCAGACCAGTGGCCAGGCCGAGCTGACGAACCGGGAGCTCAAGCGGATCCTGGAGAAAACGGTGGATCAGTCCCGCAAAGATTGGTCCACCAAGCTCGATGATGCTCTATGGGCGTATCGCACTGCCTACAAGACGCCCATTGGTACTTCACCGTACCGGCTTGTCTATGGAAAGGCTTGCCATTTGCCCGTGGAGCTAGAGCACAAGGCCTTCTGGGCCCTTAAGCTTCTCAACTTGGATGTTCGTGTTGCAGGTACTGAGCGAAAAATGCAGATGTTGGAGCTGGAAGAGTGGCGTTACCACGCCTATGAGAAAACCAAGCTGTACAAGGAGCGCACTAAGCACCTACACGATGCACGGTTGAGGGGTTCGAAAGAGTTCCAGGTTGGTGATCGAGTTCTCCTTTACAACTCTCGCCTGAAGCTCTTTCCCGGAAAACTCCGCTCCCGGTGGTCTGGACCGTTCACGGTCACCCAGGTGTTCCCGTATGGCACTATCGAAATTGCCAACCCGCAGACTGAGCCGTTTAAAGTGAATGGCCATCGTCTCAAACTCTACTTGGGAGACGAGGTCGAACGTGCGGAGTTGGTGGTGGAACTCGCGGACCCTTAGTTCCGCCATGGGCGTCCAGCTAAAAGACGTTAAAGAAGCGCTTGTGGGGAGGCAACCCCACCTCGGTTTGCATTTTCTTTTCCCTTTTTCTGAGTTTTGGTGTCGTGTCGAGTCAGTTGCATGTCTGTCGTGAAGTTTGGTCTTCTGTGATGCCTCGTTTTGGTGTTTTCGTGCAGGAGAGGTCGCGATTTTGGGGAGAATGAGATTTTTGGCCGGAAGGGTAAAATACCCGGTCATGAGCCCAAATACCCGACCGGGTATTTTTCGGCTCATGCCCGGGCCCCCTTCTGCCTTCCGGGGCGAAACATGCAAAATCCCCGACCTCATGCCAAAAATACCCGACCGGGTATTTATTTTGGCTTGAGACCTGGGATTTCTCAGCTATTAAACGCCGCGTTTAAGGGATCCCCGATCCCCCGCCAAAAATACTCGACCGGGGATTTTTGGCGGGCGACCGGGGATCGTTGCCTCCTCTAAACGCCGCGTTTGGCAAATCCCCGGTCGAGGACTTGAAAATACCCGACCGGGTATTTTTCCTATTTAAAGGAAACCCCCGGTCATTTCTCTCTCTACCCTCATTTTTTCCAAAATCCCTTCTCCCTCTACTCCCATTTCCTCTCCCCTCTCTCCTCTTTGGCCGCCGCCGGCCGCCGTTACAAGCCGCCGGCCGCCACCCGCCTTCCGCCGCCACCGTCGCCGGACACTTTCCGGCGACTATCCGGCGATTCGCCGGCCATTTTCCGGCGAGTCTCCGGGGCGATTTTTTTTTTGCTTCCCTCGCGTCCCTCACCCTTCCTTCGCGTCCTAGCTACGGTCCTCCTTGTGTTTCCAGGTGTGTTTCCTGTTCATTTCTAGTTTATGGAAAATCGGACTGTAGATTCTAGGACCGAGAACTGTGTTTGCCTGCCTGATTTAGAGTAGGGTGAGGGATGACTTGAGCTTGCATGGCTGTATATGTGATAGATGTGCTGTCCGTGTGCTTATTGTGGGTTGTTCTGTGATCCTGTCTTGAATTCCGGTTGAGTTGCTTGCAATTCAACCGGCTGTGCTTAAAATTGTTAGCCTAGGTGAGCTCGAGTGTGGGGGAAGTGCTGACCCCATGCCGTTGGTCCTGACGATTTATTTTCTTGGCTCCACCTATGGTGTTTTGATTTTGCAGGACCATGTCGCAGGACCATCCCTTCGTGCAGGATCTGCGCCTGCACACGGAGTATGCGGATCAGTTCCGCAAGGTGATCCGGGGGAAGCTGGAGCGTCACCACCACCTCGAGTGGGCGGTGTTCGAGCAGCTCCACTATTTGCCGGAGCTCAGCGCCGCTATCAGCCACCGCGACTGGCGGACGTTGCTGACCATCGACGAGCCTACTTTCACGGAGCTGGTGTGGGAGTTCTACACCACCTTTCACTATGACCGCACGATGGCTCGGGACGAGCATGCAGTGACATTCCGGCTGGGGGGCGACCACAGGGAGCTGACCATCGACGGGTTGGCCCACGCTCTGGGGATCGATTACCACCCCTTCGATGCCCATGAGATCGAGGTTGCCCACCCGACCGACTGGAACCAGACTGCTTTCTACCGCAGGATAGCCAGGCGCGCCCATGGCTACGACTACTTCGATGCTGGCCAGACCTCCATCAGCACCCTTAAGCCGCAGTGGCACATCCTGAACTTGCTGATCACCCGGTCCATCGTCCCCAACGCCACCGGTTCGCATAAGATCCCGAAGCGGGTGTTGTATGCCATGTACTCGATGGGGGACCCGGAGCACATGCTTCACCTGGGATCCTTCGTGGCCCTCACTTTCTACCGCATCCGCGGGCATCCTACCCACCTCTTCTGTGGTCCCCTGATCACACGGTTGGCGAGGCATTTCGACATCAGCTTTCAGGGGCTTCACAATGCGACCGTGCTGGGCGGCTCCGCACCCCTCAGCCGGGACGTGCTCCACAACGCGCGTCTCCTGGCCACTGATGACATCCGCACCTGGGTGGATGGGCTCTCTATGCACCCCGCGGGGGTGATTGATCTGGACTCGGACGAGGAGGATGCGGACTACTCGGACGAGGAGGAGGTAGATGAGGATGCTGATGATGATGATGACGGCGCTATGGATGCCGATGAGCCGGAGCCCTCGCTCTCCCCCCTGGGGATCTTCAGCCTTGACGGAGACCAGTGAGAGGTGAGTCCTCCTCTGGTCCTCCTGGTCCGTCGATGGACTTCTTCACGGAGCAGTTCCAGCAGATGGGGCTCCAGTTCCAGCAGCTCGGTCTTCAGAACTAGCAGCTCATGGACCATCAGGTCCAGTTTTACCAGCAGTATTCGGCCCACCAGGCCGAGTACCGGTCCAGGATGACGGGCGTTGATGAGCGCCTTGGCCGATTGGAGACCCACATGGGACACACTACTGCTCTCATCGAGCGGGAGAGAGACCGAGGCCGCCGTCTGATGGAGTATTCCGAGCATCTGCTCTAGGCTTGCCACCCTCCAGAGGAGCACCACTGGACTACCAGGTGGGAGCATTCAGCGCCACGACAGCCACCGGATGATGGCGTCGACAACCTTATGGATCATATTGATTTCTCCGGTCTCGGAGGGCCCTAGGGGCATGTTTTGAGAGTTTTTATCTATGTCATCATGCAAACTGTCTGTTATGTGTCGGTCTTTGTTTCTTTTTCTTTTCATTTTGGATGCTGTACTATTGGGCTGACCGTTGGACCTAACGTATGTGTTTGAGCTTTTTGGTCTCTTTTAGCTCTGCCTGTGTGCCCGACTGGTCCTCTCTCCAGTCCGTCCCATGCCGACTGGTCCATTTCCAGTCTCCTGCAGTCTGTGCATACCGGTAACATCGTTCCCCTTTCCTTCCCTCTTCTCCATTGAGGGCAATGTCGATCTTAAGTGTGGGGGGGATGTTTCTCTTTTGACTGCATTAGCTCTGTTTGTGTGCTTGGAGCCTAGTCCACTGTCCAAATTTTTAAATTTGAGGGCTCCAAGTACGTGTTCCTTGCAATTGCCTGCTCAGTATGCTTTGAATTGACAGTCTCTGTAGTGATTTGCAACCTAGGGAGGTAGTGTAGCACTATGGAGGATGTTGATGCATTTAAGGAGTCTCATTTCTTCTTCATATTGTGTTGGTTGATTGAGTGAATTAGTGATCTTAGGACCCTTGAATTGTGTGGTGTTGTGGACTCTCTGCCTGTCATGGACTCTTGTATCATGTTCTGAATGTAACAGGTGCTCGAAATGTGCTTTAAAATAACGTCTCCCGTGCGAATAGGGCGAAAGTGTGTAAGGGGAGACGGGAATCCGTTCCCAATTTCCACCTACTACCTCCAGCCCCCTTACATGTCTTTCCCCGCACGAGGCTCGAGACACCCGCTCCTGGCATGGCCGGTAAGAGCCGGGCTCCCGCAAAACCTTTGCTAGGTGGGAGCCCCCATTTTCTGCAGAAACAGGTTGGAACCCGGAAAAGAAAAAAAAAGAAGAGAAAAACAGAAAAACAAGCAAAAAGAAGAAAGAAAAGGGTTCCAACCATGTTCACAAAGAAAATCGAGCACCTTGAGTTAATGTGAGTCCATGATCTTTTGTTTGTGAGAGTCTCTTCATCCACGATTCATTTGTCCTCTGTTCACTATTTGCCATGATGCCGATTCGAGACTAGCGTTCTCGCCGAAGAGGCTATGAGATGACTTGTGCGTCGGTTGACCTCGTAAGCTGCTAAATGATCTAGGAAGTCCGCTACCTACGATCGAGGTTGTTTGTTGCTATAGAGGTCTGGAGAGTTGCATTGGTTTGAGTTAGGTTTGCTTGGGGACAAGCAAACGGTTAAGTAAGGGGGAGTTTGATAGACCGATAATTATACATGGTTTCACCCCTATTCTGAAGTCGTTTGTGATGAGGAATCTCGTGTTTTAAGCCGATTTCACGCTAGGTTGTGTGTTTATGTCATATTTCAGGTCCCGACGTTGGAATCGAGGCAAAGGAACGAGTTCCGGGTCGAAAGGAGCGAAGTTGGGAAAAAGGAGGCTGTTGGACCAGAATACCCGGCCAAAGGAAGAAATACCCGACCGGGTATATTCTGGACTTGACCGGGTATTTTTCCCTTCGGGCACCCGTGAGAAGCAGAAGGGGGCCCGGGCGATGGCTTTAAATCCCCGGTCGGGGATTATGAGGATAGACCGGGGATTTTTCCTCTTAGTGGAACGGCGCGTTTTATGAATACCCGGTCGAACTCGGAAATACCCGACCGGGTATTTCGACCGGGTATCGCGATGGCAGCTGATAAAAGGAAAAGAAGGCCAATTTTCAGAGGGTTCCGAGATTTTGAGAGAGAAAGCGATACATAGAGAGAGAAAGCGACGAACCAGAGTTCCCAAGCGCCATAGATCGATCTTCAACACCATTGGAGCCCGATTTGAGCTTGGAGAAGTGCGATTAAACGTCCAGGAGCAGAAATCCAACTTCACAGTATGATTTCCGCGTCTGAATCTGCTTTTGCTTCTTTCTCTATGGAGTAGTTTCCTCATTCATCTGGGTATGGGGAACCCTAGATTTGTATGCTAGGTCTGATTGTATGAACCCAAGTACAGAGTTTGTGAATTGATTATATTCGATTGAGGTTTGAATGATTGAATGACTTGAATCCTGATCAAATTCCTGTTGTTTCTGCTTTGACCTGGAATGAGAATATCTGCCTAGGTTGATAGAGTACCCTTAATCGAAGGTGGCGAATTGGTGACTTTAGTCGAGGAGCCAATTCGCTATTCTGTACCGAAGTTAATTCGGTAGTGGAGGTTTGGTTCATTAGGGCCTCAATCTGTTTACTCCGGTGGAGGTTAGTCGCCCGCTAGAGACTCAGATTGAGAGGGTCTGGAGACCTTTAGTCGAGACTTCAGGCTAATTGAGAACCTTCCGCGGTATAACTTTCATGAAAACTGAACTTGGTAAATTGCAATCCGACTTAACTGCAGTCTAGGGGGAACCATATCCGGGTGACCTCTCTTGACTTGACAACAACCGTTTACTTGCTTTGTGTTTTGTTTGTTTGAGTTGCACTAAAAGTTCACCGCTAAATAACAAGAATTCACCGAGTAGTCATCACATCTAGGACCCGGGTTGACAATAAAACCCAAACCCGCTATACTACGCTTTAGGAAGTGGTTGCACTTGGCCATTTTCTAGAGTGACAGTAGGAGTGAGTCACCATCAACATCAAGTGGACTACTATATTCATGATCACCCTCATCTCTTCGAGCATCAACACCAATAGCATTTTTTCTCTTCACTCTAGAATTGGATACAGTATTGCTTGCACTAGTACCCCCACTCGACATAATTACCCTGCACAATAAGGAGAGCAAGCAGTAAGTCGTATGAACTCATCGCTAAGGATGTTGCTAAATTCACCATCTTGATTCTTTCAATTCTAAACAGGAAAGGCAGTATCAGTTCCAAGAGCAAGGGAAAAGAGGATTTACCTCAACAATATGAAAACTTGGAATTCAAAACCCTTTCCCAAACTCTAAATAACCACTTCCAAAAACAATGAACAATAGGATGCCAATCAATTTTCAGCCTGCTACTTTAATTGCACCAATTTCATCGATTTTTGAGATCTTGTGCTGCAAGAACATAAAATGGTGACTTACTAGGTAAAACGAAGTGGAGAAACACAATTTTTGGTATTCAACTGCCTTCTTACCTTACTTTTCCTGTGTCTGTGAACAACTGAACATCATTTAGATCTCCGCCCCCATTGTGTTTCCGTTTCTGAATTTGAATAGGTAAGATTCCATTTTAGATTGCAAATTGAATCAACGAGAAAAGAGAAAAACCTTTGACGGCGAAGAGCGACAGCTGGCGGGTGAAGACGACGAGCTACGGACGACGGAGTTAGGGCGGCGGCGGGCGACGGGGCGCTGTGGACTTGCGACGAACGAGTGGACGACGACGAGCTACGGACGATTGGCGACGGGCGGCGGCCGAGGGAGACAGGCGGCTTAGGGGGCGACGGGCGGCGGCCGAGTGAGGTGACGAGCGGCGACCGAGGGAGATGACGAGAAGGGTGGGCGCGGCGCTGGAGATAGATGGAAATAGGGTTCAGCGTAACCCCTTCTCCCTTTTGGCAGCTCGATTTTTTTTTAAATCAAAATTAAAAAACGACGTCGTTTTGATGAAAGGAGACAGTTTTGCTCCTTTGCTTGGAATCGTACAAAAACGGTATAAAAACGTGTTATTAACCGTTTTGACCGATTTTACTACGCTTTTGACTGATTTTGAATAACAAACGATTCTATTGGTGATTTGAAACGTTTTCCTACCCTAGAAACGTAAAATCGTACGATTTTACGTTTTAAAGCGCGATTTTGACTGCACTGATTGGCATAGACAATAAAAATGCAATCTATCATTTTAGGTTCCAATTTGACTTGTTTCGGTTTTGGAACTCGAACCTTTGCCAAACACCCCCTAAACTTGATGACGACATTCAGAGTAACCAAAAATAAATAGTAATTACTATTTAATTATTATAATGATTCTTACTATCATAATATATTAATAATAATTATTATTATATAATATCATGACATTTCTTAGTCAAAAAATAATTATATAAAATAATAATACACCTTTTCTCTCTTTCTCTCTCCATTTACACTCCAAATTGGGGTGTTGATGGAAATAGTGAAGTTACCCCCGGCCATTGCACCCCCTCACTCCTATTCCCAAGATTGTCAAACCGCTTTAAGTCATTGAGCCAGTCAAGCAAGGGGTTTGAGGTTTTAATGATCTGGATCTGGCCGGTTTGAGCCGTTTTAGAAGTTTTCTAAATATATATACAAATAAGGTAGTAATTAAAGATTTAATGACTAAAATATAATTTATCTTACATAAATCTATTAAAAACTTATTTTCTACAAAAACCTAACCTCCATGACCCAGCCACCATCTCCCTTCCTTCGTTCCTCTTCCTCTCTTCCCCCTCTCTTCTTCTCCTTTTTTTGGAGTCAGATCGGGGCGCTTTCTGGAGGCCTTTTTGAAGCCCGACTCGGGTCGGACCGGGTCCAACCAGGGGTTGGATAGGGATTTAACAACCTTGCCTATTCCCAGGGGCGGACCTACCTTAGAGGAAGATGTGTCACCCGACACACCTTGGCCCAAAATTTTTGTAAGGAACCCACATTTTTTCGGTACAAAAAATTCGAACATGGGACCTCCGACACACCTTTGATAATTATAATCAACACTTGTTACATTAAAAAAAATTGTTGTCATATTGTTATTAAAATATGTAAATATAGGAGTTATCAGACTTTAGAGTAGGTAGTTGATTAGTTTATTATAAAAAAGTAATTGGCTACTTAGTAAGTAGTGAGTATTCAGAGAAATAGCTGTCACCTTAGAGATAATCTCGATAAATTGAATGGAAATTGAGCTAATTAATAAGCTGGTTGAGTTAAGTAATTAGATAGTGAATTCCATGTCGTTTTCCCCTGTAGCTTCTTCCATATTTTTTCATAAAGTTAATTTCCAACTAGCTTTCTTGTTTGTTTATTGCTTTTCACGTTGACTCTTCTCGCCACCTTCCAATTGTCGGCATCGGGCCAGTGAAATCCTCATTCTCATCAAACTTCCACGTTGGCGCCTGTGGCCACTCTTTCAGCTTCCCATCCTAGTTTCCCCATCTTAAATGAGTGTTGACTTTACCTCTTGGAATTGCAAGTTACAAAATGACATTTTTCATATATAAGCTTAATTTGGAATGATATTTGGTATCAGCTGAGTGACCAATTTATGAATAATTGTTTAGTTGTTTACATAAAAAAGATTTGATTTCAACCTAATGCACAAATGTAATTAAGAAATCTTCACTGACACAATGAAATTGGTGAAATTTATGAATAAAATATCTATTTTATATTTATGTTTAATTATTTAATTTTTATTTTAAAATTATTTTTATGGCCCGACACACCTATCTCAAAATTCTGGGTCCGCCACTACCTATTCCTAATCATTCAAATGGGGTAAATGCATTTAACTCCAACCTTGCACCCCTCCCATTTACCCTTTATCCCAAACATAGTGTTAGTATTATCCAATCAGGGGAAAAATTCCAGAATACACACGTTCATAAAAAAAATCTAAAATACACACGTTTTATGAAAAATTCTCAATCTACACATGTTTGGGCATCACTGCGGGAGAGGACAGCAGTGAAAGCATCACCACGGCTGTCGGCCGTGGTGAAGGTGTGACTTGCGCTGAAACTTCAAACAGACGTAACTTTGCGCTCCGTTATCCGATCGTAGCGAAAAAAATTTTATTCCGCATAATTTTTTAAGATCTTTCAAGCCGCGAATAGTCAAAGGCAGATTGAAGTTTCAGCGCAGGTAAGGCCTTCTTACTGTTGTCCTCTCCCGCAGTCAGTGGCGGAGCCAGAAATCTGAATGAGGGGGGCTAAAAAAATTTACGTTCAAAGGTTTGAACCGGGGAGGGGGGGGGGGGGTAAAGCCTTACCACCTACTCTATTATCCAAATTTGCTGTGAAATTTACATGTAAATTTACACAATTTTGAGAGTTGAGATGGCTCCGCCACTGCCCGCAGTGATGCACTTAGTGTTGTGCCCTCCGCAGTGATACATTTCACTGCTTTTATCAACCGCAGTGATACCCAAAAATGTGTAGATTGAGATTTTTTTATAAAACATATGTATTTTAGAATTTTTTTTTAATAACGTGTGTTATGGAATTTTTTCCTCCAATCTAATCGACGGTTGAAAAACAAAATAGCAGCAACCGACACAACGTTGGTCGCACATCCTAATCAACATCGTCGTCATCTCTCAGTAGTCAGATTCTCGTCTTTTGTCTTTTTCTTCTCCAGTTTACCCTTTACCCCGTCCTTTTAGATTCGAGATCTACAAGTATAGAGCCGTCCAAAATTAAAATATTTCGCTTTTTGTTCATTTAGATAACCAACCAAATCCTTCCCACATAAAAAAGAACAGATAATTAATTGAATTATCGGTTGGATTAATTATTCTTTTCCCTTCCGTCCGCGGGTTCCCAACTTCCCATCCAGTAACGGAAAACGACACGCACATGCCCGGCCCGCGGTTTTCCCCGCGTCCAACTGTCGGGTCACACCATTCTCATCCCCTCCTCTATTTCAACCCGATCCACCCACCAGCACTTTCTTCCACACTTGTCTTCACCACTCAACAATATCCAGAAGAAGGGGGAAAAAACAGAGAGAAACGGCAATGCCAATGATCAGCAGCGACTCTCCTCCATCCTCGTTCCGGCACATGCTTAAGTCCTCAATCTGCTGCTTCACTCCCGTCGGCCACCTCCCCCACAAGATACTCGACCCGGAGGACGACGACGATTATTCCGACACTCCAAGCCAGCTGGGGCGGCGAGATCCAGCTGGATTAACATCCACGACCTCGAGATCCGGGACCGGTGCCTCCGGGGGTTCGTGATTGGGGGGAGATCGGGCCGAAATCGGAGGCGCTACAGATCCGAAGAATTCAGGTATGATCTGGAGAGCTACTCGTTGAATTTCGAGGACGATGCTCACCGCCGGGAGGACGAGTTGGCGCTCGGCGGATTCGCGGCCAGGCTGCCGGCTACTCCCGATAGGTATTCGGCGGCGGTGGAAAGCTGGAACGGCAAGAGTTCGTCGGTGTTGGCAGGAGTTTGGAGGACGGAGATTACTGCTTGGAGTTAGAGTTAATTGAGTTGAATTTTCCCGGCCCCAAATTGTAGTATAAGCCGGAGGATTATATATATCACCGATTGTAATTGTTTGTGCTGCTGGGCTATTTGGTCGGCTGTAATCTGTATATACATGAGTTATGAATTAATTGATGGTTGGTTAATTTCAGTTTAAGCAAATGTGCGGCTCTGTTCTTCTTTCTTCTTAAGGTTAGTTAGTGGAGACGCCATTTTTTAGGGTTGCAGTTGCAGAAGGCACATTGGTTTGGGCTTGGCGCGATTCTTGGCACGTTGTCGGGTCACAATATATATATATATGTGTGTGTATATGCTTGGGGACTTGTGGTATGGTTTTTTTTTTGACAAGGGACACAAATACAGCATTTACTTCGGTGGGTGAGGGGGATCGAGGAAAAGACATTCTCCCTCTACAACATCGACTTCTCTCTCTAAACCTTCAGTTTTCCTAAATTCCATCCTCTCCGATTCCTATTCAAGGGGAGATCACTGATCACCCTCCGTTTATTCTGCTTGACTCACTTTCTTCCACGAACCTACCTCCTACCTCCAGCTAGGTTCAAACAATTGGCGCCCACCGTGGGGCCAAGCAGAGAAACAAAGGAAAGCAGAAACATGGCAGATCATAACCAAGACTTACCTGACGAAGCAACGCCTATCAAGGCAATGACCAACCCAAGAGTGTTCGCAGAAGCCAGCGACCTAAGCGCGGTACTCATCGAAGAAGAAGAGCCCGAGTTGACCGCCAAGGAGATGAGACAGCTGGTGGCAAAACAAAATAATGTCATAGCTGACATGCAAAAACAAATGAGCCAAGTCATAGCGCTCATGATGAGCAAGGAAGCCGTGACAGCAGTAGAAGCGGCGCCAAGCGCGCCACAACAGGCGCCTGTAGAAGCATCAGGAACGGCCCCGCCGCCACAACAGTCGGCGCTAGGGGTGTACATGGGTCGGTTGGTTCGGGTTTAAGTATTTTAATCACCCGACCCATACACTACGGTTTGGGAATTGTCAAACCCAAACCCACCCAAAAAAATTTAAACCCTACGGTTTGTTTCTAATTGGGTTGGGTCGGGTTGGCGATATTTTTAAGTAAAAACCCAACCCAACATAAAATATATAATTATTATACACCATAAAAATATTTTATAACTAATTAAAATTTCAAACAAATAAACCGATGTGAAATGTATCAAAATTCACAAATGTTATTTGAGTTTTAATAAAATGTGATTTACTTCAACATATGCCTAGTTTTTTTCACGATATTTGTTGAAATAGGCTAAAAAGGTTATAAACAAATGCATCCATAATATGTTATTCTATTAAAATTGTATACAACAAAAATGATTACGTGAATCATAATTATATTCAATTTATGTCTAAACTTTAAGTCGAAGAATGCATTAGATCAGGGAGACCATGATAGAAAAACATGGCGAAATATCTTAATTTTCACATAAGTATGGCTATATACGACATAAATATTTTTTAGATACGAACTCATACTAATAGTTGGAACACGGGTTGGGTCGGGTTCTACGGGTTGTGTAATCCAAAATCCAAACCCAACCCAAAAGAGGCGGGTTGCACAAAAGAAAATCGTCACCCAACCCAAAACCTTCGTTTTAGCGATAAATATGGGTGGGTTGGGTCGGGTTGGACGGGTGGGTCGGTTTGCGGGTGTGTTTGTTCACCCCTAGTCGGCGCCGGACCCTCCTGCGTGTGAAGCGCAACAGACCGAGTTGCCCAGAAGGGCGGACCTCAGCTTCTTAGAGCAGCATCTGTCCCCGCAATACCGGTCCAACCCACCCAAGAGGGCGCTCCATCAACCACTGAGCGCGGAAATCATGGCGGAACACCTGAGCGGAATGCCACCCACCCTCCCAACATATAACGGGACGACTGATCCCGAAGACCACGTGAGCACCTTCTGCTTACGGATGCAACTCCAGACAAACTCCAACGCAGCGCTATGCAGAACCTTCCCATCTACGTTCTCCCGTATATGCCTAGATTGGTACAACAGGCTCCCAAATGGGATCATCCGTTCGTTCGAAGAGTTCATACTCCTATTCACAACAAAGTTCGCATCCCAGAAAAGAAGGCCTCTCCACCTCAAAGCGCTAATAGATATCAGGCAAAAGGGCGGGGAAAGCCTACGAGCATTCTACGCCAGATGGTCGAGGGTGGCAATGGTTGTGCGTGATCTCACACCCGAAACCGCCGCTCACCACCTCATGGAAGCCACCACCAATATGGAGCTCAAGAGAGCATTGGCGAAAAGACCCGTCACACTATCGACCGAGCTGGAGATGAAGATTGAGAAAGCAATCAAACTGGAAGAAATGCTCGGCGCGGGGTCTGTCAGACGCTTCGAACCAGCGAAGCCGCCTCAATAAGAGCAGGGACGAAGGCAACTACCAGTGCCGCGGGAGCAGTTGGCGCAGCTACACAGTGGTCCAAAGCGCCACCCTCCACCCCCTCCGGAACAAGCTCGCCGGGGACGATCACCTGACAGGTTTCCTTCAAACACCTACACGCCACTCAACGAGTCAGTAAAGAACGTGTTTCACGTTCTCCGCGAGAAAGGCTACAAGATCAACTGGCCTGCGCCCCTGAAAGCTCCGCTACACATGCGTGACCCGAAAAAGCA
This sequence comes from Linum tenue, assembly GCA_946122785.1. Taxonomy (NCBI): domain Eukaryota; kingdom Viridiplantae; phylum Streptophyta; class Magnoliopsida; order Malpighiales; family Linaceae; genus Linum; species Linum tenue. The sequence goes on along the minus strand of CAMGYJ010000007.1, from coordinate 14,698,857 downwards.
TTGCGACTTCCACAGAGAAGCGGGCCACTGGACGGAGGATTGTAGGGAGTTGCGATACGAAATCGAAGGCCTCATTCGAAGAGGGTTACTCATGGAGTTTATCCGTGGAGCGGATGTCCAGCGCGAACGATCAGTAAACCCACCACCACCCCCCGCAAGCTGACTACAACGAGGCTACTGGCGCATACGTGGTCCGCAAGGAAATAGGGGTGGTGACAGTAGAGGGAGATCGTCCGAAAAAGAAAACCAAACGCGAACGCGCACTGGAGTGCGCATCGGTAGACGCTCAAACAAGGTGCCAAATCAGCTTCGACGACACCGAATTGCCGCAAGGAATCCCGTCCGAAGATCCCCTCACCATCACCGCTCTCGTGGCTGCCTGCAAAATCCACCGCCTACTGATAGACGGGGGTAGCGCGGCAGATATCCTGTTCAAGAGTACAATTGATCAAATGGACATTGATCCGCGCTTGATCAAGCGCGCCTACGGAAATTTGGTCGGATTCTCCGGAACGAGAGTCCCAGTGATCGGAGTAGTAACCCTCCCGGTCGTCATAGGAGACCAAGAACCACGCGTCTCAAAACAAGTCGAGTTCACCATAGTCGACTGCAATTCGTCCCACAATGGTATCTTGGGTCGACCATTCCTAGCAAGGTTCATGGCTCTTTCATCCACGTGCCACCAGAAGCTGAAGTACCCCACCAAAATGGGAACAGGGGAGGCGCGTGGGACGCAATGGGGAGTTGTGAAACCAGAAGGTGAGGCCCGCCAGACTAACATTGTCAACACAAGACCAGAAGAACCCCGCCCGGAATCGATGGATTCCGATTTCGAGGTCGCGCTTGACCCAACCGAGCCGACCAGAAAAATACGCATCTCGACACACGTCCGCGGCGGCGCGATTGAGCCACTGATAGCATTGCTCAGGGAATACAAGGAGTTATTTGCCTGGTGCACAGAAGACATGCCGGGAGTGCCAAGACACGTGGCCCAGCATTGCCTCGCAGTCCCATCAAACGCACCCCCAAGACAACAGACGCGCCGAAGCTTCACTAGCGACAAATTGAAGGCTATCGAGGAAGAGGTGACGAGACTGCTGGCGGCAGGGCTGATCCGCCCGGTCAAATACCCCAAGTGGTTGGCAAACGTAGTCCTGGTAAAAAAATCATCAGGATCCTGGCGAATGTGCGTCGATTATACAACAATCAACAAGGTGTGCCCGGGAGACCCTTACCCGTTGCCGCGCATAGACCAACTTATCGACGCCACCGCCGACCGCGAGACATTATCTTTTCTTGATATGTTCTCAGGATATCACCAGATCCCAATGTCCCGCGAAGACGAAGAAAAGACGGCATTTATGACGCCATTCGGCAACTTCTGCTTTGTCGGAATACCGTTTGGACTCAAGAATGCGGGCGCAACATACCAGAGGATGATTGATTCGGTGTTCGCACAACAAAGAGGGCGCAACATCGAGGCATATGTGGATGATCTCATCGTCAAAACCCAGGCGGGCAACTCACACCTGGAGGATCTACGTGAGATGTTCGAAGCCCTTCGCAAACACAGCCTCCGTCTAAACCCACTGAAGTGCGTTTTCGGAGCAGAAGCGGGAAAATTTCTTGGTTTTATGATAACCAAACGTGGCATAGAGGTCGACCCGAAGCAGATCACCGCGGTCCAGCAGCTCAGAGCGCCGAGGAGCGCTCTGGAAATACAATCCCTGAACGGCAAGATAGCGGCATTAGGAAGGTTCATACCAAGGTCCGCCGATAGGTGCGCGCCTTTCTTCAAAACACTCAAAAACGGCGCACGATTCGCGTGGTCTAAAGAGTGCGAAGCGGCGTTCCAAGAGCTTAAGGCATATCTTGTATCCCACCCTGTACTGTCTGCTCCCAAACTCAATGAAAAACTTTTCCTGTACCTAGCTGTGTCAACGAGAGCTGTGAGCGCAGTGCTTATATCCAGAAGAGACGATCAGACTGAGCGCCCTATGTATTACACATCAAGAACTTTGGTCAGCGCGGAGACAAGATACTCCCCAATAGAGAAGGCCGCCCTGGCATTGGTAAGCACATCCCAAAAATTGCGTCCCTATTTTCAAGCACACCAAATCACTGTCTTAACCAACCTTCCCCTGAAAAAGATTCTAACCTCGATGGAAGTATCGGGCCGCATGGTAAAGTGGGCGGTGGAGCTATCAGAATACGACATCCAATACGCCCCAAGGCCAGCAATAAAGGCGCAAATCCTTGCGGACTTCATCACTGAAGGAGTCACTCTCGAGAACACCCCAGAAGGAGTATGGGAGGTTTACGTTGATGGCGCGGCAAGTAAGCATGGCGCCGGTGCGGGTGTCGTCGTGCGCACCCCAACAGGCATCATCCACGAGATAGCAATCAGGTTCAGAACGCTGAAGACAAACAACGCGGCCGAATACGAAGCCATCCTAGCAGGAATGACCGCCGCCAACGAGCAAGCACCTTTGAGACGGTGACTTATGAGCAGATACCAAGGGAGGAAAACATGCACGCGGACGCTCTGTTAAAATTAGCAACCGCCACCGACTTTGAATCCACGCTCCTGGTGACGGTTCAAAAAGAGGAAGAAGAGAGTCGCCAAGAGGCGGCAGTTAATACGACTCAGATCATGAACGACGAAGATTGGAGAACCCCGATTGTGAAGTACTTACAAGATGGAGCCGTGCCGGATGATCCTAAGGAGGCATGGGCTTTAAGGCAGAAAGCGGCCCGGTGCACACTCATTGATGGCGAGTTGTAACGACGGTCGTATTCAGGGGTCTACCTGAAATGCATTGGGCAGGAAGAAGCGCGTAACATGGTGCGCGATCTACACGAAGGGTTGTGCGCCATGCACGCTGGGCCACGCACTATGGAGCGCACCATTCTGCTGCACGGATACTATTGGCCACGGGTAAAAAAGGTCACGAAAAAATACGCGGACCAATGTCACAAGTGCCAGGTTAACGCACGCCAGCATCATCTCCCATCCACTGAGCTTCAAGGGAACTTAAGTCCATGGCCTTTTGCGCAATGGTGGGTGGATCTCTTAGGCCCCTTCCCAACGGCAAAAGGAAAGCGCAAGTACATCATCGTGGCAGTAGACTACTTCACCAAGTGGATCGAAGCAGAAGCACTAGCCTCGATAACGGCGCAATATGTGACACGCTTTTTGAGAAATAATATCCTACCGCGCTTTGGAGTCCCGAATGCGCTTGTCTTCGACCATGGAAAACAATTCGACTGTGCAGAAGTGATAGACTTCTGCGACCAAGTGGGAACAATTGCAAGGTTCGCATCAGTGGCTTACCCCCAAGCAAACGGCCAAGCGGAATCTGCCAACAAAGCAATCCTCCACGGCTTGCACACCCGCCTAGATGAAGCCAAGGGTAGTTGGGCTGATGAACTCAATACAGTGTTATGGGCACATCGAACCACGTACAAACTGGCAACCGGCGAAACCCCATTCGCGCTTACATATGGCACTGACGCGGTGATCCCCATTGAAACAACATCCCCAACCTACCGAATTACGATGTACAACGAAGAAACGAACGAGGAGGCGCGCCTGCTAGACTTGGAACTAGCGCAGGAAAGGCGCGAGCTAGCAGCCATCAAACTAGCCGCAATGAAGGAGCAGGTGGCCAAATACCACAACGCGAAATTAGTCCCGCACAGGCTGATTCTCGGTGACCAAGTACTACGGAGAAACTTCCTTCCAAATCCCAAACATGGGAAGCTCGCCTCCGTATGGGAGGGCCCATACCTAATCCGCAAAGTAGTAGGCGCTAACACCTTCAAGCTCAGCGAACTGTGCGGGAACAAAATCCCAAGGACATGGAATGCACAGAATCTCAGGAAATACCACCAGTCTAATTAATGTATGCCTGCGTTACAAAGTTGTGTGTGCACGCAGATTAATGAAATATTCAGTTTCCCGGAACAAAACAATAGCAATGGCCACAAAACATTCGCGCACACTCGGTTCGAAAGAACAAAACAATAGCAATGGGCACAAACCATTCGCGCACACTCGGTTCGAAAGAACAAAGCAATAGCAATGGGCACAAACCATTCGCGCACACTCGGTTCGAAAGAACAAAACAATAGCAATGGGCACGAACCATTCGCGCACACTTGGTTAAAAAAAAAACAATAGCAATGGGCACAGACCATTCGCGCACACTCGGTTCGAAAGAACAAAACAATAACAATGGACACGAACCATTCGCGCACACTCGGTTCGAAAGAACAAAACAATAGCAATTGGCACGAACCATTCGCGCACACTCGGTTCGAAAAAACAAAACAATAGCAATGGACGCGAACCATTCGCGCACGCTCGGTTCGAATGAACAAAACAATAGCAGCGGCCACGAGCCACTCGCGCACACTCAGTTCGAAAGAACAAAACAGTAGCAATTAGAATGGACCACGGGTGCACACACACAACTCCAAAGATCAAAGCAAATAAATATCACAAGTGACGACTATTGGGATTCAATTGAAACGGGAGCACCAACATAGTTCGCGACCACACTTAAACAAGTTCAAAAGGGAAAACAAAGAACAAAGTTCAAAAAGGAAAACACTCCAGCACTAACACTTAAACATCGGCAGTGTTAGGCTGTTCGCCATCCCGGCTAGTCTTGCGGGGCAGCAAGGGGCGCTCCTCCTCTTCCTCTTCATCTTCATCATCATCGGCGACCTCACCATCCCTCTTCGCGCCTTCAGCTCTCTCCTCGTCGTGACGCTCCTCCCTGTCCTGGCGCTTCTCCGCTTCAACGACCACCTCCTCGTCCTCCTCGTCCTCGCCATCCTCCTCCCCCGACTCGGAGTCAGACTCCAAGGGCCTCTTCTGGCCTATCCACATTTGAACATGTTGAACCATCTCGCGCGTATCCCAGCGCACCCCTGGGTTCTCCGGACGATCCTTCTTCCCGACCGCGATCACGACCTTAGTCATGGCGTCCGCCAAAATCTTCCCAAAAGAAGGAGAAGACTTGAACTGACGGACGGCCGCAACCTCGGCCGCGCGAACAGCTTCTGCCTTCGGGATATTGTGAAGGCGGACCAGATCGTCCTTTTCCTTCTGAAGCTCATCGCGAGCTTGCTTCAATTTTTTGGCAATAGATGCCGCCAGCTGCTCTCGGATGGTGGAGCACTCTTCGGTTCGCACTTGCTCCTTAGCCGCCTCAACATCGGCGGCTAACTTGCTCTGCAAAACGCCGAGCTCCTCCATTGCCTCGTTGGCTTTGGTCGTCGCCAAATCGGCACGATTGTTCGCCCCAAGGACCTTCCCTTCCAGCTGGACGATCTGCGCCTCGTTGGCCTTCATCTTAGCGCGTTGCGAGGCGCGCTCTTGTTGAGCCCTAAAGGTCGCCAACAAACCCTACAACCAAAACGCCAAGAACCTTAGCAAATAGCAGGAAAATAAAAAAGAAAGACAATAAGAGGATCGACCCGATCTTACCGCGAAATGGACCTGAGCCAGGTCATGAAGAGGATCGGACTTCTCCAATCGCGGTGGGATGCTGAGGACGGGCCCGAGCGCCTGAAGGGCCGTGTTTGCAGACGCCAAATTACACGCCGCCCTGGTATGAATCCGCACATCGCGGAAATAGTTGATGCCAGTGGTGGCGGCGGCATCAGTGACGGGAGGAGTAGCGGAAGAGGTACCCCCAAACCCAGCCATTTCGGGCAACCTTTGCAGGATGGTTGCCCCCGACGAACTGCCGGCCACTTCTCTATCAGGTCGAGATGACCTAGTCACTGGCACCTCTGGCTCCGAAAGCGCCAGAGATAACTAACGCGCCGCCGACGATGTTTGCCCCGCTTGTGGAGTCTGCGCCGCCCGCGGAGCCGGTTCCGTCAGACGAGCCGCCTTGCGAGGCTTTTGAGCGGCCTGCGGTTGCTCGATCTCCTTCCGCTTCGAGGTCCTCACGGCACCAGCCTTCTTCTTCTTCTTGTCGCCGCGAGGCGCCTTCACGACGTCGTCAACCGACATCATGCTGACAAGGCTGGAGAAGTCAACCCATGCGCCAATAAATCGTAAGAAAGCGGTTAATAAGATAGAATACAAACGAAAAGAAATGCAACTAACCATCTCCAAACAGCTCCTCCAAACAAGCCTCGCGGACTCCCCCCGTGTATAGATTAATCCGATGAGGCATGCACGCCTCGTATTCTTCATTGAGCCCGTCATAGTGGCCGTAATCTGCCTCGTACCCAGACGTACTCCCCTTCTTCCAGGCAGTTGGCTCATCCATCGGCTCACTAGCCCATTGCCCGGGAGTGGGCTTGACGTAAGAAAACCGCTCAAACCAAGTTTTCTTCAACTTGGGCGATCCATATACGAAGCCTTCGGGACGGTTGTCGCGGCGCTTGATGGAGAGACAGTCACTCCTCGACGTTGGCTCCTTGATCTTGTAGATCTTCCGGAACAGGCCGTAGGTTGGTTGAATGTTGAGCCTTTTGCACGCGAGCCGAAGACAGCTCGCGTGCATGATGACGGACGGCGAAAGCCGCCCAACAGAGCAGTTAAGGCGCTTATACAGAGCGCACAAGAGCGGGTCGATGGGGAACTTGAACCCCATCACCCAATACTCCGCATAAACGCCAAACCACCCTGGGTGGCAGTTGCCCACCATGCTGCGCGTAGATGGCTCAGCGTACTCCCAATGGGGAGGCAAGCCCAATCCGCGGACTATCTCCGCCACGTCATCAACGTCGTAGATGGACGCGTGCTCGGGCCCGCGCTTGAGGTTGTCGTGGGGTGCCGATTGATCGCCCCACATCTCGGCCCACTCGATAACCCTATAAGCGGCGCCAACCCCGCGTAACCCTAACCGAGCCATGGCCTTGGAGACGCGCACAATGTCGCGCGTCTCGAATTGCGCACCAGATTCCTCGCGCGCTTCATCGGCAACAACCTCGGTCCGACGGTCATGATCTCGTCGGATTATCAACACTCCCCGACCTCATTGCACTGCTTGCCCACTCCCGGAGTCAACCAAACCCATTTCAGAAGAACCGCCGAGTCCATTCTCCGACTCGCCGTCGAACGACGGTGTCTCCGGAACCCCGTCGCCACCACGGCCAGCCCCGTCACCGGAGCCGCCGTTTCCATCGCCGGAACAACCAGTAGAAGTGTTCGAAAGAGGGGAGAGATAACCTTCTTCGCCTCGCACGACCTCTTCCTCGTCGACGTTGATAGAAGCCATAGCAATGTATCGAGCTTTAGCAACAGCAAGAGAGGATTGAGGTTGTAGAAGAAGGAGAGGAATCTCTGAGAAAAGATGATCGGAGAGACAGGCAACAGAGAAGAAAGAACAAATGAGTTCCCACTCCACCAAAGTAGCCCCGTATTTATAGTCCCCCAAGGGAAAACGAAGGGTCAAAGGCGGCCAGGGGAAAACGAAAGGTTAAAGTTACATAGGGATCTGTAACCGTCAGATCCAACAAAATCTTTTCGAAATTCAAAAAATCCCCGCCCAAGTAGCCCATTCACACAGTTACACGTGGACACCTACCATCATAAGCAATAGTCGATGACGCCACAAGTGCCGCGCACCGCCTGGGGGCATGACACACCCGCGAGGAAGAAAAAACACATCCCAAGACCAACTTCAGTCTCGCGCAAGAAAAACAAAACAACCATGCGGTCAGTATAGCATCAAGCGCAAGCGCGTCCTGGGGGGCATGACACACCCGCGAGGAAGAAAGACGCACCCCAAGCCCAACTCCAGTTGCGCACAAGAAAAGCGAAGCAATCACGCGGTCAGTATAGCATCAAGCGCGAGCGCCGCGCGTCCTGGGGGGGCATGACACACCCGCGAGGAAGAAAAACGCACCCCAAAACCAACTCCAGCCGTGCGTAGCCCAAACGATCCGCGCAGCAAGCGCGAGGAGCCCCACGGAGATCACGCGGTCCTGAGTCAATCAAGCGAAGACCTGAACAGGCGGTATTCACAGAACACCCCCTGATGGGGGGCAATTGTTGGGTATGTGACTCGGACCTAGCCGCGCCAGGAGAAAGCGCCGCCACCAAAGACACCCAGCGCGCCTCACTACGAAGAGCCCCGGCGCGGACCAACGCAAACAGTCCTTTTAGCGCGGCGCCTCGGCATTTCCCGGCGCGAAGCTCTTGGGCGCGCCACGGCTACGCGCACGCGAGAGGGTCAAAGCGTAGACCAGACTAAGGAGATGTTGAAAGCGTCGTCGCACTTCCCGAGGAGTAGTCACATCAAGGTCCCAAGTACAACCCTAAATAAGTCTCTGTCGTGTCCTAGGTAGAGGCATGGCCTAAATCCCCTGTGTGTCAGTAGTCACATCATTGTACTCTCATGTAACCCAACCACTCACCCACCACCATGTAGCCTATAAATACGGCATTTACTACGGTGGGTGAGGGGGATCGAGGAAAAGACATTCTCCCTCTACAACATCGACTTATCTCTCTAAACCTTCAGTTTTCCTAAATTCCATCCTCTCCGATTCCTATTCAAGGGGAGATCACTGATCACCCTCCGTTTATTCTGCTTGACTCACTTTCTTCCACGAACCTACCTCCTACCTCCAGCTAGGTTCAAACAAATATGATTCGTTGGGTTTCAAAATTGATGGGAAACTAAAGGCGGCTCATTTTTTTACGAGTGTGAAGTTGGATAGGACTGAGAAGTTTGGTGGGAATATGATGCCTATAATGGGAAATGAGATGCAGTTGGGAGCTATTGAGGAATTAGATGCCATTCCATCGCTACGTGTCATTAAAGGAGAGGAAGAGTGTCATGCTAGTGATAGATTGCAATACCTATCGAATGATCATCAAAGTTTCATCCTCGACTTTGGCGAAGTAAAAGGGTTGGAATTGTTGAGTAGTATTATGTGGCCTAAAGCCTTGTTGTATTAAGGGCTCGGCCCATTAGGTCAGAGAGGGATCGGCTAGGGTTAGTGAGGATGCCGAATGTATATATATGTAATGTACAGGAAACGTTGAAGGATAAGTGAAATAAGAAAGCTACGACCCTCCCGTGGACTAGTCTTGTTCGATCTCTATCGAACAAGGAAACCACGTAAATCTCGTCTCGTTCTAAGTTCTACTTGATTTACTCTACGTAACGATCAACATGGTATCAGAGCCTATGGATTCGGAAAGCATCAATGCACGTCTCAACTCGAAGAATTACGCTTTATGGGAGTTCCAATTTTGGACGTTCATTGAAGGACAAGGGTTCTTCGGATTTCTGGATGGCACTACAACGAGACCACTCGTTCCTCCTTCCACCGAACAAGAGGTGACCAAGTGGATGCAATCGGATGCAAAAGTCAGATCCTGGATTCTGAAATCGGTGGATCCATCCATCATTTTGGGGCTGCGTCTCCTCCCCACATCAGCTGCGATGTGGTCGGCGCTGCGGGACACGTATGCTACGACGAGCGTTGCTCGGCAATTTGAAATAGAGGTGGAGCTGGGCAACCTGTATCAGGGGGACAAGGACATCCTCGGCTTAAAGCTCCTGCTCCTCCCCGCCGTTCCATGCGCACGAATATGGGGCAACCTCCTGCCCGTTACTTGGATTATGTCACATTTCAGGTTGCTCCTGTCCTGGTTCCTACTCGCTACTCCCAGGCAAAAGGCGATCCTCATTGGGACGGGGCAATGAAGGAGGAGATCTCGGCACTCCATGCACAAAACACTTGGGTTGTTGTTCCTCGGCCCCCGCCTGAAATTCCTGTTGTTGGCAGCAAGTGGGTTTATGCGATTAAGGTTCATCCTGATGGGTCTATTGAGCGGTTTAAGGCTCTGGTTGTAGCTCTGGGCTTTACTCAGGAGTACGGGGTGGACTTTGAGGAAAATTTTGCACTCGTGGCAAAGATGGTGACGGTTAGAACTCATCTTGCCGTCGCGGCTCTCCGCGGTTGGCCGCTTTATCAACTTGACGTCAAGAACGCCTTCTTACATGGGGAGCTCAAGGAGACAGTTTATATGGAACGTCCTCCTGGCTATGACGTTGGCACGCCTGATTCGGTCTGTCTCCTGCAACGGTCTCTCTATGGGTTAAAGCAGGCTCCTCGCGCCTGGTTTGACAAGTTCCAGTCTACTATTCTGAATTTGGGGTTCGTTCAGAGGTCCAACGATCATTCTCTCTTCACTCGTCAGACATCTCGTGGACTGGCGGTACTGCTGTTATATGTCGATGATATGATTGTTACCGGTGATGATTCAGAGGGCATTACTGCACTCACGGAGGGACTTCATAAATCATTTAACCTCAAGGAACTCGACTCGCTCTCATACTACCTGGGTCTTGAGGTAACTCGTTATGCATCTGGCATTCTGCTTAGTCAACGGAAATACATTGATGATCTATTAGAGGCTACTCGACATGGTGATTGTATTCCTGTTGCTACACCCATTGAGCTTAACCTGAAGCTGGGGAGGGACTCTGGTGATCTCTTGCCGGACGGTGGGAAACAGTATCGAAGCATAGTAGGCAGCCTCATCTATATTGCTTCTACTCGCCCAGACATTGCCTACGCCGTACAGATCGTTAGTCAATTCATGTCTGCTCCTCGTACGGACCACCTTGCGGCTGTTCACAGGATATTGTGGTATTTACAGGGTACCAGGGATGTTGGTCTACATCTCCCATCACAGGGCTCTCTTGTTTTACAGGCATTCTCCTACTCTGACTATGCTAGCTGCATCGATACGCGGCGCTCCACTACTGGGTGGTGCATTCGTCTCGGGTCATCGATTATATCTTGGCGGTGTAAGAAGCAGGACCGCGTCTCCAAATCTTCCACTGAAGCCGAGTATCGAGCCATGTCTGACATCACATCTGAACTCGAGTGGTTGCATCGCTTATTGGGGGATCTTGGTGTTAAGTGTGCTTCTCCGATGGAACTCTACGTTGACAACACCAGTGCCATCCGCATTGCTACTAATCCCGTTCTTCATGATCGCACGAAGCATATCGAGGTACACATCCAGTACGTCCGTGATCTCGTTCGTGATGGTACTCTTCGTATCTTCTACATTACCTCCGAAGACCAACTCGCAGATCTCTTTACCAAAGCATTTACAGTTACTCGACACTCCTTCTTGGCTGGCAAATTGATGATGAGAACTCCCCATCAATTTGGGGGAGGGTGTTGAGTAGTATTATGTGGCCTAAAGTCTTGTTTTATTAAGGGCTCGGCCCATTAGGTCAGAGAGGGCTCGGCTAGGGTTAGTGAGGATGCCGAATGTATATATATGCAATGTACAGGAAACGTTGAAGGATAAGTGAAATAAGAAAGCTACGACCCTCCCGTGGACTAGTCTTGTTCGATCTCTATCGAACAAGGAAACCACATAAATCCCGTCTCGTCTCGTTCTAAGTTCTACTTGATTTACTCTACGTAACGATCAACAGGAATTTGACGACCAGGCGGGAGTAGTTATTGTTGGCTGCCAGGGATTACGTCGAAGGGAGACTATGAGAAGTGACCACACTCAATAGGCTCGAATTCTAGTTTCTGACCATGAACTCACACTCGTGGATTGTGCATCCCCGCCACGAGCTCAACCCCAAAGATGGACCTTGTATTGCAGAATTTGGGAGCTCAATGCGAGCCAAGCCGAAGTTGAGTCGGCTGCCACTTATGCAAAATCAGAGGAAGTGCTGGTCCTAGAAGTTTGGTTCGAGTGCTCGAGCGTGATCGGAAGCAGCGGAAGTGCGAACGAATGCTGAATCAACGTCAAGGGATTGCGATAAAGGCAGAAGAAGATGAAGTTTGCTGCAACCTTGAGGACAAGGTCGCTTTCAAGGGGAGGGGATTGTAGGAATATAATTATTAGGGTTGTGGGAGTGGGCGGCTATTCTTGGGCTGAGTAGCATTAGGGTTATTATTAGGGTTTTTGGGTTTATTTCCTATATAAATGTAATTTGGTACCTCCATCAGAGTTAATTTGAAATCAATAATCAAAATCCTATTCAGTTTATCCCTCTCTTCTCCTAATTCTAAATCCCTAATCCCCAATTCTAAATCACCTAATTCTCCTCAATTCTTCTCTCATCTTTCTAATTTATCCGGTTACGTTAATTCGAAGTTACCGAAGAATCATAGTTCCTCCACAAGTGCACGAGCCCATCAATCCCTCCGGCGCTACCTTCTTCTTCTTGTTCCAACTACCGGGGCGACAGCCGGCAAAGGTGAGTAATTGATTATTGCCGGGGGCGGAGGGGCCCTTCCAGCACCATGGCTGGCAGCGGTGCGTTCGTTAGGGATATTCATTCATCGGCCAAATCCCAAATGATTGTGTCATTAATTTGTTCAGCTGCAGCGTTGGATGCCTCCTACGCCCCAAGAATAAAGAATGTAAGCTATATTATTAGAACATTAACATTTGTGGGTGGTGCAGATAGAAAGCAAGCGGCTGGGTCAGCTATAGCTTGCTGCATGCCTTGCTCATCGCAACCCTTTTTAATCCGCTGTCATCGAACTGTGTCAATGATGACAGCATTTACAGAAACGACCTCCGTGGACATTTGGATGCTGCTGATCCCTTCTTCCTTTTCTGCTTTCTTTGGTTTCCTTGTAGAGTTGTAGTAGCTAGGTAGATAGAGGGTTACACTACCCGCTACAGCTTCCTTTCTGATTGTATGGTAATGGGGAAAAAACACTTTCACCTAAATGGAACCGATTCAAACTCGAGGCAAACTCAAAATCATTTAAAAATTCAGTTGAGTTCATTTGTGCCTGATCCAATTTCCATAAGAATTAACATAATTACTTAAAATTTCTCAATGAGTCGACTCATTTTCATTCCTTATTACAAAAGATCCAGCAATGTATTGAACATTTTTTAAAAGTATAATTCATAAGTGGAGAATGAGTGGCAAAAGAAAAATTCATCTCCTAACATATAACTTTGCAACAATTAATTATAAGTAGGACTTTTTGAATAAAATAATGGCAAAATATAGTTCCATACCCATAATTTTCATATTTGTGATAGTTATAACCACAACTTTTGAAATACACAAAATAGTCACTTATGTCCATCGTTTTAGCGGTGTCACTTAACAGTATGATTGGACTGATGAAAGTTTTGAGTTGGCGATCCACGTGGATTAACAATAAAAAAACAACAAAATACACTTCCATAGCCACAACTTTCACGTTTGTGACAGTTATAACGACAACTTTCACGTTTGTAACAGTTAGAGCAACAATTTTCACGTTTGTGACAGTTATAGTCACAACTTTTGAAATACAAAAAAATAACCACTTCCGTCCATCCCTTTAACGGTGTCACTTCATAGTATGATTGGATAAAGATGCCTTATTTCCCGAATTTCCGATTCAGATCCCCAATCGCTAGATTGAAGAAGAAGGCCTCGAACACTTGGCGGGGTAGTAGAAAAACGACGAGAAAAAGGGCAAGAACGTTGATGGGAAGAAGCTGACGACAGTCGCGAAGAAGAAGGCATCGGCGGCGGCAGTGAAAGAGGAGACAGTGTCTCCGGTGGCGACAGAGAACGATGGGTTGGGAAGGAAGGATGTGGTGGCTCGTAATGCATTTTCCCCTCCAATTCCTCGTAATTGTTGTAGTTCGGTTGTTCTTATTTCCGGTGAAGCTTGATTTGTCCTTGTCAATTGACACCGTTAAAGGGATGGACGAAAGTTGCTATTTTTGTGTATTTGGAAAGTTGTGGCTATAACTGTCACAAACTTGAAAGTTGTGGCTATAGAAGTGTACTTTTCCTTTCGTCTGTTTTGAAAGTTTGTAACGAAAATAGCTAGATTAATAAAAAAAATCAAAATTCTGGCTATTTCTTGTATTTCAAAAGTTGTGCCTATAATTGTCACCAACGTGAAAGTTTGTTACTATGGAAGTGTATTTTGCCTAAAATATTTTTAAAGTAAATTATGACGTGATATCTATGTGGCTAGTGAGGCTAGGGATGACAATCAAAACCATGATCGTGGGTACCCGACCGTCCCCAATCCAGTCAACCCATGGAATCCCTGCTCTGATTGGGTATGAGGCGGGTATGGGTAAAACCAGGAAAAAGTTTGATGGGGTGGGTATGGTTTTAGCCTCCCCGCACCATACTCATACCCGCCCACCAAGAATATTTTTCACATATAAAAAATACATGGATAAAAATGAAACCTATCAACGATAGTGAAGGTAACTTAAGACAATATATAGTAGAAATACAATTGAATGGCCACCCAAATCCAAACCTAATTCCTTTACATCGATTCTCCCTTCATCATTTCACTTTTCCCTCTTGTTAACAAGATAATTATGTTAGTTAAGTATTACTTAGTAGATGTATCAGAGTTAAAAACTAATGATTTGGAAAATATTATAATTTATCTTATTGATTAATAGATGTTTTAGGATCATACAATTTGAACCGTATTAGGAATGATTGTATATTTGTTGACTTAATGATATAGTAGCCTAGTAGGTCTATTTAGCATTATAATTGAAAATTTACATGTAAAGTATTAGGTATAATGATGTTTAAAGTACGGGGCGGGTATTACCCATGGGTACTCGAAACCCACGGGTATGGGGATGGGTTTGCAAAATCTTCCTCCGCATGGGTATGGGGCGGGTATAGGTTTAGATATTAGAAAGCGGGGATGGAGATGGTTTAGGCAAACCCGTCCCAAACCCGCCTCATTGCCATCCCTAAGTGAGGCTAAGTTGTTGCTGACGTGTGCGTCAATTTGACATCCTAGTCAGCATGTCGTTAACCTAACTAACGGAATCTCTAGCACTGTTAATAATACGACCCTGGAGGGTGTATTTTTATCAAAGTAACGCAGCAATGACTCAATCGAAAAATCGATTGAGCTCGAATCAAGAACGAAGCGCTCTCAATACGAACTTGGGATAAAACGGAACCAAAAGGACAAATCCACACCTAGGGATAGCTCAATTGGTATGAAAGGGTAGTTGCTCGACCACGATTGAAGTGACTATTCAATCGATACACAAGCTCAGCAAGTTTGGAATCCACCAAACCCAAAACAAGTCGCAACTTGCACAAACCAAACGGTTTAATTTCAATTCTCCAAATCTGACTTTTTACAACGTAAATAGAAGGCTATTTATAGCCAAGAAACCTAATACAAATATAATGTAACTAGGAAACAATTAAGGTAAAAATCTACTCTAAAAAGACTCAAAATTCGGGTTTAAACTTCCTTTCTTGAAGCACAAGTAAGCTGCCAGCAAAACAGTCAAAAGGCAGCTTTCGTATTAACTTCGCGCCTTTCGTTCGAGGCCTTCCCGAACTCCAATTCTTCATCCAATTCCTTCCCTTTGTTCACAAACATACCTAGTTTCATGTTGAGGAAGCCTTTGGACTTGAATCAGATGCATACTCCTAGAATCGAGCTCCAAAGTAGGCTTCACAGAACAGTTTTCTGCCTTAGTCATTTTCTGGCAGTTTTCCAGTTTTGAGGTAGCAACTTTGAGACCTTCGAAAACAACCTTAATGACATCATCTGGCTCCATAAAGCATACCGTTGGAAAGATGGTAACTTGATCTGCAAAACAAACCCTTAAACTTGAATTTCCACCAAGCAAATTGAGAGAACCATGCCTCCAAAGTATGTACCCTGAACACGGATTTTGACACAGCCAAATTCTGCCTTTCTTCTTCCCAACTTCGATAGCTTCTTCGTAAAGTAATTTAAACGTGTACAATGGACCATTTGGGATCATATCAGTTAAAGTTTGTAATGGAAATGGTTAGATTTGAGAAACACTATCAAAATTCTGGCTATTTCGTATATTTTGCAAGTTATGTCTATATATGTCACAAACGTAAAAGTTGTATCCAATGCAGTCAAAATCGGGATTTTTATCGTAAAATCGTAGGATTTTAGGATTTTACTTTGTGATTCCGATCCTGATTTTACTATAAAATCGGTGGACCTTAAAATCGTTCAAAATCGGGATTAAAATCGTTAAAATCATAAAATCGTACCAAAATCGGGATTTTGATCCTATGTGAACAAAATATGCGGTTTGACACAATTCAAAAGAAGCAAAACTGTTTCGGCGAAAAGGACAATGACAGAGATCTTCTTGGATATCTTTCCGATTAAAATAACATTTGAAAAGAAAAAAAAATCAAATTAGGGTTCGGTCAACCCCTTTCAATTCCCCTTGTTTAACTCATCGGTAAAACTGTTGTAATAATATTATAAATACGTAAGAATTAACATCATTATTAATAAATTAATTGATTAATGAATATATTTGTACCAAATCAATGACATTAATTATTTTATTGGAGTTCAGTTATTCTTAGTTTTAAATCATGCTTAGTAGATGATGTCGGAATACTACTTTGAGTTAAACTACTTAAACACAACATGAAAACAAAAGTCAAACCCCATGAGCTCTCTCCCTTTATCATAAATTATTTTGAGTTACGCATTAAATAACAATTAAAATGATGATTCTGGAACAATAATCTTGAAAATTATCATTTTAGTTGTTATATTATTAATAATTTGTCTTATTAATAATTTATCTTATTAATATTATTATATGTTAATTTCTATATGGTACCTAAAATCCTACGACTCTACGATTCGATTTTACGATTCCGATTTTACCCCAATTTTAGATTTTAGGTAAAATCCCGATTTTGACTGCCTTGGTTGTATCAATGAAAGTGTATTTTGCCTTAAATAATTGAGGGTTTGAATTGTATTTAAGTTTCAACTAAAAAATAAATTTAGCAAAATTTACCCTTATGGAGGCACAATTAAAATTAATAAAATAATTGACTATCTAATCAAAAATTTCTTTATCTAAAATTTCTGACAAAGGAGTAACATTTGTCAAATATTATTGTTAGAAACACAAAACTTCTATCATTACCTTAGCTTCTCTAAAATGATTCAACCAAACAACAACATATGATTTCATTGTTTTAAATATCACTCATTCAATAATTTCGACATATTCCAAGATTTCGTCACAGTTGTTTTAGTTGAAAAAGATCTCCGGGAAAGTCGGACCAGGAAATCAGCGCTAGGGTTTTTGTATATCGACTCACGGCGCGAGAATGGCGACGTGGTCGCCGGAGCCTCCGGGACAACCGGAGGAAGGTAAACCACCTGACGACACTTCTGGTAGTCGTCGCCCGTTGGAGGTGTCCTCCTCCGCGGATGGAAAGAAGGAAGAAGCTGTTCATGGTGTTATCCTTCGAAAATTCCAATGGCCTGGGGGGTTGGTAGGAAGAAGCTGTTCAGCGAGACAGTCAGAGAGGAAATATGGTATGTTGCGGATTCGAACTCCGAGGAATGGCCGAGGAGATGAGAGAAGACAATCAGGATGACCTAATCGTGGAGGACGACGATCCAAGATCCCCTACAGTGTACTTCTCACCATCATAGTGGAGGGACTATAGACGCGAATGGCGTTCGGCTTTGGTTATGAAGTTTTTAGGGAGATCATTCCCATACTCGGTTATGGCTAAGAGATTAAACATGTTATGGGCGAAGAATGGCACGATTCAAATAACAAACAGACCTAATGGCTATTATTTTATCCTATTCACAAGTAAGTTGGATTATGAGGCAACACTTACGAGGGGTCCTTGGCTGATCGGCGATCACTACCCACAAGTGGAGGAAGGGATTCAATCCCAGGACCTGTAAGATAGATTTGACTGTCTCCTGATTGTCTTCTCTCTAAGAGTGCTTGTCCTACTTTACACAAAAATCAAGTCCCACAGGATGTTCCTCTGCACTCAAACTAGGATGCGCCAGCTAAGCACTCTGAAACATATGGTGAATGGACGATCGCTAAAGCGCTAGGAGAGAAAACCAGTCAAGAAACCAGAACAAGGCATGACAGTCAAACAAGTGGGGAAGAGACACATGAAGGATGAGAACTCCACCCAAGGCTCGCGATTTTCAGTCTTGGACATGGAGGGGGAGGAAGCATATATTAGTTCATCCAAAGAGAAAGAGAAGCAGGATTAGAAAAACCCATAGCGAAGGGTAAGGGCACGGAAATTATGACGAACTCAAAATTTAAACAAGCCCCACCACAAATTTAAAAGATATGGGTAAAAAAGACACATGTTTTTATGACCGTTAATTACACATGTTTTTACCCCTATCCTTACACCGTTTGAGATGTTAATTCTCGTGTTTTAGGCCGATTTCACGCTAGGTTGTGCTTGTTTGTGATATTTCAGGTCCTAGTACGTGAATGGAGGCTTGGGAGCGAGTTTGGGGGGCGATTGGACGAAGATCGGACGCGTGGCGAGGCGCTGAGGAAGCCACACGGGCATTCCTGGAACCCACACGGCCGTGCAAGTCACCCTTGTGGCCGTGTGGTTTGTGCCGAGAGCTCACACGGGCATGGTGGAAATTCCACACGGCCGTGTGTCCCTGGCCGTGTGGGAAGCCTGAAGCCCAATTAATTGAGACGCAGCGTTTTGGAGCTCACACGGGCATCTGGGTAAGCCACACAACCATGTGGCCTGCCCGTGTGAGTCGGGAAAATCTGGGTTTAACCCAATTTCGAGCCACAAGTGAGAGAATCGACTTTTTGAAGCAAAAACAGAGCCCTAGAGAGAGAAAGTGCGAAGAACTCATCCTAAGAGTGGTTTTGGAGCTGGGTTTCATCAAATCAAGCTTGGAGATCATCATAGGAGTGATAATCATCATCCCAGAGCAAATTCTTCCCATTGTTATGAGTATGACTGCTTTGTATCCTGTTTTCCCCTCTCTCTCTATGGAGTAGAACTTTCTCTCACTTGGGTATGAAGAACCCTAGTTCCATGTGTTAGGGATTTTGATTGTAATGACTTGGGATTGTTATACTGCTTGATTATAATCGAATGATGCATGATTCATTGAATTGATTGAATTCTGATTAGCTTTTCTTGATTTCTGCTGCAACCTGAGATAGATAGAATATGATTAGGTTGTTAGAGCTACATCATTCGGTAGTAGTGGATTGGCTATACGAGAGTTAGTCAATCTACTGCTTTGTACTGGAATCCAATTCCAGTACTGGAATCCAATTCCAGTACTGGAATCCAATTCCAGTAGTGGATTTCTATGTTCATAGCCTCAACTTTCTATCCCGGTGAAGACTAGTCGTCTGCCGGGTAGTTTGACTGAGAGGGCTTGGTCAGCTTAAAAGATTCCAAGCTACTGTCGAATCTTCCGCAGTTTAATCAACAGTAAATCAACCCAGGGTAATTACAATTGAGACCTAACTAAGGATCTAGGGGGACTCATTCCCGAGTGACTCTTCCTTGACTTCAGAAAACCGAACCATTTCCTGCTTTTTACTGCTTTTACTTTAAACAACAATCACTCGACTTAGTTGGCTAGATAATAGATAATCACGGAGTAGGCAGTAGATCTAGACCCCGGGTTGATAATAGAACTTGCTATTTTATGCATTCCCGGACTACGATTACACTTGGTCGCAGTTTGGTGTTGTGTTTTACCGTGTCAAGTTTTTGGCGCCGTTGCTGGGGAACCTCTAGGTTATTGGGAAAACGTGAAAATTTGTTACTCTAGCTTTTTCTTTACTGCATTGTTCTCTCTTCCACATGTGTGCCTTCATGGGTTGCTTTTGCTGGTTGTGTGCAGGTAGTGCATGACCCGTAGCCAGTCTGGAGAACTACTACCATTAGACCAGGAGCTTGAACGGACTTGTAGGAACTTCAAGTGGGCTCTAAAGGCGCGACTGACTGCGGAGGAGGCGCTAGCACAGCTGCAGATCACTGACAAAGAGGAGATGCCTGACCCACAGGACCATGATGTGGTCATTCCTGAGGAGCAGACCATGGGATCCTACTGGACCGCCAGAGCCGCGGACATGAGGTCATCCATTCAACACCCTCATGTGCCAGCAAACAACTTTGAGGTGAGCACCTCGGTCATCACAATGTTGCGCGGTTCGGTGGTGTTCCGTGGCAAGGAGGGGGAGTGCCCCCGATCACATCTAAGGCAATTCCATGAGCTGATCGATGGAATCAAGATAAATGGGGTCCCAGCCGATGCCATCCAGCTGAGGTACTTCCCGTTTACTCTGGAGGGCCAGGCCAAGGAGTGGCTAGACACTCGACCTCCAGGCTCTATCACCACGTTCGCCAACCTGGCGGACAAGTTCCTCACCCGCTATCATCCTCCATCAAAGACAGCGGACCTGCAGAAGCAAATCACCCACTTCACTCAAGACGAAGATGAGACCATCCGGGATGTTTGGGAAAGATACACTAGTCTCTTCCTTAAGTGTCCCAACCATGGTTTCACCGACGCCTTCAAGGTGGGCACCTTCTATCAAGCTCTCTTCCCAGAGGACAAGCAGCTGATTGACTCGGTCTGTGGCGGGAATATGCTCACCAAAATACCGCCACAGCTGAATCAACTTTTTGAAGAGATGGCAGAGTAGGGCTATGATTAAGGAACTTCCAGGAGATCGAGAAGAGCAACAGGGCGGGGTGTGCATGCTGTGGCCACCCAGTCATCTGATTTGGTGCAGGTGGTATCGAAGCTGGTTTCAGCTATCGATCGCTCTGGATTGATTGCAGGTACAGGACAGCCGCAGGCGATGCACTGCCAGTGGTGTGAGAGCTCCCATCACACCGTGGAGGACTGTCAGGCGATGAGGGAATCGTCTACTCCGCAGAAGCAGGTGGACTTCATCAGTAATGCCAGGCGCTTCGACCCCTACAACAACACTTACAACGAGGGGTGGTGCCAGCATCCTAACTTTTCTTGGGCTGGGGCAAATACCCACCCAGACAGGGGCCAGTTCCACCTCAGTCACAGGTGCGACCATTTCATCAGACAGGGGCAGCACCTGCAGCCCTAGTACAGAGTGACCCGATGGCGGAATTGAGAGATTTGGTGGGTTCTCTGGCCACCTCCAGTGCAAACAAGTTCAATAACATCGAGCACTTCATGGAGAAAGCTTCAGGTAAATTCTTGGAGCTAGAAGCTGGTTAGAGAAACACACAGGCTGTGCTGCGGGATATACAGACTGAGCTTGGGAGTGTTGCCCAGGCTGTAGCTCATAGGACTCCTGGTACTCTACCTGGTCAGACCATCCCTAATCCGCAGGACCCAAATGAGCACTGCAAGGCCATCACTACCAGGAGTGGCAAGATGACTGCAGATCCACCCGTGCGGGCACAGGAGAGAGAGACCCCTGCTTCAGCACTTCCAGCTAATCAGGAGGAAATGGAGAAGGAGGTTGAGGTGCCTGCTCCTAAACCGCAACCAGTGGTGAAGGAGTATGTACCACAGCTTCCCTTTCCTACTCGGTTGCACAAGGACCGACTGGAGACTGAATTTGCCAAATTCATGGCAATGTTGAAGCAGGTAAACATAAGCATGCCCTTCGTGGAGGCATTATCGAAGATGCCCAAGTATGCCAAGTTCATGAAGGATCTCCTCACCAACAAGAGGAATCTTGGGGAGCTGTCAACGGTGATGCTCAACGAGGAGTGTTCTGCCATCCTGCAGAACAAACTACCAGAGAAGCGAAAAGACCCAGGGAGTTTCACTATCCCTTGCATGATTGGTAGTTTGCATGTAGGGAAGTCCTTGGCGGATTTAGATGCTAGCATAAATGTCATGCCATATAAACTGTTTAAAAAGCTAGGCCTAGGTGAACCCAGTGATACTAGGATGAGCATTCAACTTGCTGATAGATCCATTATGCATCCTAGGGGTATAGCAGAGGACTTGATAGTCGCAGTAGGGCCATTTTCATATCCTGTTGATTTTGTGATTTTGGACATAAATGAGGATGTTGATGTGCCATTGATACTGGGTCGACCTTTTCTCGCCACCGACAAGGCGCTCATTGATGTGAATGATAGAAAACTGATTTTGCGAGCTGGGGGTGAACAAATCACCTTTTCTGTTTCTGATAATATGAAACACCCCCAGCTCCATGATGATTTAGACTACTATGATGTTGCTGATTTTGAAACCGCACTCGCCATCACGAGTGCGGGTACTGATGATTTCCTTGAGCGTTGTCTTTTGCTAGGGGAACAGGCATCACAGGATGTGCTGCTGGAGGAGCAGCTTGCGGAGCTGGACAAGGCTACGATCGAGGGGCGAGAGATACCATTCAAGCCGATCCCTATCTCGCCCCGGATCGCAACGTCATTGGAGGAGCCGCCAAAGTTGGAGCTTAAGCCCCTCCCCTCTCACCTGGAGTATGCATTTCTCCGGGAGGGGAATAAGCTCCCGGTCATTATCAGCTCGGATCTGACACCCGAGCAGAAGACCAGCCTGGTGACTCTACTGCAAAAGTATGCCCGGGCAATGGCTTGGAAGATCACCGATTTCAGAGGCATTAGCCCATCCTTCTACTCCCACAGAATTCTGATGGAGGATGAGGTTAAGCCAGTCAGGCAGCCATAGCGGAGATTGTCTCCTAACTTGGAGGCAGTGGTCCGGTCAGAGATTGTGAAGCTCATGGATGCAGGGATCATCTTCGCTATATTTGATAGCAAGTGGGGACTCCTTCACTCACTGTCTCCATAACCTGGAACTCGTTCTGAAGAGGTGCGAGGAGACTAATCTGGCATTCAGTTGGGAGAAGTGTCATTTTATGGTTTGTGAGGGTATTGTGCTCGGGCACAAGATCTCCAAGCAGGGGATTGAGGTGGATCGCGCGAAGATTGAGACGATCAGTCAGCTACCTCCTCCTGTTTCTATGAAGGGGATTCGCAGCTTTCTGGGTCATGCAGGCTTCTACCGGCGCTTCATTAAAGATTTCTCGAAGAAGGATGCACCATTTCAGTTCACTCCTAAGTGCACAGCGACATTCGAGATTTTGAAGGAGAAGCTCACCCACGCTCCCATCATGGTGACTCCTGATTGGTCAGTACCCTTTGAGCTGATGTGCGATGCGAGTGACTATGCAGTCGGAGCTGTTCTGGGTCAGAGATGCGGGAAGCACTTTCAGCCCATCTACTACGCGTCGAAGACCTTGAACGATGCACAGGAGAATTACACCACCACTGAGAAGGAGCTCCTCGCTGTGGTGTATGCTTTCGATAAGTTCCGACCATATCTGGTGCTCTCCCATGTGGTGTTCTACACAGACCACTCGGCGATTCGCTACTTGATGAGCAAGGCTGATGCAAAGCCTCGGCTCATCCGCTGGATCCTGCTTCTGCAGGAATTCGACATAGAGATCCGGGACAAGAAGGGAGCCGAGAATGTTGTTGCAGATCATCTTTCACGGTTGGAAGCCCCTCCGGTGGACAACTTCGAGGAAGAGATCGATGACTCCTTCCCGGGTGAACAATTGCTAGCGATGACACTGGTGGACAGCGTGGCCCCTTGGTATTCTGACTTTGCCAATTATCTGGTGGGAAAGCAGTTACCCAAGGGGATGGCTACTCATGCAAAGCGCAGGTTCTTCTCCGATCTGAAGCATTACTTCTGGGAGGATCCTTACCTCTTCAGAATCGGAGCAGACGGCGTGATCCGACGCTGTGTCATGGAGCACGAGATTAGAGACATCCTGTCTCAATGCCACGAGGGACCTACTGGAGGTCACCATGGAGGAAACCGCACGGCGCGGAAGGTGCTACAGTCGGGCTTCTATTGGCCCTCGCTCTTCAAGGATGCAGACACCTTCGCACGACAATGCGACCGCTGCCAAAGGTCAGGTAACATTTCTTCCCGGGATGAGATGCCCCAACATATCTCTGTTATTTGTGAAATTTTTTATGTTTGGGGTATCGATTTCATGGGCCCATTCCTTCCATCTTTTGGCAATTTGTACGTATTGGTTGCAGTGGACTTCGTCTCGAGGTGGGCAGAAGCTCAAGCCATGCCCACCAATGATGCAAGACGGGTCTGCTCATTTCTGAAGCAGCTGTTCTCCCGGTTCGGGACACCTCGAGCCATTATTAGTGATAGAGGAACCCATTTTCAAGGGCAATTCACTAAACTCCTCTCTCGCTATGGCGTTAAGCATCAGGTGTCGGTGGCCTACCATCCCCAGTCAAATGGGCAGGCCGAGCTGATGAACCGGGAGCTAAAACGAATAATTGAAAAGACGGTGGATCATTCCTGCAAGGATTGGTCCACCAAGCTCGATGATGCTCTTTGGGCGTATAGGACGGCATATAAAAATCCGATTGGCACTTTTCCCTATAGGCTTGTCTATGGGAAGGCGTGCCATTTGCCGGTAGAGCTAGAGCACAAGGCCTTATGGGCCATTAAGCTGCTAAACCTGGATTTGAGTGTTCAGGTACAGAACGTAAGTTGCAGCTGCTGGAGTTGGAGGAGTGGCGTTACCACGCCTACGAGAACACCCTGATCTACAAGGAGCGCACCAAGCGTCTCCACGACGCTCGGTTGAGGGGCCCGAAAGAGTTTCAGGTAGGTGATCGTGTTCTGCTCTTCAATGCACGCCTGAAACTCTTTCCGGGCAAGCTCCGTTCGAGGTGGTCGGAACCTTCACGGTCACCCAAGTTTTCCCGCACGGTGCGGTGGAGATCAGCAATGCTCAAACCGAGCCGTTCAAGGTGAATGGCCACCTCCTAAAGTTGTATTTGGGAGGTGTTGTCGAGCGCGCAGAGCTGCTGATCAAGCTCGAGGACCCTTAGTTCCTCTACTGGCGTCCAGCTAAAAGACAGTAAAGAAGCGCTTGTAGGGAGACAACCCCACCGAGGTTTGCATTTTTCTTACCTTTTTCCTTTTGATTTTTGTGTTTTTTTTAGTCTTGAGGTGTTGTTCCAGATTCGAATGTCGTTTTTGAGTGAAAAGAGGTTGAATTCGGGGCTCCAGCAGTTCACACGGCCATGCCTGAAACTCACACGGCCGTGTGATTTTGAGCCCCTGGCCGTGTGAAGGCCCGGCATAATCCACATGGCCAAATGTGCAATTCACACGGCCGTGTGGATTACCCGGGCCAGGCCGTGTGGCCGACACAGGAAACTCTAATGCTCACACGGCCGTGTGGTTTTGACCCCTTGGCCGTGTGAGCTCTCGACATTTTCCACACGGCCAGTTGTGCATTTCACACGGCCGTGTGGATTTCCTCGGCCTGGCCGTGTCGGCCAACACGGGCACACCCTGCACCTCACACGGCCATGTGAGCTTGCCCGTGTGGCCGAGCCACGGGCTATAAATTCGACCGACACGGCCGAGTGGTCAGAAAATCCAATTTCACTCGCCGGAATCCTCTCCCCCTCTTCGGAAAACCGCGACTTTTCACCCTCCTTGGTGATTATCGGCCATTTTTCACAAATCCAACACCACACCCACCCTTCCCTCCCCATTATCGGCCTATCCCTCGTTTTATAGGTGATTTGGATCGATTTTGAGTCGCCGGAGGCGATTCCCGGCGAGGCTCCGACGAGCACTTCCGAGCATTTTTTTGGCTTTTCGTCGCTTCCATCGCCTTCCCCTCATCATCCCCTACACCTCTACTTGAGTATCCAGGTTTGATTTTGTCCTTAACTATGTTAATTATGGAGAATTGGGTGTTAGGGTGTATGTTTAGAGAACCACTTTGAATCTTGTGAATTTTGGGCAATTGATTGAGGGGAATGCTTGGATTATGTATGAATTGTGTTGGGCAATGTCCCCCTTGCTTGTTTGAGCCCTTGTGTGCAAGAATTTAGTCAATTTCATGCTTAACTTAATAGTGCACACAAGGTGTTCAATGAAATGCCTGTTTTCATGCCATGTTGTGGGCACCGGTTGGGGCCCTTAATGATGAGCTTTGAGGGTGTATTTGCTATGGATGTGAACCTTAAGTTGCCTACTTTATCGTGAATTTGCACCCCCACTCAGATTTTGCTTGATTTATCGAGTTTTTGACCCCCGAACTATGGATGAAACCATGGTTAGGCTGTTTTTTGTTCTTAAGTGTGGGGGTGTTATTAACCTTTTCTTTGGTTCTTTTGGTTCCACTTTCGGTTGTTCTTTTGCAGGACCATGACGAAACCCGACCCCAAGCACCCGTTCATTCGGGATTTGAAGAGGGGCCCCTACCAGGATCGTTTCAAGCACGTCCTGGCCTGCTCGTTTGGGCAGCACCACTGCTGGTCCAAGCGGGAGTTCGAGTAGTTGCACTGCTACGAGCACTTCTCCACCATCGTCACCAACCGCCCGTGGCGCCGTCTGCTCTCCATCCACGAGAAGGTCTACCACAAGCCCGTGCTGGAGTTCTACACGACCTTCAAGCATGCATCCACAGAGAGTTGGACCGACAGTAACGCCGTCAAGTTCCGGCTCGGCGGTGTACCCCGGTCTATGAGCTACCACGAGCTGGCCACTGCTCTCGACCTCGGCCTGGCCGATAGTGAGGACTACGTCACCGAGGTCAACGATCCGGTGGGCGTGAACTTCAAGACGTTGTACACCCGCCTCACTCAGCCAGGCCAGCAGCGTCCCTTCGTGGCAGGGAAGACGAAGGCTAGCACCCTGCAGCTCGACAACCGCATTCTCCACCACCTGCTGGCAAAGTCCTACACCCCAACTTCAGACAGCGCCAGCGCCATCACCAAGCGGGCCATGTACTTCATACAGTCTATCCGCCAGGCCGACCATCCTCTCCACTTGGGTTCTGTGGTGGCCAGAACCTTTGAGAAGAGTGCTTCCGAGTTGAAGAGCTTGCACTGCACCCCCCTCATCACCCGCCTGGTCACCTACTTCGGGCTTTCACTGCAGGGGGTGCACAGAGCAGGGGAGCACCAGCGTTTTTGGCAGCGGGACGATTCATCGCATGCACCTGCTGCGAGAGAACCGCGGCATCTTGTGGATCGAAGGGTTTCCGGAACCTCCGATCCCAGAGGAGGACCAGCCAGAGGAGGAGCAGCCCGAGGACCAGGAGGATAAGGCTGCTGATCATGTGGAGCCCGAGGAGGTGGATGATGCTGCCGCCCCACCACCTTCAAGTACGGGGGTGGCAGCTCCGCCTTCCCCGGTCAGGACTACTTCACTCACGAGTTCGAGCAGGTGCGTATCCAGAACCAGCAGATCCTTGACCAGCAGCTCTAGTTCCAGCAGCAGTATGCGGCTCACCAGGCCGAGTACCAGAACAGGATGGCTGCTTATGATGAGCGCCTGGACATGCTGGCGACCCAGAAGGGGGTGACATTGGCTCATATCGAGCGAGAGAAGGCTCGATCTAGGCGCATGCAGGAGGTCCAGCAGCACCTGCTCCAGCTGCTCCCGGGCGAGCAGCCAGTTTGGAGGACTCCCTGGGAGGACTCTCCACTTCCACCTCCCCCAGCGGACGACGATGACGCTTTCATAAACGACATCGACCTGGATAACCTTGGCGACAAGTAGGCTGTACTCGTTGCCCCTCTGAGTGTGTTTTCGTTTTAGACTTTTGTGTGGTTGCTCCATGTGTGCGGAGCTGGAACTTAGTTTGTCTTTTGTTTTTGCTTTTCTTTTTTCTTTTATGGATTGTTTATTTTGTGGCCGTCTGGGCTACTGATCCCTAACGCACAGTGTGCTAGTGTGTTCTTGATGTTCGATTCGTGCAGAACTATCCATCTTCCCGTTTGCTTCTCGCTGACTGGTCCACTTCCAGTCCCCCGGCAGTATTTCCATCCGGTAACATCATTCCCCTTATCTCTCCCTCTACTCCATTGAGGGCAATGTCGTGCTTAAGTGTGTGGGGGGGTGCTTTGTATCGGTTGGAATCTATATATGTGTGCTTGGATCCTAGTCCGCTGTCCGAATCTCATGATTTGATGGCTCCAAGTACTGTTGTTTGATCATATTGGCACTGTGTTGTGATTGGTGAATTGAATGGTTTTCGGATTGATGCATGACAACTGGATTGTGACTAGGACAACCTATGATGATGACTGAGACGTGCAGTAGAATTGTGTAGGGTTTCAGTTTTTCAACTGTTTGCTTACCAACTGTGACTTGGATTGATCACTTGTTCTTGACAGTTGATGACTCGGTATTTGCACATGTTTTCCCCTTTGTTTCTTGATTGTTTGAGCTTGAATTATCGCGTCTTTGGCCTATTTTACGCTAGGTTGTGTTCCTTTGTCACATTTCAGGTCCTAGCACATGAAGTGAAGCATAGGCGCAAGTTTCAAGTCAATCAGAGATCAATTGGCGATTCGGGAGAAGAAACTCGGGCATGACCTGAAGAAGAATGGATTTCTACCTAACTTTATGGACAAAGAATCATGCAAGTTTGTCATGAAAAGAAATAGGACGAGACTACCAGCGTCTGGGATCAAACGGCGACTGATTCGGAGTCCGGACGAGGGAGAAACGAAGCATTAAATAGAGGCTGAGCAAGCCACACGGGCATCCTGGAACTCCACACAGCCGTGTGGGTCGTGGCAGTGTGGAAATCACCGAGCTTTCACACGAGCAGCTGGGAAAGCCATACGGCCGTGTGGCCTGGCCGCGTGATCGGGAATTTCTGTTTAAAACCTGATTTTCAGCAAAAGGAAAGGGTAGAGCTGGGTTTTTGGTTCCTAAACACCCAAGGGACGAACCCTAGAGAGAGAGCGACTTGGGAACATTCTTGGAGCTATTTTGGAGGATTTCTTCGCCATTGGAGCTCGGGAAACAAGCTTGGAGATGGAGATTGAAGATCTAGATCAGATTTCTGCAGTCTCTCTCTTCTCTGTGGAGTAACTTCCCTTCACTTAGGTTTTGAGGAACCCTAGTTCCATGTGTTAGGATCTTTCTTGTATGAAGTTTTGGATGCTAAATTGTTTGATTATAATCGATTGAGGCATGATTATTGATTCAATTGAATCTTGATCAAATTCTCTTGATTTCTGCTTTAACATATGATAGATAGAATCTGATTAGGTTAAGAGAGCTTCCTTGATTGATAGTGGTAAATTGGTTGTGCGAGAGTCAATCAATTTACTGCTTTGTACTAGAATTCATTGCAGTAGTGGAGATCTGTGTGAATCGCCTTAGCAGTCTATCCCGGTGAAGGCTAGTCGCCTGCCGGGTATTCTGTCTGAGAGGGCTTGGTCAGCTTAAGAGATTCCAAGCTAATTTAGGATCTTCCGCAGTTTAATCAACAGTAGATCAACCAAAGGTAATTGCAACTTGGACCTAATTGAGGAGCTAGGGGGAATCATACCTAAGTGAGTTCCCAAACTGTAATTAGTAGTTTTACTTAGTTTAGTTAGTAGAGTAGTTTAGTTAATCAATCCTTAATCTAGTTTGCTAGATAATGAACTGAAGCTGAGTAATAGTAACTCTAGAGACCCGTGGATTCGATATTTATTACTTGTGCCACTATACTGCAGTCCCTTTCATTGGTTGCACTTGGCCATTGTTAGGTGTTGTGTTCTAGCGTGTCAAGTTTTTGGCGCCGTTGCCGGGGACTTTCTAGATTATTAGGAAAGGCAGAAGTTTGTTACTTTAGCGTTTTTCTTTTGTTTTCCGCCCTTGCTTTTCACTTGGGTGTTTTTTTGTTTTTGTTGGTGCAGATCTGAATCATGGACCCTCATGGCTTCTCCAATCATTGGGGGTATCCACCACCATCCGAGTGGTATTACCCCGAGACTCCCTGGAGTAACCAAGGAGGAGAAGACTATGTAGTCAGGTTTCAATACCAACCCCCCTAATACGAAGAACAATCAGACCCCTGGGTATTTCAAGAACAATCTCCTTATCAAGAAGAATTCCTCCCACAACAAGAAGGGCCATCAAATCTTGAGTTCGCCACAGCCTTCACCGGCGATCCGGCAGAGCCATGCTACACTCCACAGCTAGATCCAAACTATCACTTGAGGCTTCTCGTAGAGCAGATTGCTCGAGTACCTGAGAGATCCTTTCCCGAGATGGATCCTCATATCCAGGTCATTGCCCAAACTGACTTCTCCTTTCCCCGTGAAACAGAGGATACCCTTTGGAGCATAAAGAAGCACATAGAGGTCATTGAGAAAGCATGTTCACAGTTTTCTCAAGACAACCTTTATGCTGCCATACAAGTAGAGGTGGAGGAAGAAGAAGGCAATCGTGAGGATGTTGAGGAGCATACAGAAGTTGTCAAGGAAAGCTCCCATGATAATCATGATCAAGTGTATCCTCTGGTGGTAGATCACGACTTTCCCCATTTCCACTCTGACATGCTGGGCCCAAGCGAGGAGATGCAAGCTGAACTTATTGAGAACCTTGCATGGCGACATGCTCTCCAATCAGTTATGGAATAAGAAGAGAGAGAAAGGGTGAGGAAAGAAGTTGTGGAGGATGAGGAAGAAAGCAAAGAAGAGGTAGTTCTTGATCTTTTCCGAGGAGAGAGACCACAATTTGAAGAAGGAAGGGGGGTTGAAGAAGCGAGTGGTGTCCAGGCTGAGGATGAAGTTGAGACGAAAGAGGCTTGCACCGGCCCTATAATACAAGTAATATCCCCACCAAACTTCGAGGAACTGCTTAGCAAGGACCCATTTGCAGTGTCTCTTTGCCAGACCAAGGCCACATCGACATCGGTCCCTCTTGGTGGACGCGATGGTGGTCAATCGATGTTGTCATATATGGTTTGGGGTAATGAGACGAGAGAAGAGAAGAAGAGGTCTCGAGGATGGAGACTTCATCTGCATCAAGTGCACGAGCTTCCATCACCAGTCATACCACATGCTCGTGACTTGCGACTCCACCTCATTGACGAGAACCTCAACTTCAAGGAGGTTCTAGCATGGACCGAAACTTAGGAGCCATCGTCTGGCTCACGACGTGAAAGAAGCGCTTGTTGGGAGGCAACCCAACCAGTCAGTTTGCATTTCTTTCTCTATTAATCCTCGGTTGAGTCAGTTTTGTTATTTGATTTTAGAGTCAATAACTCAACCTTTGTGAGATTTTGTGTGGTGTTTGTGTTCTAATTACTCTCTCTTCCTGGAATGCACCGCCTGACCCGTCCATCATCATTCACCCTTGATCTGGTAACTTCGTTCTACCCTCCTTATCTTTCCTCCATTGAGGACAATGTCGTGCTTAAGTGTGTGGGGGGGGGGGTGTTCGATTATGTATGCGGGTGAATGTTTGGCTGTTTGTGTGCTTGGAGCCTAGTCCACTGTCCAAATTTTTAAATTTGAGGGCTCCAAGTACGTGTTTCCTTGCAAATTTCCTGCTCAGTATGCTTTGAATTGACAGTCTCTATAGTAATGTGCAACCTAGGGAGGTAGTGTAGCACTATGGAGGATGTTGAAGTATAAGATTTTTCCTATCTAGCTCTCTGTTGTGCCAGTTGATTTTGTGAATTAGTGGAGCTAAGACCGTTGAATTCATGTGGTAATGGTGACTCTGTTTGGATTGTGTTATGGACTCGTGTATCGAACAGGGTGCTCATATGGAAAATGGGAAGCAGTTGGTCCTCCATGTCAGAATCATTAAATCTTAAACATGGGGTAAGCCCAACGGGTGTGGCACCGTTCATTTCACAAAATCGGGTTTTGGAAGAGATTTTAGTGATCCTTAGTGGGGTACTCCTACAAGGTGAAGCTAAGCTGTCTCTAGTACAAGCAAAATTTTCACCCGTTGAACGGTTTGCCTACTTGAGGATGTGTTTTTAAGGGAACGGATAGAGCTTCTGACCCCCCTTAATTTCATTGACCCTCCACACGAGTTGAGGAAAAGGAGTTAAAAAGGTACCCTGGCGAGCGCCAGGTGTACAGAAATTGCACTTGCTCGACTAATAAGGGTCGACCGTGCAAAAGACTGCAGTTGGAACCCCTGCTAAGTGAAAGAAAAAAAACAAGGAAAATGTGAATGAAAGTGCAAAAAGGGGTTCCAACGGTGAAATGAAGTGAAAGAGCACCCCGGTACAACGAGTCCTTGGTTGTGAGTGTTGTGAGTCCCTTTGTCCATGAACTGACTGTCTTACTTCTACTTCTTCTCATGATCCTGGCTTGAGTCTAGTACTTGCATTGAGAGAGATAGGGGACGTCTTAGAAGACCAGTTGACCTCGTAAGCTGCTATATGATCTAGGAAATCCTCTACCAAGGATCGGGGTTGTTTGTTGCTATAGAGGTCTAGAGAGCTGCATTGGTTTGAGTTAGGTTTGTTTGGGGACAAGCAAACAGTTAAGTGTGGGGGAATTTGATGACTCGGTATTTGCACATGTTTTCCCCTTTGTTTCTTGATTGTTTGAGCTTGAATTATTGCGTCTTTGGCCTATTTTACGCTAGGTTGTGTTCCTTTGTCACATTTCAGGTCCTAACACATAAAGTGAAGCATAGGCGCAAGTTTCAAGTCAATCAGAGATCAATTGGCGATTCGGGAGAAGAAACTCGGGCATGACCTGAAGAAGAATGGATTTCTACCTAACTTTATGGACAAAGAATCATGCAAGTTTGTCATGAAAAGAAAGAGGACGAGACTACGAGCGTCTGGGATCAAACGGCGACTGATTCGGAGTCCGGACGAGGGAGAAACGAAGCATTAAACAGAGGCTGAGCAAGTCACACGGGCATCCTGGAACTCCACACGGCCGTGTGGGTCGTGGGTCGTGGCCGTGTGGAAATCACCGAGCCTTCACACGGGCAGCTGGGAAAGCCACACGGCCGTGTAGCCTGGCCGCGTGATTGGGAATTTCTGTTTAAAACCCGATTTT
>CAMGYJ010000007.1:12516668-12678829 GCA_946122785.1 Linum tenue | reverse complement strand
GGACCCCGTCCGCTCGCCGGCGTCGGACCCCGTCCGCTCGCCGTCGTCGGACCCCGTCCGCTCGCCGTCGGCGGACCCCGTCCGCTCGCCGACGGCGG
Source organism: Linum tenue (assembly GCA_946122785.1). NCBI lineage: Eukaryota > Viridiplantae > Streptophyta > Magnoliopsida > Malpighiales > Linaceae > Linum > Linum tenue. Next base: position 12,678,731 of record CAMGYJ010000007.1, on the reverse strand, counting down.
ACCCCGTCCGCTCGCCGGAGTCGGACCCCGTCCTCTCGCCGTCGGCGGACCCCCGTCCTCTCGCCTTTGTAGTTTGAATTAAGCGAATTGTATTTTGTTGTAGCGCTAAATAGTTTCTTACTGTCAAATTATCGTTATTTTGTAGAGTTAATTAAATTATTGCATGTAGTTTAATTTTGTAGAGTCAATTGAAGCACAATTAGTTTAATTAAGCGATTGTGTTTTGTTGTACCGCTAATTAGTTTATTGTGTTTAGATATAATTCGTAGAGCTAAAGATGTTTAATAATGTATATTAAAATAATTTTCTTATCGTCAAATTATCATTATTTTTTAGAGTTAATTAAATTATTGCATTTAGTTTAATTTTGTAGAGTCAATTAAAGCACAATTAGTTTAATTAAGTGATTGTGTTTTGTTGTAGCGCAAATTAGTTTTATTGTGTTTAGATTTAAATCGTAGTGCTAATTTGGTTTAATAATTTATATTTAAATTATCTGTATTTTTTAGACTTAATTAAATTATTGCATTTAGTTTAATTTTGTAGAATCATATAATTTGTACATTTCTAACGAGAGTCAAAATCATAATTGCAGGTGGACATGGCTGACAATGTTGAACTAATTGGTGATTACACAGACCATTTTCTCAATGGCGTCCGATATGCCAATTTCGAAGATGCTGTAACAGTGACCAAAAACATCGCGATGTCTCTTGGTTTCTTTCTAACTAAGGGATCGATGAAGCCACGTGAGTTGAGGAACGAAAGATCATTGGGTATCTGTTATATGTATTGCGACAGATGCAGTAGGGAGAGGAAGTCATACAAGCCGGATCCTTCCAAAGAGAGTCGTGGCAATACAAGTTCAAAAGGAGCGGGATGCATGTTCAAGATTAAAATCAAAGAACTACTGGTTAATCCAGATGCTCTTGATGGACCTACATTCTGGGAGATACAAGGAGTCGCGGAGCAAGGAACCGGTTTAAGGCGAGGGTATCACAGTCATGAGAAAATGCTTTATCCCGAGGGCCACAGTCAAATGAATAAATTGAGTCAGGAGGATAAAGAATCTCTTAGGCAGATGAGAGATGCTGGGGTACCTCCGTCGCAACAGAAGCAGACAATAAACAAGCAGAAGGGTGACAAAGGGCATCACACCCAAAGGCAGATGTATAACCTCGGGTCAAAGTCTAGGAAAGACGAGATGGGCGAGATGAATGCAGTGCAGTATGCGTTGCTACAAGCTGAACGTTAGAATTATCATACAGAGGTTATGAAGGACGATGACGACGTGCTGACACATCTTTTCTTTGCCCATCCAACTTCCATCCAGATGTTGAAGGCTTGGCCGTACGTGATTCTGATCGACTCAACGTATAAGACCAATGCATATAAATGGCCGTGGGTGGAGGTCGTAGGTGCAACTCCAGTTGGGAAGAATTCAACATCTGTTGTGCTCTCATGAAGGATGAGACAAAAGAGTCGTATTTGTGGCTGTTGCAGTGCATACAACAATTGCTCCATCCTCGCGTGCCCTCTGTCATCGTCACCGACCACGAAGGTGGACTACTTGCTACGGTTCCTGTGGTCTTCCCCCGCACCTCGCATTTGCTATGTGTTTGGCACATCAACACCAATGTGCAGAAGAAGTGCTTGGAAATATTTGGGAAGAACAGGATGGATTTGGTCAACGAGGCGTACGACCAATATTGGTGTCCTATGCTTTATTCTTGGTCAGAGCAAGGTATGTTGGCCGCGTTTGGCCGCTTTAGGACAAGATGGGGCAATCAAGAACCCCGTCTGTTGCAATACATACAGGGAGTGTGGTGGCAACATCGAGAAAAGTGGGCTGTTTGTCATACAAAAAATGTGTTTCATCTAGGAAATACGAGCACAAACAGGGTTGAGTCGTCACATTCCGCTTTGAAGACTTTCCTCCACAACTCGCGGGGATCTATGGACACTGTATGGAAAGGAAACCACCGCTACATTACTAACCAACTCGGGGAGGTTAGGATGATGTTGGAAAACTCTAGACAGAAAACCCTTTCAGCATCCGGTGGTACACCATTCACATTCTTGAGAAGGAAGGTCAGCATGCAGGCAATTATATTAATGAAGGAGGCTGAAGAAGAATTGGGTGCCCGCTTGGAAAAAAATGAGAACTCTCGATGTGCATGTCATTTCTCTGTGACACACGGCTTGAGGTGTGGATGTCAAGTTATGGATGGCAGAGCGCGAGACATAGAGATATATCCCGGTGACTGAGGGGTCAATCTATCAATCGCCTGCCGATAATAAGCCAGCATCTGTGCATCCCTCCTCTTACTCGACCGGGGTGCTGTACCGCGCCACCTGAATGCTCCTGCCTGCCCCTGCTCCAGCTCTCGTGGCTCCAACCGAGTAGGCCTCAAAGTAGGAAAGTGGTCGTAAATCCAACACTGTAGTAAAGTCAGACAACCCGACACTCCCTTAGCCTCCGCCCGGGAGGCAATACCAAGCTGCCTGTACAGATAAGCAAGTGCTCCAGCCCCCCACGCATACTCTCCTAGCATATCCGGCCTCTTCACAAACAAGTTCACAACAGCAGAAACGCGGTCCTTACTCTTATCTACGAATAGTGTGGACCCAAGCAGCAAAAGAAGGTAGCACTGAGCCTCTCTAGCTGGCGGACCAGACTGCTGCAAATGAGTCAAAGCTCCCACACCCGACAAACCAAATCCTCTGTACCACCTAGACAGACTAGCAACCTCGCCAACCTGCGCCCCGTACTCATCCTCGTCACGATCTAATCCCAGTAGTGCTCGGATGTCAGCCTCCAGTGCAAACTTCTCCAACTGCCTCGGATCCACTACCATCGCCTCTCCGTCAACCGCAAGCCCAAGAATGTGTGCCACGTTGTGAAGGAGGATCGTCATCTCTCCAAACGGCATGTGGAAGGTGTTAGTATCCGGCTGCCACCTCTCCACAAATGCCGAGATGAGAGCAGGGTCCAACTCGCTCTGGAAGGTGATATCAACGAGGTGAGCAAGGCCCGATGTCTCTACGGTAGTCCTAGCGTTATCATCTGCTATCTGATAACCGCCGAGAACGTGACAAAGGGTCGCACTCCTGTCGTAGCAAGTGATCACCCCTCTATCAGCCTCTCCCGTGTACAAACGGTGGGCAACATGCCCAAGAAAGCTACAGAGCAAACTCGGGTCGCTCGGCCCTCCAGGACACGGTCCTCTAGGCTCCCAGGCCTCTCCTACATCAGCAGTAGAACTCTGGCCCTCACCAGGCTGTGGAGCTCTATAGAAACGCCCTGCATGGTCTCTATAGATCCCAGTAACAGCATGAACCCCAGTAACGACAGGTGACGCAACGCTGGGGGCACCTCTGTCTCTGATCGGACTGACTCGTGGAATACGTGTCTCAACAGCATCCGACTCATACTCCTCCGACTCGTCGTCAATCTCGTCTGAAGGCTCAAACGATGAAGTATGATGATCAATACCGGGACCAGCTCCACTACCACCCATACTAGGCATCCGAAAATCAAACTCAGGGAAACCGTCTGCCCTATATCTCATCGGTGTCACCTGTGGCCGTGGCTGTGGCTGAGGCTGTGGCTGTGGCTCATCTCTATCATTTGGGTCCTTATTTCTCGCACTAGCGCTAATGTTACGCCCAAGGAATCTTTTCAATCTCTTTCCTGGTCCTCCAGAACTACGTGATCCTCCAGAATTACCAGATGACGCCATCTCTAAACATAGACAATAATTTTCTATTAATATCTTATTGAAAATTATTTGTTGAGCAATTACTGTTTCATAGAGTAATTATGATACATACAATTTGTTATCTACTTAATATTTCGTTTGATGTTATCTACTTAATTTAATTAATCTATTATAATAAATTATTAGATTAGCAATTTCTTCATAGTCATAATTTATCAATTACTAATTATGATACATACAACTTGGTTATCTAATTAATTTATCAATTACTAATTAATTTAACTAGATAGTTATTCAAATAATTATTTCAACTTACCCAACTAACACATTATATAATTAATTAACAATTATAATTATTTCAACTTACCCAATTAATAAACTAACGCATTATATAATTAATTAACAATTATAATTATATACAAATTAATCAACTATCAATATTAAATTAATTAATATACTAACAATTGTATTTAAAATAAATCTAATAAATATTTCTTTAAACCAACCATTCAAACCGAATCAGAAATCCAATCAACCGGCCCGATCAGACGGGTCCGACCAGACCGGGCGGACGGGGTCCGCTCCGACCTGGCGGACGGGGTCCGCTCCGACCTGGCGGACGGGGTCCGCTCCGACCTGGCGGACGGGGTCCGCTCCGACCAGGCGGACGGGGCCGAGACAGTATTAAAAAAAAAAAATTACCTCGACGCCGACGACTGGAACAGCGGCGGCTTCAGCTTCTCCTCGGCGGCGACTCCTGGGCGGCGACTGCGAGCAGAGGGGGAAGTCGGCGGCGGCGGCGGCTTGAGGAGGGGGAAGGTTTGCCGGCGGGTGGGCTGGGGGAAGCTCTCGGCAGAGGGTGGGCTGGGGGAAGTTGCAGCGGCAGGCAGGGAGGGGTGGGGTGGGGTTGGGGTGGGAGGGGTGTGGGGTGGGGTGGGAGGGGTGGATAGATAGGGTTAGGGCTAGGGGCAATTTTGTCTTTTCCGTTCTAACTATGGGCGGCAAATAGTAAAACGACGGGCGGCAAATAGCGATTCAGTTTTATATATACTTGAACAAGTATGTAACAAATTAACAATTCTTTTCTCCGCTATCCTCGTATTAACAATTTATTTAACTCCTCAACAAAAAATCCTTTTCCATTTTTATTTTATCCGAAATTTAAAACTTTTTTATTATCCACGATTCCATCGCATTATTAGTGGCGAAACAAAAAAATATGAACCGTGATAATTGAGAGTCGAGACCCCTCATACGGGCCGAGCTTTGGCGACAATGACAACCTCCACACCATCTTTGCACAGACCAAACAAAAGTTGGGTTGAATTGGGCCTGGATGATGTGGGGGTACGACAGGCTCAATGGCGTCTTAAAGATCCATATCCGTCTGTTCTCCCTCAACAGCTAACGGACCCTAGGCCCAACCCAACAAATATAGACAAATAACCGCCGATAGCCCATCACCCACCGACCACCGTGTCCTCCCTGTTCAATCATTGCCGGCGGTGTTCATTGACTTGCAAAAACACAGAAGTCTGACAGAACCGAACCATCAATAAAACAAATAACAAAAAGGGGAAAGGAACGAGAAAAGGAAACCCACCCTCATCTCATCTCATCTCATCTCATCTGGACAAGAATGGTTATGGGAGTCCGCAGTCTCTGTTGAATAGCGTTATTATTATTAACAATAACATAAAATTTGCACAAGTACCCACCAATCAACACCCACTTCTTCCACTTGCGGAATCGAATGGAATCCTCTGCTCGTGGTATTTGAAATTCAATGTATTCAGAAGTCCCGGTCGTCAATCCTTCGATATAGTAATGGTTGTCGGGTCCCATAGTTTCAAACAGGTTCGTTACCACAACAGTCAGTAATCATTACTGCATTACTCTCTCTCTTGGTGGCCATGAAAAAACACGACTATCTACCTAATTGAATTACTCCTATGAATTTACCGAATACCATAGGGATCGAGATTTGCCGAATTTCCTAAGCCACGCTGAAAAGTTAGATAAATGGGAACCCACCTGCCAATTTGCCACATGAATATGATAAAAGATTTAGGAAATAGTATGCGGAGCAGTGGATGGTTCATTTGGCACCCGCCTTGCCTTCATTTTACTGTCTCCCTAGCCCCCAGCTCCAGTATCTTATTGACTAACTTAGATGGATCATTTGCATAATAATTGGTCACTAAGCTTCAAAGCTTTTTCAGCTCGGAGCAATTCAATTCTCAATTCTATCTGCCGTCCACCACCATGTAATCCCGCATCCGAGATTCATTATGTTGAGCGTCTTCGAGCGATTCGCAGGAGGCGTCTTATGGCATGACATTCAAGTGCCATGATCTCGGTCGGATCATACAAATTGATTGCGTTTACTGCAACTTTGGGTTATTTTTATTGCAAAAAGAGACTTCGGTGTTTATTGTTTTTTGATGGGGTTGGTTCTTTCTATATTTTGTGCTCCCCTTTTTGTACTTAAGCACTGATTGATCAATTGTTTGCTTGAGTTTGTCTGACCTTGACCTGATTCTGAACTTCTTTATTGATTTCTCTTGTAATCTATAAATTCAAAGTGCAATATAAATAATTCTTTAAAAAAAATTATTTAATACATTTTCTTCATGTCCAGACTATAAACATTATTCTGTTAACTCGCTCAAATTAATAATAAAATACACCAGATAAATTCTCAACTTGGCTTATTAGGTAGGTTAAGGAGTGAGCTTACTATGATTGCGTATTAGTGTTAGAGAAATGACTCTCGTTTGAATTTTCAAATTCTTTTATTTTTGTAGGATTTTTTTTAAAAATTTCTAGGAGTTTGAACTTTCAAGGGGAACCCCGGAAATAATTTATTAGTAGGATATTCCCAACATATCGTTTTGACTTTTCTATAATTAATTTAAATGAATTGACCCAACTGATCCGATGGAAACTAGCTTTTAAAATATTTTTGTTGCGGTTGTGATATGGTTGTAACATTAGAGATACAACCACAACAATATGAAAATAGACAATAAATTTAGTTAATATCTAAAAAATTATGAAAGTTGACAATTAGAAAGATAATCGTGTTTCATTACTTCTTTATGTCTCTTTTAATGTTAATTTGAGACTAAAACAAAACTAAGAAAATAATAGGGGGAATAGTGTCACCTAACGAGTTAAAAAAATTGAGAGAGAAAAATATGAAAAAAAATATTGCTAATAAGGTTTTGCGGATACGTTTTGAAAAAATGGAGTAGAAAAAATATGTACACAGTGGGTGTTTGGTCAAAGATTCACTTGAATGAATTTATCTAACAATTGAAAGTGATTCCACCTAAATTTATTTTGTGTTGTCAGCTCATGTTGCCACAACAATAAATGAAAACATAACTTAATATGTTTTTCGGTCTCTTTTCACCTCTAAAAACATAAAAGAAAAGGGCAATGATACTAAGGCTAAGTATACATATCAAGAATTGTAAAATGGTTCTAAAACTAGTAGTAGAGTATTTTGTGTTGAATTCGTGACCAGATCGTAATTCAATTATATCAGAACACTACAAATCTAATACCAAGTAAATCTCAAAAAATATATTTTTATAATCGGACAATCAATACAATACGATTTCGCAAACGTTTGTACACATATATAAAAACTCCCCATCACGCACCTCAAAGCAAATTGGAGACCTCTGCCCACTTGTTTCTCTCTTTCTAGCAAACCTAACTTCTTCTCTTTTTCCCACAGAATTCCTTCCCCCAATTCAATTCAATACAATTCAATGATCACAACCTTTAAATGTAAGCTTCCCACGTATGTTCTTCGCACCACCGTATTATTGTAACCCTTCTGGGTTCTGCCTCTGCACTCAACAAACCTGTAAAGAAAACAAACATGGCCACGTCCACTCTCCCGATTCTCTTGCTTATCCTTCTTGTAGTATCACGGAGACATATTCAGCCGGCGACCGGCGCCGGCGGCAACGAAACCGACAGACTATCACTTCTCCAACTCAAATCCACACTGGTAGACCCACTTGGAGCTCTGAGCTCATGGAACCAAAGCCTCCATTTCTGCCAATGGCAGGGAGTAACCTGCAACAACGAGGAAGAAGAGAGAGTAACCCAAGTCGACCTCAAGTTAAGCCAACTCAGCGGCTCAATCTCCCCACACATCGGCAACCTGACCTTCTTAACCCACCTTATCCTCAACAACAACTCCATCTCCGGCGAAATCCCGCCGGAAATCGGCCGTCTGCAACGCCTTGAGGTGCTGGTTCTATTTCAGAATTCCATCTCCGGCTCCATACCGCCGAACCTCTCCGCCTGCTCGAATCTCACCAGATTGGGAGTTGCCTTCAACAGCTTGGCCGGCGAAGTCCCGTTACAGCTATGCAATCTCATCAACCTCCAGTTACTCTCGATTCCTTTCAATAACTTGAGCGGGAATTTCCCTTCCTGCTTCGGCAACGCGTCTTCCCTCCAGACGATCTCCGCGGCTAGGAATGAATTCGTCGGCGGAATTCCCGAGTCTCTGGCCCGATTGAGAGACCTAGGTTTAATTAGTTTTGGGGCGAATCGGTTTTCGGGTTCATTCCCACTTCAATTCTTCAACTCCTCTTCCATTCACACCATAAGCATCATTGAAAATCAACTCACCGGAATTCTGCCTCCGGATATCGGGTTCACTCTACCGAATCTGGTCCATCTCAACGTGGCTTACAACAATTTCTCCGGTCGAATTCCTGGGTCAATCTCCAACGCAACGAACCTGCAAGCTTTCGAGTTGGGCCACAACTATTTCCACGGCGGAGTGCCTTCTTTGTCAAAGCTGAACAAGATTCAATTCCTGGGACTGATGAACAACAGCTTAGGAAGTGGAGGTGTAGAAGATGATCTGTTGTTCCTCCATTCCTTGACCAACAGCACCTTTCTCCAAGGGATCAACATCGGATTGAACAATTTCTCCGGCGAATTGCCTCACAGCATAAGCAACTACTCCGCCAATTTCGTCAGGCTGAGCCTACGTTTCAACCCGATGATCACCGGAACTATTCCGGCGGGGCTAGACAAGCTAGTCAACTTGGAACAGCTGGATTTCTTGGGCAACAGTCTTTCCGGCAATCTGCCTGTTGAATTGGGGATGCTCCCCAAGTTCATGACTCTTCAGGTTCAGAACAACAGCCTGTCAGGAAGCATTCCTTCCAATATCGGAAATTCGACCAAGTTACTCGGGGTCTGGCTGCAAGGGAATCAACTGGAAGGTGAGATTCCGGCGAGTTTCGGGAAATGCAAGGATATGACGGTGCTGTATTTGGCAGACAACAATCTCAGCGGGGAGATTCCTCCGGAGATTCTCAATCTCCCGGACTTGAGTCGTGTTCTTGATCTTTCAAGGAACAGGTTGAGTGGTCGGATTCCTGAGGAAGTCGGAAGCTTGGTCAACCTTGGTCGACTTGATCTCAGCAATAATGTGCTTTCCGGTTCAATCCCGTTGAGTATAGGGAGATGCGTGAGACTAGAGAACCTAAACCTGATGGGAAACTTGTTTCAGGGTTCTATCCCTTCATCTCTTAGGACGCTCAAAGGTTTAGCGCTTCTGGACCTCTCTCGCAACAACTTATCAGGAAAAATCCCAGACTTTCTGCAAGATTTTAGTTCGCTGCTGATGCTCAACTTGTCCTACAACCATTTCCAAGGGGCCCTGTCAATGCAGGGCGTGTTCAGGAATTCAACCACAACTTTGATTGCAGGAAATAAAGAGCTCTGTGGGGGAATGCCAGAGTTTGGATTACCAAAATGCCTTACGGAGAGGTCCAAAAAAGGCGGTCTCAACACGATAGTAAAGATCATAATATCGACTGTAAGTTGTTTCTTGGGGCTCACTGTGCTTGTTTCATTCCTCTACTATTGTCTCTTGAGGAAGAATATCAAAGACCCCGAAGCACCTTCACCGTTTACTGGGTACACACTTTTGGGGCCGACATATCATAATCTACTCCAAGGCACTGATGGATTTTCGCCTGCTAATTTGCTCGGAGTCGGTAGCTATGGCTCTGTCTACAAGGGGCTTATAGCCATAGATGACGCCAACAAGATATTTGTTGCAGTCAAAGTGCTGAACCTTCATCATTATCGAGCGTTCAAGAGCTTCGTAGCAGAATGCGAAGTGCTGAAGAACATCAGGCACAAAAATCTAGTTAAGTTGTTGACTGTGTGTTCAGGAATCGACTTTCAAGGCAATGATTTCAAGGCCCTGGTGTATGAGTTTATGGTTAGTGGGAGCTTGGAGGAATGGCTTCATCCAGGGCTTCTTGATGAACAAGCAACAGAAAGGAGGGCAGAGTTGAGTCTCCTCCAAAGGTTGAACATTGCCATTGATGTTGGCATTGCACTGGATTATCTTCATAACGAGAGTGGAGTACCTGTAGTGCATTGTGATCTCAAGCCTAGCAATATCCTGCTCGATGTCAATATGGTGGGACACATTGGAGACTTTGGGTTAGCAAAGTTCCTTCCACAAGTGGAGCTCAACGCTCCAACAAATCATACGACAAACTCTTCTTCAATTGCTGTTCGAGGAACAGTTGGCTATAGCGCGCCAGGTAAAAAGCTTTCCTTCACCATTTTCGCCTTATTCCAGCAAATTTTCCATGTCCTGCCATTTGCCTGACTCTGGATCTGGGGAAACTTGCAGAGTACGGAATGGGGAGTGAAGTGTCCACCAATGGAGATGTGTACAGCTATGGCATCCTCTTGCTGGAGATGTTCACAGGGAGAAGGCCTACTGATGAAACATTCAGAGACGGGTTGAATCTCCACAACTTTGCAGCGGCTCTGGGTGATAATGCAGCAGACTACATTGATCCAAGACAAGATGACAACAGCAGCAGATCGAGAACGAATGAAAAGCAGGTGTTCGCAGAGGCAGTGGTTTCAATTGTACAAGTTGGGGTTGAATGTTCAAATGAAATTGCAAGAGAACGAATGGGCATAAGTGATGCTGTAACGAAACTAACAGCAGTAAGGGACAAAATTGTTAAGAGACGTAACTAGTCACAGCTTTAGCATTGAATGGTTCCGAGCTTCCCAGGTAAACTTTTGATTATACACAAAACTCATTTTAACATCAAGCTTACTTGATGTTCTTTGTTCCACAGTCTCAATCCATTTCCATTGGTTCCCTTTCGGGTAAGAATCTGGTTTGCTAAGACAGTAATAATACTACATGATAGATATACACAAATTCCTCTTTTTTATCACACACACAGCTTTCCCCGTCTCTGCAGAACAGAGTGTATTGAAAGTGTCTGAGAGCACCCTAAACTGCATCGTCGCTCATTTGAACCTACAAACATGTTATAATTGAGCTACTGCTGGGTAACAATCACAACTCCTCTTATGGAGCAGAAAGTATAAAAAATGCTACAAACTACCTCAATACGTGGAGCACATTAACCGAGGTACCGTAGCAAAACTCCATCATTTCCTAGAACGAACCCTTGATTTCCCTCCATGAACCTGCCATGAAAGCAAGCATTAAGAGTTGCTGAAGGCTAGAACAAACCATTGAGATTAATTTAAGCCGTAAGGTTGCACTCACTTCACTGAGTAGAGATTTGCAGCAATATTATCTGCTGCCTTGTCTCGAATCCATGACTTGCCTCCGTTGGTGGTTCTCAACAACACTCCACTGCCCCCTGCTGCCCAAGCCTCCTCCTGCATGGAAAAAACATTCATGAACGATAACCTTATGAATTCCAAAGAGACATCAAAGCTCAGCAGCTCTTATCCAGATTGCATTTTGTAAACATAAAATCCCAAGCAGTTCAGCAAGAAGAAAAATAACCTAGAGCATGGCATTTTTCACTAATGAAACATGAAAATCCCAAAACACTTACCTGAGAGCGGTAACCAACATCAAGAATGCCAAAACCACGACTTTGCACAGGGATTTCTTCAAAATCCTCAGTTATCTAGAAATGACAAACAACAAACTTGCTCATCAAGAAGAGCCAGAAATGACCAAGCCATGAAAGAAATGGGAAGTGGGGGAATAGAAGGAACAAACTCAAAAAGGGATAAGTAACAGTATACAAAGAAAAGAACACAGCAGCCATGAAACTAGAACAAATGTCCCAAAACTCAAAAACTAAATGAGAATCTGATCATGTCATGGCAGAGAACGAACATACCAGGTTTCTACAACTTAAGAGTAAGTTAGTTCATTTTCACTTACCCCAGTTCCCTTGCTGAGATAAAGCCCCCCTCCACGAACAAGAAGCCAAAGACCCCCATCAGCTCTCCATCCCATGTTTTGAATCCTTCTTGCTACAGCTCTATTATGTGGCTGCCAGAATGCCTGCACCCAATTAACGAGAACGCAAACCAAATCTATTTCAGATGATTATTTAATCAATTCCCTTACTTCGCAAGAAAACAAAGCAAAATTCAGAATAGAAAAAGCTCCAGAGTCTAATCTTGAGATGGACAGCAGAACTATAAGTGAGGAAAGAGCTGTCACCTGACCAGGCTCCCATGTCATATAGAAGTTGCCGCGGCTGGAGACAGCAACATACCTTCCATCTGGAGACCGATTAACAGTATTGAAGGTTCCTGTATAATAACTTGCACCACTAATACCACTAGAAACTGTTCTGCAAAAGAATAAAAGCCGCATCAACATCTTTCACCATTACTTAAGTTGAACTGTTCTCCAAGCAATCTTTACTATCGTCACTTTACTTACGGCAAGCAATATTAGAAATTCACCTACCTATTCAGAGTAGCTGAAACGGTCTCCTGAACTGCAGCCTTCCAGTTATATCCCCTATTTGATGTAACATAGATAGCACCTTCGTCAGTGACCATCTCCGCGCTTTGATCTCCAGTTGCCTTAATGTACACCTAGAGAGACATTACAACTGAAAGTGTCAGACTCGAAACACGAATTATTCATTCGAAATCGAACACCATCTCAAAACTCACCATGTCTCCAGGGAGCTGAGCACTCAGCGGTATCCTCTTCCAGGTTTCGCCGGCATCAGGCGTGTACAACAAAATCGCAGGCTTCCCGACAATCCAACCTTCCTTTCCTTTGAAGCTAATGGAATTAAACCTGTAATTGAAGTCTTCTTCCTCGGCTGAAGCTATGGATCGCGGAAACCAAGTAGCTCCCCCGTCTTTCGTCTCCAGAAGAGTCTGCCTCGTTCCCAATACAAACCCTATACATGAAACCAAGCTTCGAATTCAATTCAAATTCTAGAATTTTGCCCCGAATTGACATTTTCGAGAGAGAGAGGGTTACCGTGTTGTGGGTCATCGGGGACAAATGCAATGTCGAGGAGGACGACGCCGGGGTCGATAGGGAGGTAAACTCTTTCCCACTGCGAAAGCGCCTCTTCGGCGGCTACTGCCGGCCTCTGATCGATGAGAGTAAGAGGAGAGGCTATGGCAGCGGCGACGGCGGCGGATTGTGAAATGAACTGCCGCCGGTTCAGCTGGACACGGTGGTGGTCCTGGGATTCGTTCAGGCAGGCTCTAGGCGCTGGAAAGTAACGTTGAGAAGACTGGTGAGTCTGGGAGTTTGGTCGGAGAAGGAATGAGGCGTTGGTGGTGGTGAAGGGAGAAGTTACGGACGCCATTGTTGCTAGAAAGCGCTCCGCTCTTCTGTTCGTTCCTCTTTCGCTCTCTCCTTATCCTGTGGTTGTTATCATTAACGGCTACGCGGGCAATTTAAAGCGTCTCGTCGATAACTCGATATGCCACGTGTACCAGCCCAAATTCATCCCCGGAGCAAACCCGGCCCCTTAACTTTTGGACTAGATACTATGACAACACTCATTGTGTTGTTATTGTAACAACACTAGTCTCCAACCAATAGGAAGCTAGGGTTGTGATAACTTTTTATTAGATGAGTTGACCTAGTGTAAAATCAAAGCAGGGGTATAATTGTCATTTATGAAAATATGTTTAAATAATAATAAAAATAAAAAAATAAAAAATAAAAAAGTTTTTTTTATTTTCGGAGCAAAATTTTGGTCGCCGGAATTCGGCCACCGGTCGCCGGAATCTGGTCGCCGGTCACCGGAATATGCTTTTTGTCGCCGGAATATGCTATTTTGTAATCGGAATATGCCACCGTCGCCGGAATATGCCCACCGTGGTCGGAATATGCTTACCGGCATCGAAATCTAGTCATCGGGGCCGGAATATGCCTATCGGCGCCGGAATCTACTCACTGACGGTCATCGGAGTTTGGTCAACGGGTTTCGTTGACCGGTCAACGGTCTTCGTTGACCGGTCAACGGCCAACGACCACCAGATGTTATGGTCTACATCGTGAGATTTATGGTTTGGTTTCTCATATTTTTGTAAGCCTTTTGTGGTTTGCTTTATCGTGTTTGTGGTTTGCATTAAGAAGTTTCTGGTTTGCTTTATCGTGTTTGTGGTTTGCATTGAGAAGTTTCTGGTTTGCTTTCAAAAACTTTGTGGTTTGCATTGAGGGGTTTCTGGTTTGTTTTAATATATTTGTGGTTTGCATTGGGACGTTTATGGTTTGCTTTTTTGTGGTTTGATTTACTGTGTTTGTGATTTGCATTAGGAGGTTTCTGGTGTGCTTTCGCAAATGTTGTGGTTTGCTTTGTGAGGTTTGTGGTTTGTTTTAGGAGATTTGTGGCATGCATTCGGAGATTTCTAGTTTGCTTTTTGTGTTTCTGGTTTGCATTAAGAAGTTTATGGTGTGCTTTCGAAAATTTTATGGTTTGATTTGTGGGGTTTTTGGTTTGTTTTAATATATTTTTGGTCTGCATTAGAAGGTTTGTGGTTTGCTTTAGCATGTTTGTGGTTTGCATTATGAGGTTTCTGGTGTGCTTTCGGAATATTTGTGGTATGCTTTGTGGGGTTTTTGGTTTGTTTTAGGGGATTTGTGGTATGGATTGGGAGGTTTCTGGTACTCTTTTTGTGGATTGTTTTACCGTGTTTGTGAATGGCAGGTTTATGAGCGCATTATAAGTAACAATATCTCGTCAAATCCAAAAGTTTGCATCTCCTTGTAGACGTCCAGAGCCTCCTCAAGCTTATCAAGGTTAACATAAACTGAGAGCAATCGTTGTACAAAACTCTATCCAACTCAATCCCCTTAATCTTCATTTCATTAAACAACAGGGCATCATTCAATCTACCAGCTTTAGCATAGTACCCATATAATGCACCAGCGCCAACGGCTTCAAAATCACGGAGACAGCTCTCGAACAAGCCTACTGTTAAAATAATAAATGTATTTATCTATTTCATCTGTTATCTTCCTCCATCCCTCCAGCTAGCTCCCATCCCTCATCATCTTCTTTGCCCATTTCTCATCAATGTATCACTACTGTAGCCATCTCTCATTGTTGTAATCTCCCTGTATATAAACCTTTGTAATACATGAATACAAATCAAGCTTTCCAACACATCAATCCCTTCTGTAAACTAACACCTACCTTGAGCGCCACGGCGGCGGCGGAGCTCGCGTTCGCGTTACGCCTGGAGCAGAGAGCAGGGAGAGACGCGATCCTGGTGCGGTTCAACGGGAACCCGAACAGCAGTGGCTGCTTCACCAGGCGACAGTAGCAGTTGCTGCCGCCGATGCGGAATGACTCCAAGACGACGCTGCAGCACTTAGCCGAGAGTCGGTGGCGGCGGACTCTGTTCGGCGGCGCGGAAACGTAGCCGAAGCACGGAGAGAAATCCACCAGGTCGGTGAGGCAGTCTTCTGGCGACGGTGTGGACGGCGCAACCGCGGCGGCGGAGTTGGCGGCGAGGAGGAGTAGTAGCGTCGAAGCAAAAATCCGTACGAAATCGGTAGTCATCTTGAGAGAGAAAGACAGAGGTACAGAAAAAAAGAAAGCGAGAGGAGACGGAAACTCTGTTTCTGGTGAGTAGCGAACTCTGACTCTCTGATTCACTCCGGCGGAGGAAGAAGCGAAGCGGAGGAGAACGGTCGCAATGGTGAGAGATGAGATCTGACGGTGAATTTTAAATAATTTTATTTTATTATTTTCTATCTAATTTACTCTTTTACCCTTAATGAATTCTGTTGTTATAATAACAACACTAATAGTGTTGTTATTCTATCCGAACCCTTAACTTTTTCGCCCGATAGAGGAATATTGATTAGGGGTGGGCAACGGGACGGGACGGGATACCCGTCCCGTTTTAAATGGGTACCCAGTCCCATTTGGAGGCCAAAGTCCTTTCCATATGCCAAACCCATATGGGAAACGGGTACCCATTACCCGTACGGGACGGATAACGGGTACCCATACTACCCATAAATACCCAAAGTTTAAACCACTCAAATTTTAACAAAAGTTTAAACTTAACTTAATAACTTGTACTTGCTTAACAATCACAAGACACAAATCATGAATAATCACAACGCATAGAAATAAATCATTCTAAGCATCAAATTATCAAATAAGAAGTTTCATTCAACACAACCAAAATATAAAATAAGAAGTTTCTGCTTCTGCAAGTTGCTGCTACTATTCCTTCTACAAGCTGCTGTGCTACTCGTCCTTCTACAAACTACTGGAGTGCTGGAACTGGTCACCTTCTGCTGACTGTTGCGGTTCTCCCTTTTGCTACAGGCTATTGGAATCATTAATAACAGAGGAAGGGACAATAATTAATAACAGAGGAAGGACAATGCCGACCAAATGCTGCGGTTCTCCCTTTTGCTATGATACCATCCACAGTGAACATATCACAATTTATTTATAAGGACTGAAATATTGACCACAACAATACAAAAGCAACAAAGTCCAAAACAATTGAACCCTCCTTATCAATTACAACAAGCCCAAAAGAAGGTAAAACGTAAACAAAAAAAAGCAAGCAATCAAACGGAATTTAACCACAGCCTCCAGTGTAAACAACATTACTCCATGGAGGTGAAAGTGAAAGCCGAAAGGGAATAGGCAGGGTAAGGGTCGACTAAGGGTAATGGCCGAAATGGCAAGGCCCAATGCCACATTTCTGAATTAGTGAATTGGGTTGGGGCGCTGGGCTGTGGGCTATTTCTGATAAATGGGTATAACGGGTACCCACATTACCCAAACGGGTATTTGCGGGTAACCCGCGGGTACCCATATTAGGAATGTTCAATCCCAAGTCCCATCCGTTTATAATATTATGGATAATATGGGTACCCGTAACCCTTAAAAAACGGGACGGGTACGGGTATACCCAAATACCCGTTTCCCGTGCCCACCCCTAATATTGATGCTTCAATTGGGCTTTCTTTGCCCATCTCCACCCCAAATCCTATAGGAGCATACTTTTTTTAGGGGACATAGTCGGTGCCAGGTTAGTCCGCTAACCAAAAAATTAAACCGAAATAATTGGTTAGTCGGCTAATAATTTGAGTCATTTTTTTAATATTATTGTTAATAATTTAATAATTATTTACTTAGTTAAAATTTTGAAATGTTGACCTACATGTGTTTCTTCTAAGTCACTATCATATTGACAAGTCATTATTACTAATGGGTCGTTTAGATGGATCAATTGCAAAACGAGGCAATTTAGCCAATTGTCTTGTTTTATAAAATGAGTCATTTAAAACGAGTCAATTCGAATTATTTGTCTCCACCTCTTGACAATTGTAATTGCCTCAAAACGAGTCAATTCATAATTCTCCAGGTCAAATTGCTTCATCCAAATTTTATACCGCCAAACGAGTCAATCTGGTCCAATTGTCTCAAAACGAGACAATTGTGGCAAATTGATCTATTAGAATTTCTCCATCCAAATAACCCCTAGCAAAAAATTAGCTAGAAGTTAATATTTGTCTAACTATTAGTATTTCAATAAGTTCTGCTAATAAAAAAGAATGCAAAAAATATTTGGCTAATATTTGATCATTTGGAAATGTCTTAAACATTGTGAATCAAAATGCCAATGCCTTTGCCTTCCCTTCCCTTCCCTTCCCTTCCCTCGCGACGTAAATGACCAAATACAGCAAACTATCAAGCAACCGAAGCACCAAACAAAGCAATCAATCAAAGGCGACAGCCAAGAGAGTGAAACAAACAAGGATGTGAAGTACAACAACAAGTCAACGATGGCGGCTCCTTTTGCAGTCTAGAACTCGGTACGAAAGCCAGAAGGTAGAAATATATTAGACTCGCGAGGCAACGATTTCACTTCCTGAATACTGCCATCCTCCAACTGAAACACCCGAATGCTCTCAGTAGTCAACATGACTCTGGCCACATAATCATCATCATCCGAGTAGTAAATGCAATCCCTTCTCCCGCCGGCGATCTGTGCAGCCGGAGCCGAGAAACAACATTCCGTCGTCAGCACAAACACTGTTCCATCACCCCCCAACGACTTCACTTCAACCCATTCCCCCATTTCCTCATCCAGCTTGTAGACCTTGAAATCCACCGCTCTAGGGTTCCATTTCCTGCTCCTCCCCGTCCCCACAAGGTACCGGATTGCGTGAAAGCTGTTGTTAAGCGCATCCTCCACATCCTTCCAATTCCTCCTCCTCCCGTCCAAATACCTGTCGACCAGATACAGATCCCCACCGGACTCCACCAGATTCTTCTGCCCGCCGCCGCCGCCGTCGGGGATCTGCGGCGGCGAGTGGGACTCGACGAAACTCAAGGACGAATCGATCCGAGACAGTTTCCCCAATCTGTCGACGACGTAGAATTGACCCCGGTGCGGGACTATGTCGTCGTAATCGAAATTTTTGTCGTCTAATAGAGTCCAAGACTCGTCTCCGTTTCGCCAGTACCCTAATCTGCCTTCCTGGAAAATGGCTACGACGGTGACTCTCTGCTGCTGGGGCGGCGAATACGACGCCGCAGAGGGGGGAAACAGGACGACTTTGTTTACCTCGAAAGCTGTGAATCCAGTCCGCAATCTGAGGCGGAATGAGGTGCTCAATTGAACGACGCGGAAGTCGGCCAAGCTCAATTGAATCGGAGAGTATCGGAGCTTGAGGTTGGAGATAGGGTTCAGGAGCTGCAGCTTGCCGCGGTTGGACTCCTCGATTTTGATCAGCCGACCGGCGTGGGAGGTTGAATCGCCATTGGGGATCGGAGGCTGGAACTCCGCGCAGCACATGGTGGAGGGGGCGAGGACGCCGTCGACGTCGGTGGGGTAAGGGAGCCGGACTTGGAGGGGCGGAATTAGCTGGCCGAAGTCGGGGATGGGGACAGCGGAGCGCCAGGAGTAGCAGACGGAGCGGAAGGTGAGGACGTTGACGGGGCGGTCGACGCGGCTGCCGATGGCTTCGAGGATCTCGTCGGGGAGATCTGCCCACGGCGACCCACCTCGAGTCGTCGTCATATTGATAATCTGCCGTGGGCCGGAGCCGCGGTGGAAGCTCGCGGTTGATGGGCAACCTGTGAGTAAGTGGACGGCGATGGCATCAAATCGGCACTGCCAGGAGGACCGCCACAGTCACGTCACGTCACGTCACATCACGGTGGAGCTTCCCTGATCCATATCCATTTCGTTGTTTTTGTTTGTTTATTGGTTTGGTCTGGGTCATCAACTCATAAATCACGAGGCTACTTTACAGTTCAGCTCTGATCCGGACAGTGTCGTTTAGTGTGTTAAAACTGTTAGTGCTGTGTAGCTTAGGTGAGGGAACAATGATTTGTTTTGGGTAAATTGCAAGTTTGGTTATTGGTATTACTAAAAAGTTGCACATTTGGTTACTAAATTTTTTTGTATTCATTTGTGGTTACTAAGATTAATGCAACAGTTCACGTTTGGTCATTCTTTGTTAGTCTTCGACAAATTTCATTAATGGAGTTCGTTAAATATTGAAGTGGCAAACAGAATCGCCTAGCCAGCCGCATAGAATCTGAAAAACACTAAACCTCACCTGTTACATCATCGCAACCCACCATGTTATTAAAACCATAACCCAACCCATGTCCCAACCCATGACCTATACAAAAGCCAACCCACATCATTAGGCTCCTTATTCCCAACCCGTGACAAAGATAAGGCAGAAAATCCGGTCATGATTCTCTGAAAGTCGTTGAAGCTCTGACCCCCGAAGCTCGGATCCGAGACCCGCACCCGAACTCCAGGTTCTTCAGCTTCGTCTCACCCAAGACACTGGGTTTTTCAGCAAATCCACTGCGAGAAATCTCGCTCCCTTTCAGAACATATTCACTCCACATTATAGAATACATTGATTGTGTTATAAGTTTCAAAAATATTATCACTTTTCAATAGGTGAAACAATCTCATTCAATTATTTCGACAATTTCAACTAAAATTTGAGATACAACGATAAAAATAGGTGGAGTAACTATAACATTTTAAGCAAATCTCATAACAGTGTAACACCAAAGCATAAGAGAGAACTTTGATTCATAAGAAATAATTCAATTTTAACTGACAAGACGTATTTTGGAATGAAACGAAGAAGTTGAGGAAATTAAACATGTTTAGTTTGGAGTAATAGAAGGATGAGAAGCCTGTTAGTACCAAAGCAAAAGCGTTGAGGAGGTAGGTGCAAAGTGATAAACCAATGAACTGCTCGAGATGATACTGTGGGAAGGGAATTGTTTAATGACATAAATAGTGATCAAAGATGTTAAATTCCAATGCTCTATAGACAAGATTTTGATACGATGATGGCTTCCAGTTTTTAGGCATACCAGTACGCACCAGAACTGGAGCTGAGAAGAGGCAGTTTGCTTCTGAAAAAAATGATTTATACATGCAACACGGCCCAACTTGGTATCTCTATATATACATGGTGCAGAACATGGCCAAGAAAGCTAAGCTACACCAAGAATGTGGCTAGCTCAAAAGAGTATGACTAATGGCTATGACAGATTTAGCCGACTGATTCTATGGTCGGAAAATTCTTATGGTTTTGGTGACCTGAAGCCTACAGAACGGACACCTTGAAACAGCAGAGGAGCATCGGCGACACAGGACATGACCACAAGGCACTATTGTCATGTCGACTTCATTGGTCAAACACACTCGGCAGACCCATGCCGCTTTTGCCGTCTCGGCTTCCTTGCTCGCCCCTTCCGCCTTCTCCTGCAAACAAGAGTTCAAAGTTACTACATGTGCAGGCATAACGAACGAGAAAATGCGAGATAACCAACCACCATAAAGTAACCGGTTGTCTAACAGTTCGACAGTTCGATTATACAGGTGCATCAATTTCAAAAAAAAAAAAACCCCCACGAAAACGTGGTCGACACTGTCATGGAACTCAGTTCGGTGTTGCGGATTCCAGTTAATAGTTCGAGTTAATCGTTTACCGTTAGGTGGTTTAACTGAGATTTAACAGTCTCAGTCAGCTTAATGTTGGTTACTGTTTCATGTACTGGCTCCTTTACAGGATTCCTTTTTTTGGATAAAGGCGATTAATATTAACAGGAGAAGCTTCTTTACAGGATTCTTGTTCGGTTATAACCAGAACAAACCTAATAGGAACCCCTAACGTAACTGAGAGTATCATGAAAGCTCATGCTGATTGTCAAAACGATTTGCTTCTGCGAGACAGTGCAACCGAGACTAAAATAGAAATTGAATGTCAGAAGTAGGGAAGTGGGCCGTACCTGCTCAAGCAGTAGCGCTGCTTGCGACTCTTTCAACTGCTCTTGTAAAGACAAAGTTCTCTGCAATAGAGACTGCTTCTCCACGTCCATGTTTATCCCTGCCGTGGAAAGCATATCGTGTACCACCTGAACAAGTTCACCAGCTGATACTCTACCATATTGAAGATCCTTCAAGCTCTGTTAGTTAATGAAAAACGAAAGGCACCATTAGTTAAACTCCTGACTCCATCCATACATGATAAGCAATCAAGTTTTTGTAATGCCTAGCGGATTGAAAACCAAACCTGGGAAGATTTAGGTATTTTGCTTCCACCAGAACTTTCAGGAGTCTCGTTAGGCGCCCTTGTCTCAGCCACTGCTTGACTACTCTCGGGTATTACAGAGGAAGAAGCTTCATTCCCCGTTGATATGCTTCTAAAAGAGAACACTTGAGAAGACAGTAGAGGCTCAACTGTCTCAGGTGCAGTTTCTACCTTCAATCTATAGAGGGCTTGGCCAGCCAATGGCCTGACATCCTCCGGAACTCTACCATATCTCAACTTTTCACCATTCTGATACCTCCATGCTACCATTTCATCCTTATAGAAGGGTCTCAGCGGATGAAGTTGTACCTGAAGAGCATCAGGAGGAAGTATCTCCTTGCCCACCAATTTGTTGGTTGTGGGGTCCAGCTCTCTTTTCTCAGAACGAAGTCTCAGGATATCGAGAATAGCAGCTTCACCACCTTCTGGGCATAAAAATAAAGATCCAAGAGGTAACGACATAGGGAACCCTAAAATCTGACTAACTACAATAGCAACAACATCAAGAACAGATATGTAAGGAGGCGGTTCAGCAACGAAAACCAAGCCCTTCGACCGGTTGACAAAGTAGAGACTCCTGTGTTTAGGCCCGTCTTTCCACTCAGGGATAATGGAATCCTTTGCTAGAAGAGTGATGTCCAGAGATCTTGGAAGGAGGAGGAAACGAGTGTGGAGCATCTTAACAAACTGCAACTTCTCAGAAACCAGTTGCAGAGAACTATGTACAGTTTCCACTCGTAAATTAGTGGTTGAGGTATTAGGATTCGCTATGCTATTCACAATAGTCCACACAGCATCGAGGAATGATCTGCTCAACAGCTTCTTCCTGATAACAGAGAGAGGCACAGATCGAATACTTTCTAGTGGCTGCAGATGTTCTTCCTGATCAAGTTCCTGCAAATGTCCGCAGACCGTGAGAAAATGAGCAAATCAATTTTGAACAAAGAGTTCCAGGGCGTGAAGCAAAAGCCAAAACAAACATACAGCCTTACCTCCACAACAACTTCAGATAGCTTTCTGATGCCCAAAAGTAAACACATCCTCTCTGGGATGTCTTGGTGGACAAATCTTAATCTGGTGGTGTCAATGCTATTTACATACTGAGAACCATAAGAATCGACATATACGCATGACCTTGAATGAACAAGTCTGCAACCATCATCTGGGATGATTGCATCTTCTTTCCAGTTGCACAAATCGGATGGGGTTGCCTTGACAGATGTATCACACAGAAATGAGAGGATTTCCATTACAGCACGGAGTTCATTTGGATTGAGGCGTTGATATCCACATGCCTTTTGGAGGTTTAGAAGAAGATCCTTTGCAGCAGCAGCAGATAACAGATCCTGAAGGCCCAATTCTTTGAGGACCTTCACGAAAGGAAGATAGGGAGTTGGAAGTTCAAAGGCAAAAGGTGACAGGTTTACTGTCAACCTCGCAAATAGAGAGCTCGCCATCACCAGGCGTGTTCCATTAGCAGCAGGCAGAAATGCTACACCCTGTAATTCTTTTTTCTCTGCATAAGAAAATTGACATAATATCGCTAAGAAAATTGACATAATATCGCTAATAAAGTAGGTACAAAGAGAAAGAGAATGACCGACATAATTGTCAAGAAGTCGTAACACGAGGACTCTCAACAGAAGCCTGTAATGTCATATCAAGAACCAGCTCATCCTAATACTTGAGTTGTTGAGATAGAACCAAATATGAAACTTAAATCATTCCCTTAAAATAACTAAACGAGGTTGGAATTGCAACACAAGCTCAGGTAGAGATACCTGAAGAAGATAGAGAATCCCAGACACTATCCAGATACTTCAATACTTTGGATGATGCTTCATCAACTGTCATAATGCCAGATGCTGTTGGCCAATGAGCAAGAGTATCTTCACCGCCATTTCTTCCAATTACCTGTGATATGTTTTGTTAGTATGGTGTTACTGGACAAGGTTCAAATATGGGAGGATAGTACCAAACAATCTTGTTACCTTTAAATGTTGAAGGACCCTAGCGAAGGGTGGAGGACTTCTCAGATGTAGCACTCCCCAAGAGTATTCTGGTGGAATGAAATTTTGTCTAGATATAATGGGAGAAGAACTCCAAGCCAAAGGCCAATCCTTCACCAAAATTGCTTCACTATATGAGGTGAGCACTTTCTTTCCACTAATGTTAGGAAACCCTAGTTCTGCAGGGACACAGGCAATCCTCCCCAGATGATTACAGAAGCTGTTGCTGTAAAGAACTGCAAAGTTGGATAATATAGCCTCAACAACTGATCCAGCTAGCGCCCATATTTCTGCAGAAATCGCATCACTAGAAGAATTCAAATCTTTCCCGAAATCACCGAAGTCCTCTATTGACTTGTCTTCATCACGCCCAAGAGATTCAACTTTTCTAGCACATTCAAGTATCACATCAGCTTCAGCCGCAGTTCGAAGACCCGATTTCCTCAAAATGCGAAGCCAGCCCTCTGTACTAAACCTTTCTCCAGGAAACTTCCTCCTTTCACCTGAGAACACAGATGCTAGCAAAGGATCACTTGGATCGAAAAGATCCTTAGGTATGGAAAGATCTGTTGAGAATTCATCTGCATTCCTAACAAACTTTGTCTCCTTCAAAATTTCAACTAAGGAAGAATCTGACTGCAGATCTTGCCAATTTGTGTAAAGATAAATCAAGATATCCTCCTGTTCAGATTGAAGTTTCCTCTCAAATCCTGGCAATCCAAACTTCACTAAAATCTGTTGATCAACTAATTCAGGAACCCCAAGGGCACGGAGCAATGAACTTCCGACAGAATCTGTTGAACAAGAAAGACAGCGCTCATCAGACAGCTTCAGAAATGAATTTGAAGAGATCATACACTGATCATGACCCCGTAATTGAGTGTAAGATCCAACAACTGTCTTGTATATGGGCAAAGAGCGCAAAATTTCCAGTTCTTCAACTCCATATTTGGAACCATTGGAAACAAAATCACTAGCAAAGAGAGTAAAAAGCTCTTCTCGATCCAAATCTGGAAGTGTTAGGATTTCAGGGAAATAGCCAGCACGTTTAGCTGCAACAAACTTGGAGGCAATTACTTGACCCAGCGATTGACTAGCAGACGGAAGAACATAACACGAGGAAGCAGAATCCGCAAATGTAGCATCAAACACAGGTATGTTCCACTGGTTAAGAAGTGATAACAACCATGAATACCTGCTCTTGGCTTGATTCAGAGCTGAAATGTAGGGTTCCATAGAATTGCCTTCAGTAGTATGCCTCATGGGAATATTTGCACTATCTCCTGCGTCATCATTCATTTCTGTAACTCCATTTCCAGGTACTTGGTCTGTGAGAGGGGGAGGAAAGAAAACAAGATTCCGTTCCTTTACACGGCATAAGATAGGCCTACCAAGAAAAGCAGGAACTAGAGGCCAATCGGTAAAAAGAGAAAGCTCTTCAGACGACCCACCATAGCATTTCCAAAATAATCGTATCCATTCATGGGATGGGCCCCCTTCGCCACCATGAGATGATGTATTTTCCCACGAAAACCATGGAGCTGAATTTGAACCCATTACATGATTCACCCAGTTCTCATGGAAAAGCAACTTCATATGTCTTGCCAGTAGTTGATAAGAGAAAGACTTGACTTTTAATAATGCTAGTGTGGCACACCTCGAAAATATATCAGAGAGGATGGATCGATCCAGTACTTTAGGATGAACGAACTTTGCTGCTAAAGGTAGCATTAGAACCTGCTGATCCTTGTCACCGATCCATAGTTCAGTACTTCCTAGTCTAGCTAAATTATCAGCTGCAGTTGGACAAGGTAAGCCTCTCAATTCACCTGCGACTTGTTGAAACTTCGGATCAAGATATCTGGCTCTAGAATCTGATGCCACATCCCTCGGAACTAAGGGTCCCCCAGACCTACCAATATCTTCCACAACCCCCCTGCCTATATCAAATAATACCCTCCCCAAACTAGCCATCACCTCCAGAGCATCTCCAGAACTAGCTGCACCCTGTGCAGATGAACCATCAAACCTCTGCATGTCAGGCATTGAAGCAGAACTAGCTACTCTATTGGGTGCCCTATGCATGGTTGCTGATGTAAGACTCCCTGAAGCCAAATCATTTCCATCAGAATTTGAGAATTCAGGGAATTCAACATCTGATAGACAGTAGTCAAGTACATCAATATAGGTGTCAACCGACCTAAGAACAAAAGATCTTGATGAAAACTTCAGAAGCTCCCTAACCATCTTAGGCTTGATTTCTCGTACCGCAACCCCAACAGCCTGGATCTCTGTCACCAATTCCCATGGCACCGAAAAGACTGGATAATGCTCCTTCACGAAGCTACAAACGGTTGCTGGAAGCACATTATCGCCTACTCCATTTCCAGGCAGTGAAAGAAACATACCCTCTTCAGTCTTGACCAGACTTCCAGAGTAAAGCTGCCATACTGGAAGATCAGAAACTTGGACATAAAACGGCCTAACGACTCGTTCGATCAAGCATTCCCAATCAGAATTAAGCACATCGGCTGATATGGAGTTATCGGCATCTCCAGGCTGACTCATTATTGTGTTCCCATTAGATTTTGGCCAAAATGAATATATTTTGTCGCCATATGCCTTCAAAGACCGTGCAGCATCCCGAAGTGCAATTGATTCAGGAGCAGAACTTGATGGCTCTCTTCTTAACTTCTGCATTTCCACCACTATATGAACGTATGAATCACGAACACAAGACATCAATTCTCTGTTCCAAGATTCAAGCAACTGATCTCCAGCTTCTGTCTGTGCTTGTGTCACTGCTCGTCTATTCTGGAGCTTAAAGAGAGTACGGCCTTTATTATGCCGCACAAGAAAACATCCAAGTACAGTGACAGGTAAAGGTAGGACTCCAGACAAAGGAAGAGGAGACATGAGAGAGCCCTTAAGGTTGACAGCAGCAGGGTGTTCATTTGTTGAAATGAGAGCAGCAACTCCAGCAACTGGGGTTAAGCTATACGCAAGATACCGCCTTCAAGGTAACACAGAGGTGTTATTGAACAAGGAATTAAATAGAAAAAAGAAGAAAAAAGAGGGAGCAAAATATTAACTGCCAGTGCTTCAATGCTATTCCCTGTCTAAACTTAGCGATTACTTGAACAAAAAACTTCTCTATGTACACAACTTTGCTATTAAGCAAGCACATTATCAAAGGATCACCAAAGACTTGCATATAACATGTGAAAAAGCAATTTCACCAACAAGATCAACCTCTGGTCCATACTTAACCACTTCTAAGGTGACTGGGGAAATAAGAAACTTCTGGCCAACATACTGCGTGCGCAAGTACAGGCAAACAGTGAGCAGCTAGCAAAAGAAGATCCATGAACCAAGGCTCAGGTATAAGCGAAAAGCTTCATTTCAAAGTATGGGGATGACATGTTGGGTCTTCTACTGGTTCCTGCTTAAGAACTATGGATGTTTGTAACATCTGAACTTGACTGGACCATTGAAAGAAAACCAAACTATCCATCCGCAACACAGTATCAAATTCATGTAGCAGTTCAAGTTTCGATCATGAAAAGCAACATAGAGCCTTAAATTTCAGTTCCAACTTTACCTATCAAGAGCCATATTTCTGGTCTGGCCAGAGCCAAGGCTAAGTACAATGAGCCATCGGTCCACTGATTTCGTAGTGCCTTTGTACAATTTCACATCTATGACATGCAGTTTAGTTGCAGCATTTGAACTACTGAAGAATCTTGCTATTTGAGACTGCCTCCACTTCTTCTCAGAGAATGGGTTCCTCAATGAGGCTGAAGAAGAATCAATAGAAACTGAAAAATCTTGACGAGGCTGTCTATTTCCCTCGTCCCATGTTGAGAGTGACACCTGAAATTTTATTGGTTAGAAATGACTTGATCATATATTTTTTAGAAACAGGATAAATTAGTTGGCTACTGAGGAGAACAAGATTCAGATGACACCGAACAGAATTGGCATAGTCCACATCCCCATATTACGTCCTTTTTGCCATCATCTCATTTGCTAGATTCAAGATAAAAAAATGTTAATGCAAATAGTTGAGTCTTCTTACTCTCTACTTCAAGATAAATTATTAATTTATTAAAGTAATGCTCAAAGCTTGATCATACGAATGCCAATGGCTATTGGCAACAGTTTCTACCTTTAGAATCGATTTCAAGAAAATAAGTAACCTTGACGCCTGCTCCTCAGCTCTATCAAATATACTCTTCACTCTTTTCAACCCCAAATCAAGACCATCCTTAAGACATTCCGATGACAATGGCATTCTAATGATAGTAGAATCCGAGGAAGACCATGGCAAGTCTTGATCAATCATCATAGGCTTAAACTGATCCTTGAAACGCTCAGTCAAATTAGTACCTGATACAGAAATCTAATAGTTCAAATGCCAGAAGGAACCACTAATTAGAAATAAAACGAAAGCACAGGGAAAATGAGCCAAAAAGAAATTCACTCTAGCACATAAGTGACCTGTTTGTAAAGAAGTAGACGGCAACTAAATGTTTAAGTTTTCCTATACTAAACAAGCTACAACATGTAGAGTCTTGGAACAGCGGAAGAGCTTATGAACAGCTCTAAATGTGCAAGGAACTCTTTTTGTCCTTACTTCATTTGATGCTCCATAAGTATAAAGGAGGGAGATGGCATGTAGAGAAGTTTCCTCTCAGGGATAGAAACCAAAAAGGCAAGCAACTAAGATACTATTCTGCACCAAACTTCCTGCCAATGAATTCACCTACAGCTAGCATCTGTTCCTAGCATCATTTAAAGAGATTTCTTCTAAGGCCCATCCACTTTCTGTCCTGGAACTAAAGCATGCTGTGATGGATGAGGATACTGTGCACAGATGATACCTCAGTATCTTTTCAAACGTAAGCAAGCTTCTTCACTTATGCCCTATTGCAACAAAGTATGCTCAAGAGATCACCTCTACAATTTACAGTACAACTTTCAGAACTTCCATTAGTAGTCTTGAACTTCCTTCTACATAATCTCATAAATGAATGGGAGAAGGAAAATCACAATTCAAGCAAAATGAATTGGATTCTGCATTTGTAGGAGCAACAGAAAGAACGAGCAGGAGGAAGCCAATTGACTATGGTGCATCATAAATTACCTGTTAAGGAGA
This sequence comes from Linum tenue, assembly GCA_946122785.1. Taxonomy (NCBI): domain Eukaryota; kingdom Viridiplantae; phylum Streptophyta; class Magnoliopsida; order Malpighiales; family Linaceae; genus Linum; species Linum tenue. Next base: position 12,649,940 of record CAMGYJ010000007.1, on the reverse strand, counting down.
ACATTTTTGCAGCAGGAGCATAACTTGAAGGTGTACCAAGTGCTAAACCACGTGGATCAAACATATAGAAGTGGCCACCAGAAACAATGGATAGCACATCACATATGAAATAACAGCCAAGAATTCCCAGGCCATAGTTCATAGTATCACCCCGAAGTCTCCAGGGGGGAAGAAGTTGAAGGCTACTTATCTCCTCTCTATTCAAGCTGACACCTTCCAGGACAGCAACGAGAGCTGGCCCTTGAAAGTCACCTGCACGACTCAGATTCAAACCAAGCAATCAATAATTCAGATAATATCCACCAAATATTATCATATTTAAAAACCGAGTTACTTTGCACAATCATTACTAGAAGTCGGTAAAAAAATAGTCCTATCAAATCACCTACTTAAAAATACGTTAATAGGTTTACCAGAGCTCACATTGTCGATGTAACTAGCATTAAAGATTGTGAACTTAAGATTACTTTGCTCATGTACATAAGGTATTACATAAAAGAAAGTACATATGCTAGTCCCTGAATACAAGTAATGACTAAGCAAACAGAAAATAGATGCAACAAAGAAATCAGGCTTAACGAAACCACAATAAAATTGAGATCTAACACTTTCAGCCTAAGTCTTACTACTTACCCAAATTGTGCTGCAACAATGACTGGCAAGGATGTTCCCTTTTGTCAAAGATAAGGTGCAGTGTTTTGGCTTTGCAGCAGTCTGCCAGTTCAAGAAGGTCGAACAATAAAAAGTCATTGTTCCCATACAATGCAAGAAGTTCACTCACTTTACCAAAGTCCATGCAAGGTAGATCTCTAGTCATGTCTTCATCAACCAAGGACAGGCAGCGGAGGGACTTAACTCCTAGCATGCTTGCCAAATCATTGCTGATACTTGGATGCACAAAATGTTTTCCGAGTAGAACACTGTTCTCTATCCATGGTGCATCGTTATATACAAGGTCCCCAGCACACACAAGAAACGCAGAAGAATCTGGAATTAGCAAAGCCGTACTAGAGGCCTCGACTAATGGCTTTTCAGAAGAAAAGTCTGCCACGGCCTCCAGGATGCAATGGACAAAACCTAACTGATCAGTTGAAAGAGGCCCTTTCACATCTTTTTGCAATCGCTGCAGCACATGAAAGTAATCCCAAATATCAAAACTCAGTCTCACTCCTAATTCAAGGAGTAGTTCCCTGAACTCTGTTAACTCAGATGGTACAACATACAAATAAGGGGTAAACTTCACAGGTGAATCAAATGCAAGTGCTGTTGGTGATACAAAATCATCACCAATCCAAACCGAAGAAACACCACGAAGAACTGTCTTCAAATCTACAAACTCATCACTGCCAATATATTCTTGGAGACAAGAATAAAGTGTAGGAATGCCCACTTGAAATGCAGCATCCAAATCTGGTCTCTTGGATGTATGTAGCTTGAGCTGTTCATATGATTTAGACAACTCTATCAATTGTGCAGACAAAACATCCAGACTCAGGAGCTCCGTCCAGCCAAGCTTTTGCTGCAGGTACATACTCTTGCATTCACCATCCAGGACGTACATTTTACTAGACATGGTCCACAACTGAGATTTAGGTCTGACAATAACTGGTGATGCAACTTGACTGTTAGATGATAACCATGGCAATCCTTCTATAGGTGGATTTTTACAAACAGGGCACCAAGCAATGGTCTTCATTTCGGACCAAAATTCCTCCTCCACTTTATCACAACTGAAATTTTCCAAAAACCATTCAATATTTGGATCATTGATAGGATATCTACTGTCAATCCCAGAAGAATCAATATCCGCAGCATCTGCATCTTCAGCTGGAATATTCTGAGCACCTATATCATCATGAAGCTCATTAGGGACGCCATCACCATCCTTGGCTGACAGCTTATGTGCAAGTGCATTTAAATAGGAAAGCACCTTCTGCCCATAATCCACTGCTTTAGAGTCACTAGAGTCATGCAACAATGACACTGTTTTAGCACAATCAAGAATACCAGAGAAGCCCAAGCTTCTCCTAAGTCCAAGATTGACCAGAACATCCAAAGTTTCCTGATCAGAAAATTCAGCTGCAGGAAAGAAGGCCTGTAAGTGGAGCACATTGCTCAACTCAGTAACACGAGGATCATATAGCCTGCCAAAAAAACATTAACGCAAAACATCAATATAGAGTGACACTTAAATAAGTCTCATGAGGCCACTTTTACTAGTACATGCCATAGTTTGGTCACCATAGTTACTACTACATGCCATAGTTTGCTCACCATAGGCCACTTTTACTACTTTCGTGAAAAGCAGGATAGTGGCCAATATGCCATCGTGGATAGATTTGAAAACAGGAAAGCAAAAACAAATAACACCTTAATTTACTTTTGAAAGCATCCAATAACTGAAATTCACCCCAACAGAAGGAAAAAGAAAAGCTTTGCCACATATCAATGCCATACATTAGGAAGAAAATGTGAAATGGAGATGTTGAATGAAAAACATAAAGCCAGTCACAGCCTCCACATAATATTAGGCAGCAAAGCAGAATCAGCCTTTTCCAAAAATAAATCCCATGAGATACTGAATTTCAGACTCCTAAGAATTTAAGAAAGACAACACTTGCAGTTTGAAATGCCTTGTACAGTATGCAATTTCAAACACAGGTCTAATTCATAAGTCGCTCAAGCAGAATGAAGAAGACCTCATTCTTACAGTCAGTCCAGAAGAAAACCAAATTACTACTTCCATTCACAGAAATGAAACCAGGACCGACAATAAAGAAAGAATACAGAAGTTATCATGTACAAAATATACCTTGAAGGCTGTTGCCAAGATCCATTGCCAGCCAAAACAAAAGGTGTCTCGGAAAGGGCAGATCTAATGGAGACATCATCTGTAATTAACAGCTTCACATCCTGTAGAATTGTTAAAACAGCTCCCTGTTGTGAAAGAAACTCAGGCATTCTGTTCAGTACATAACCTTTATAGAATTCCACTCTTGATGGTTCCCTAATCTCCAAATATCTCCTCAAAATAATTCCTTCTCTCTCCGACTCAGCACGCACAAAATCATCATCCAAGAGATCCTCCCGGACACCTTTTGGCTTAAGCCATTTTGTAGGCTTAGTCAGACTAACTAGTTTTCTGCTTTTGTAGGACTCAAACATAGGAAGTTGTTTGATGAGCTCAATAAGCGAGTCATCCATCTGTTCTTCCATGAACCATTTTGATTGAAGAACAAAACTCCGCAGTTCATGCAGCTCGCCAGCGGATGCATCTGCGAAAATCCCCTCAACATCCTCTGCCTTCCCAGCAGCGGCCAGAAATGCTTTTAATATCCCCGATGCTGTTGGAGGCTGCACAAAGTTCCCAAGCTGCGGGTGTTCTAAAGGTAAGTCATTCCTCAAGAATAAACATCCTACTTTCACCAATAAAGAGCGCATGTTTTCACTCCAGCCATTGTCCTCGATCACATTCGAATTTGGAACCAGCCGCAGAAGACTGTTGTCTTGAACAGGAAGTATAGGCCATTTAGAAAAGATTGAGAGGTCATCACAGGATGACTTTAGGTAGTTCCATAGCAATCGCATCCACTCTAGAGTTGGTTGACCCTGCTGACCAGGAGCCCAAGTTACTCTTTTTGAAAGCTGCCACTCAGCTGGAAGCAATTTCAGAAAGAGTTTTTCAAGCAAATGACAGGAGAGAAGAGAAACATTGGATTTCTCACTCTCAGCAATGCTACACAGTTTTTGTTTAACACTTTCTGGAAGTTCCACATCCACAAGTACATGAGTAAGTGAATCCTTCAAAAGACCACACTCATTGCCCCATGTGACATAAACCCTTTCACCAGTCCCATTTTTCTCAAAGCTAGCATGTGAACCATCGGCCAGAGGTAACAATGCTAAACCATACAAATTTTCGGGTTGAGTGGGATTCAAATCAACTAAACAATATTCAAGGGTTACAACAACTGCATTCCTGTTCTTGAATCCACGTTTCCGCCGAATCAACAAGGTTCTTAACAATTGTGGTGTTAGAAGGTTCAATGAGGAACATGCTTCCATAAATTGCTCAACAAGTAGCTTAGAGGCAGTCACCAGGGGTAGACCAGCATCTGATAATGCCTCCACAAGATCACGAATTCTATGAAAAGAAAAATCAGGGAAGAGTGCTTGTTTGGAAGAAATCCACTGACCTCCTCGTGCCTTTGTATATAATACACGAAGACCAGATTCAGATAAAAATAGATAAAGCTTCCGCGCCATTGATGCCCAAGGTTCTAACACTGCTGCTGTTGGCCAATATGAAAAGAATAAATCGCATGGACCAATCTCAATAGCAATTTTCTCAAGCAAGTGGCCATATGCAGGGGCAGCAACATTATCAAGGACGTAAATATTCCAGTCGGACCTTTTCTTCCCACCCCCTGCCATATCATTACCAAACCAAATATCTCTGCGGTTGGAGGACAGTTCAAAGTATGAGTTAATGTGTGCTGGAAGACCAGTACTGATTGGCAATGGTAGGAAGCAGAAAGCACGGCCCTCGAAGTTCTCCCTACTTTGCACTGAAGCATTAGAAACTTTAAATAGGTCCGGTGTGAAATGGCAGCTCATGTCAGAAGCATCATATTCCCCATCCACATTCACAGAATGTATGTAGGCAGCAACACAAGCCCATGGAATTGATTTATGAGATTCACCTCCAGAAAATTTCCTTCCTCTTCCAGCGCCCAAACATTCACCCATTATCCAACAGTGAAGCAGGCTTCCAGAAGGGTTTTGCTCAGCAACGACAATCTTCTGACACTTATGCAGGAAGTCTTTGTCTATGGATTTGCTCAACATTTTGACGGTCTGATCTTTATCCAATCCACTAAAACGATTACGATCAATAAGACTGAAAACATCATCAACTGCATTGACCATTTCAGGCTCACTAACAGAATTCCTGCGCACGTGGTGGAGAAGTTGCATCTCACTACCATTTCCGTCCTTCACAAAAACAGAGATCTTCTTCACATGGCGTAGAAAAAGCAGGGCATCAGAAACAACACCAGAGAAAGATGCAAAGAGAGACATGACATCTTCAATCACATAAGCTTCTTTCTTTATTTGACTGCGCAATGCCACATTAGAGCTTCTAAGAGGGAACCGAAATAGCGTTCCAGGAAATGGATGCTGCAAGTCACAACCGAAGTGCAAGAATGGAGAAAACTGATCAGGAAACTGCTCCAAGATGTTTCTTCCCACGAATTTGATCCGCAATCCAGGGTGGGAAGGAGAGATCCCAGGCAAATTGTTAGCATGTGGATCAAACATAACAATGTTCTCCCCAGAAACAAATGCTGGAATGTCTGTGAAATGATATACACAATTAAATCCAAGTCCAAATCTTCCAATTGCGAAAGGCTTCTCTAATTTACTTTCTTGGCCGATCCTGGAGATGGCGTAGAGATCCTGTGGACTGAAAACCGAGTCATTGAAGCAATACAGTGCAGGACCTTGCCAATCAGCCATTTCTGGAGACAGTACTGAAGACGTTCCATACTGGGTCTTATCCAAAAGAAATATCACTTCTGAAGCGCCGGCATCTTCTGCATTTTGAACCAGCTCAAAAAGAATACCAGGTCCATCAGCATACATCTCAAGTATATGCTTAAGTCTTGTAGTCAATGCCTCATGCTGTCCAAAGGCTTCCGCAGCCCCAGATAAACTCAGATTCATTGAATCAGCACTCTCAGCCAGCAATATCCTACGGAGTGAGCAGACTCCAAGCTTCTCAGCAACTTCATTGGAGATATTACCATGGACAAACTTCTGAACTGTCCTCTTTGCACTCAATGACATGATTGATGCGCCACCAAAAGAGCTGTCAGATTCATCTGAGCCAAGCAACCAGGGAGCATCATTATAGACTAAATCCGACGCAGGGAAAAGTCTTCCAGAAACATCAGGCAAATATAATTTGAGATTTTGCTCATGAAACTGAACCTCAGCGAGATGTTGGACAATCAGTATAGCTGCTCTGATTTCCTGGGAATCAAGAGGGGAGGAGCCTTTTCTTATTGCCATTCTGGTCAAAATATTAGCATAGTCAATGGGTTTGAAGTATTCTCGTACGCCAAGCTCCAAAAAGAAATCTTTGAAAACAGCTAAATCTACTGGGATCACACGTACATAAGGAGCCAAATGTAGAGGACCATCAAGAACAACCTCATCACAAGTAGCAAATCCATCTCCCACCCAAATCCAACGAGAACCTTCAAGAACAGCCTTTACAATGTCCATCTCCTCTGAACCAACTAAGCTAATCATCATAGCATAGATCCTCGGCATTGCCAAGGCCAACTCCTGGCGAAGAACCTGATCATTGACGATTTCATTATTTTTACCAAGCTCGAGCAATTGGGCAGCAATTGCACTTCCTCCCGGAGGAGAGAGCCAACCAAGGTTATATGCTAATGCTGTGGAAGAGCATTCTGCATCCAGTATCCTCATGCTAGCAGAAACAAGCCATAAATCGGCCTGTGGCCTTACCAGCCTAGGAGGAGCAACCATGGATGAAACCAGAGGCCAAGGTAAAGTTGGGAAAGGAGCAGAAACCATTACCGGGCACCAACAAATCAAGCGAAGATCATTCCAGAATTTTTCAAGGTCAGATTTCAAATGCCGCGGCCTGAAAGCAATTGCAGCTCGTGAGAATATTCTGTTCACAGTCCCCTGATCATTGCTTGATTGATTGGGCAGCCACTTCATAGCATTCACTTCGAGGTAGGAGAGAAGCAGTTTCCCTCTGGAATGAGCTTTCTGCTGATCTTCATGCATCAGCTTTTCTATTTGTCGGGCACTCTCTATAACTGTCTCAGGAGAAACAGATGTTTTGAGTCCCAGGCCATGTAGCATGTCCAGAATATTAGGTTCAAGAAAAGTACCACAAGGAAAACTATCAGAATCTTCCAACAAAGCAGCCAACTCTTCATTGCGAGGATCATAGAGAGCCACAGGGCACCTAATACCCCCACTTAGGGTAGGGACGAATTCCAAATTTCTGAGACATTCTCTGAAAGAAGAATCCTCCACACACAGCTGTGGCAAGTTTTGGAGGACAGAGAGCATCACAGGATCCCGCACTCCAGGATGCAAGTCCTTCACAGTACTAAATACATATTGCCTGTAGAACTGTGTCTTCTTCATTCTCTCAATTCCAAAAATATTTTGCAAAATCTGCTCTTCAGTAGCAAAGGAGCACATAATGACCTCAACGCCCAGGAAATTCCTAGGGACATCCATGGGAGGCAAGTACTTTTGAGGATGTCCTAGATCAGAGAAGATGGCATCTTCAACAGAGGTTCCCCCATAAACTCTATAAACGGGAAGCTTCTTGCAAGTACTAATGACGGATTCATTTATGCGATCTCCCATGTACCATTTTGGATCAAGAAGAAACCTCCGAAGTTCATCTCTCTCCTCCACTAGCAAAGTCTGAAATGGTCTTCCCATTACGCCACCATTTGAAGAGACAGCATCAAAAATCGACTCCACGACACCCACACAATCAGCATCAGACACATAGAGAGACAATTCTGAATGTCCCACCCCATAGCTGGGATCAAGTATCTTGCAACCAAACTTAATAAGGGAGCCCTGGACTAGACCAGGAAGGTTATCTGCAGCTAACATTCTTGACTGTCTAGAAGGTCTGTATAAATGGCCAGAGGTGGAAGGCAAAATAGGCCAGTCACCAAACACTGATAGCTTTTCACAGCGACTTCGAAGATATTGCCAAAACAGCTTAAACCACGATGCAGTAGGATGAGTATGAATAGTCTCAGGGTCCCATGCAACCTTGTCTTTGTATTTCCAGTCGTTAGGTATAAATCTAGGGAATAACTCCAGCAAGTTTTCAATCTTGAAAATAGTAAGATTTATGTTTGAAGATTGTGCAACAGAAGAAAGTCTGGTTGCAATGTTTGGTGGAATATCTGGATCAATTAATCTATCAGATACTTTCTGAAGCAGCATATGTTCCAACTCATCATCACAAATAAAATAAGGGAACCCTTTTGAGCCATCACGAAGTACCCCGAAATCGCCATTCGCTAGCGGGAGCAAAGGCATGTTGCTTGCATGGATTGCAACATCACAATCAATCAAATCTTCGAGGCAATATTCCAACAGCACAAGCCTGTAAAATTTGCTCAATTTCTGGAGAGATTTGCAACCCTTAATGAAATGGCGTACAGTATCTGGAGTAACCACTTTCTGCTGAAAACCAGAAGCATATTTCAAAAACATATTAAACAAGTTATTGGGTAAATGAACAATAGGCATTCCTAGCTGCAGCAAGGCCTCACCAAGTTCTTTACTTTTAATGAACTCTCCGTCATGAAGAAAGGCTTCAAGCGGAGTCACCCACTTTCCACCATCTAGGTCTGAATTCAACATGGGAGCATCACTGATCTTTCTGTATATGTTCTCGACCAATATGCTCCATGGCTCTTCAAAACGACCAACGGGAAACAAAGAATAATACAAAGATGTTGGTCCGAGCATCTCTTGTACACCAAGCATCAAGCATCTGAAAGTAGGAGCGACAATATCTTCTAAAAGAAGCCTATTCCAGACAGAACGAACTTTTCCACTTCTGTCCATATCATCCCCATACCAAATGCCGCGGCGATTAGAAGAAACCTCGAAGTATGCATTAACTTGCACACTCAATCCAGTTCTAACAGGTAGTGGAAGAAAACAAAATGCCCGACCAAGCTTCAGATCATCATTCTGTATACAATCACATGAAAACAACATGAGGTGCTATTTATGAGAAGACCCTTGACAAGCCAGCCCCTGAAACATGTAACCCAGATATAGTTCTAGGGCGAAACACATCCAAGCTTAGAGCAGAAGTATGAAGCAGTATAACCGAGTCTCAGAACCGTAGTAAATTAAGAAGAAATAAACTCAAGGCAAGGGCCACTTACATCTGATATGCAAGCTGCGACAGATGCCCATGGTAGCAAGTGAATATCATACTCCTTAGAAGCAGTGGAAGCGAAAGAAGCAATTCTGCTATTCGAAGATGCCATAGCTTGCACTACGTGAAAAACATCAATTCTCTTCTTCACTTCACTTCCACAGACTTCCTCACTCGAGAACTCCACTGAATAAGAATCCATCTCACTGTCCCCATAACCAGGAGTAGGGGATAGCCGTAAATTCTTCGTCATTCTCAGAAGAGCTTTCCTGTGCCGGATAACTTCATCGTTCACTGAGCTAACAGAGCAAGAATATAGCTTCCTTGGGTGAGGCTCTCCAACATCCCACACATACATCTCCACTGAAAGCACGCTCTTGAGGAAGAGAAGCGAGAACACACCTTCTTCATAAAGCTGACCGAACAGAGAAAGCACATCTTCATTCAAGTAGGCCTGTCTCGAGAGCTTGCTCGTCGCCGCTTGATCTGAGTTCCTCAAGGGGAAGCGGAACATAGTTCCATTAAAGGGAATTTTCATGTCGCACCCAAAGGCACAGTAAGGAGAGAATTGGTCATTGTAGACGGAGATAGCAGCTGAAGCGACGAAATCGATTCTCTTGCCAGGGTTCGCCGTCGATACATTGGGGAGGTAAACCCCCTGTGGATCAAACAGAACCACGTAATTGCCACTGACAAAAGACGGCAAATCCGTCAAGTGGTACACGGAATTGAACCCTACTCCGAACCGGCCAGTCTTCCAAGCCTGACCGTGCTTCGCACTCCCACCAATCCTCGAAATACTGACGAAATCCTCCTCCGTGAACACGGCGTCATTGTAAGCCAAGAGCGCCTGGCCCTGCCACTGCGACAAGGAAGGAGACAAGAGAGATTCAGTGGCGTGGATTCGACGATCGAGACAGAGACGGACCTTGGTTGCTCCGGCATCGTCCGCATTCTGAATCAGCTCTTTGAGAACGGTTGTGCCCTCGGGATAGTTGACGAGTACTTCGCGGATTCTCCGGGTTAGGTCTACTTTCTGACCGAAGTCCTCGAGAAAGATGGATTCCGACGACGACGACATCAACGGAATTGGAATTGCAGAACACCTACTCGCCTGGGATTGTTACTGACGCAAGGACGATGATCCACGGCCGAAGCGGCATATCATCCCAACACGGAGACGGCGGTGGTCAATGTCGGTTTTGACGTCTCTGATTTGGCTTTCCTTTGCGTTCGGGAGAACCCAATTGGCTACTTTTTACCCGGCTGTAGAAGTTCTTAACCGTCCTGAGTCTGAACTCTGACGATGGCGACGACGGGGAGGAGAACTTTTTTGCGTACGTCTGTACATGACTACATGTGGGCCTGCGGGGATCAAACACGAGAATACAGGTCAGTTTACTAATACTGGGCCTAAAGCAAGAAATTTGTCGGCTCACATTGGACCCTGAGCACTGCTACCGTTTCGATATGGACCATATTCTAGGCATTGGACGGGAAAGGAATCGACTCGGCGGATCGGGTGGATTTCGACCATGAAATTAATTCACCCATTCTTCAACGGATTGAAAATTTTCCAACCGTCACCCATCCATACTTAGTCTCGGCCCTGGGGTTGGATCCGGCGGATGGCAGATAGTGCAGTTGGATGTGCGAGTTGACCCACAAGTCAACGCTTAAAAAATGCAGAGTTGTTATCATTTTATTACTAGTAAATTTTAGGGTAATGTCTATTTTTTATCCAAATCTTTTTCAGATTCTTTTATATTATCCAAACCTATCGAAATACTAAAAATTAACCAAATGTTAATTTCCAATTAGCAATTTTGTTAGTAATATTGACTTGTCAACATGATACTACGGTTTGAGAATTATCAAACCCAAACCCACCCAAAAATATTTAAACCCTACGGTTTGTTTCTAATTGGGTTGGGTCGGGTTGGCGATATTTTTAAGTAAAAACCCAACCCAACCCAACCCAACATAGAATATATAATTATTGGGGAGTTCTACGGTACCTAGAGTGAAATTCGGGGTACAGCATACCTTGAGTAAGAAAACGCTATCCAGAACTTGAATTGACTGATATTTCGGACATGATACTATACTCTAACCCTTAAAGATCAAAACCTAGGTCTTAGTTATCTAAATCTTATACCCCAAGATCAATTTAATTAGAAACAATAATCGACGGTTATGATTCGTCCAAATTTAGGCAAAAAAATCAATGCACCATCTTAGGGTTTATAGTGTATGATTTAGATAATTAGGACCTAAGATTCACTCATTAAGGGTTAAGGTATAGTATCATGCCCAAAAATCCTGCTAATTCGAGGTCTAAATAGCGTTCTCATACTCAAGGTATGCGGTACCCCGTATTTATCGCTATCTTAGGGTTTGTTCATCATAAAAATATTTTATAACTAATTAAAATTTCAAACGAATAAACCGAGGTGAAAGGTATCAAAATTCACAAATGTCAGTTGAATTTTAATAAAATGTGATTTACTTCAACATATGTCTAGTTATTTTCATGATATTTGTTGAAATAGGCTAAAAAGGTTATAAACAAATGCATCCATAATATATTATTCTATTAAAATTGTACACAAGAAAAAGGATTATGTGAATCATAACTATATTGAATTTATGTCTAAACTTTAAGTCGAAGAGTGCATTAGATTAGGGAGACAATGATAAGAAAACATGACGAAATATCTTAATTTTCTCATAAGTATGGTTATATACGACATAAATATTTTTAGATACGAACTCATACTAATAGTTGGAAGTTGGAACACGGGTTGGGTCGGGTTCTACGGGTTGTGTAATCCAAAATTCAAACCCAACCCAAAAGAGGCGGGTTGTACAAAAGAAAATCCTCACCCAACCCAAAACCTTCGTTTTAGCGATAAATACGGGTGGGTTGGGCCGGGTTGGACGGGTGGGTCGGTTTGCGGGTGTGTTTGTTCACCCCTAATACTAACTTGAAAGAGACACATGAAGGTCAACATTCCAAAATTTTAGTATTTTAACTAAGAAAAGAGTTACAAAATTATTAACGATAACGTAAAAATGGCTAATATTTTGATTGATCGTTATGAAATATTTGGTTAATTAATAGAATTTTAATAAGTTTTGATAATATAAAAGAATCTTAAAAAAGTTTGGATAAAAATAGACATTACCCAAAATTTTATGTTGTTCAAAGCTAATGTTGATGTATTTTGCATATAATTGTAATATAAGTGAAAGTCAAGCACTATAAGCAATACATTAATTTATCAACTTATTGTCATAAACTACACAAACAACATGATATATACCAAGTAACTGTATGTATTTACACCAAAATAATTTTCATTAATTATTACATGTATGAACAGTTTGACCACTTTAAGTAGTTGGTCCGCGTGTATATGGATGGTCCAATTTATCAAATCTGGGCGTAGGGTTGGTGGATGGTAGCTCAGGTGTGGATACCATCCAAATCCAATAATGGATGGTAGTGTCCAATATCATGGATATCATCCAAATCCAATAATGGATGGTAGTGTCCAATATCATGGATACCATCCAAATCCAATAATGGATGGTAGTGCCCAACATCATAGATACCATCCAAAATTCCAAATCTTATAATGAATGGTAGTGTCCAACATCATGATACCATCCAATTCCTATTATGGATGATGGTGTCCAACAACATGGATACCCCATCCAAATTCTATTATGGATGGTACCATCCCAAATATAACGGACACCATCCAAAAGACTAATTGGATGGTGACCATCCTATATTATGGATAACATCCAAAGTACTAGTTGGATGGTACCATACATGTTGAAATTAAGATGATGTAGTGACGTGCCCAGAGACTTCTTGGCAACAACTGACTAGCGTAGAAGCTAAGCGGATCTACTTTTCTGGAGGAGGGGAGAGAGAGCAGTTGGACGACTCTGGGAAACAAAACTGGAAACAACCTTCTGGAGCAGGACAGACAAATCAAATCACAAACAGTCTCGTCAAAATTTATCTTTTCTCTCTAGAACAGTAACTGTAGCAGTAGCACCAGGGACCCTTCAAGGAGGCTTCTCTGTTAGTTGTAGTCAGTAGTTGCGGAGCTCTCAAGGAATCTCCTTAGGAGTAGAGGTAAAAGTAGCCAGATCCTTTGTTGTATGCAACGAACACCCTCGTTCGAACAGTGTTTGAAGAGATGTGAACCGAGTAACATCATTTTTTGTTTTCTTGAAGTCAGGGTGCATTGATCACGCAAAATTCCACCAAAAACAGTATGTTTTCGTTGTGATTCCCAATCTCAACCCAATAGGCACAATAGAGGGCAAGATTTGCTAATGAATAAATGAAATGATCCATTCGCCCATAAATCTCCAAACAAACAGCTTGAGCAACGGGATCCAATGAAGAGGAGAGGAGGTAGGTGACCTAGGTAGCTAGCTGCTTTATGATGGGAGATCGGGTTTGCGGGTGACCCCCGCACCCGTCCATCAACCATCTGCCTCCTGCGGGTTGCACTTAGCCTATTCGTCACCAGCTTACCGACCCACCCACAAATGCGAATTGGATTATTTTGTGGGTGGATCGTGTCACATCCGTGGGTCACCAGCCCGCGTGCCCCACCCTAAGTGGGCCGTTGAGGAACTAGGGGCCTTAGTCGCCAATTTCATTTTCAAAAATTTAATGGTTTCAATTAGTGTCATGGTAATTGCATTATTGTTTTATAGGCTAATTCCACTAGGAAGCCCAAACTATTCAAAAAGTGTCATTTGTGGCCTAAACTATTCAATATGACAAATCTGGCCCAAACTATTTTTGTGTTAATGTTGACCGTTAGTAGATCATAGAAAATGTAGTCAGCTTATATCTGGTTTGGGCTGAGCTGAGCTGAATCCGCACTAGTAACAACAGTGTCGGGATCTGGGTTCCGCAGTTTGTCGGATCTGAACCGAAATAAATTGGCCAAGAGAGGCAGATGAGGAGTATGTGGGGTCGAGATGGGGAGTGGTGGTGGTTGTGTGACCAGGAGTCGAGGTCATCGTCGTCGTGGCCGCCGCCGCCGCCACTATGGTCGTGGGATTTGCGACGAGCAACGTAGGGGGAGGCGGAGTGGGGCAAAATGATTGGGTGTTGGGATGAATCAGATATGCGACGGAGTTGATCAAAAGAAGAGACAACTACTGGCGGCCCGAAATGGGAGCGGGGGAGGAGCTGGGAGCTCTGCCGTAGAAGACGAGGGTTAGAGATGCGGAGAAGACGAGGGTTAGAGATGCAGGGGTATTTTAATTTTTGTTTAACTTTTCCAATTTGAGTTGCGGCCTCCCCCATCATTTTCCTTTAACTTTTCTAATTTAATTCTTCCCAAATAAATTAATGGATTTTAATTTAAAAATAAAAACCTGATGTGGCAGCTGACGTGGCGCATACATGGCTTCCACATATGTGCCATTTAATCAACAATCAACATTTTATGGTTGACCGTTTGATCAACCGTTATCTATAACGGTCAACGAAATTGTCAGGACGTAAATGACACACAACTATCATACGTCAGGACACAAATGTCATATTGGATACTTTAGAACACAAATGACAGATTCTTAATAGTTCGGGTTTCCTCTATATAGTTTGTGTAGTTTATATGGTTTGTAAATTTGATTTATACAGTTTGTGTAGTTTGTCATTTTTGTCCACCATGTTTGTATGTGTTAAAAACAACCTGGTTGATTTTGTGACGGAACTCCTATATATAGAGACAAGCCTCCAAAGTCAACCCGATTGTTTTCCATTTTGTATTGTTTGTGGGTCTTTTTTTTTTTTTTTTGACAAAAGATAATCATAGATTGATACCACAAAAGATAGTTACATCCTGGAGAACAGCCAGGCCTGATAATTGAAAGCACGACTCATGGTCGGGTACAAGGAGAGGGCTTTCCTAGCCACCAAATGGGCTACCCTATTGTTACTCCGACCTATAAAGCGAATACTAAACCCAGGGGTGCTGGTTAAAAGATTTAACACTTCCTCCAAAACCGCACCCATCCTTCGATCACGAGTGTCCCGATGCTTGATTTTGTCAATGACCACTTTCGCATCTCCTTCAAATCGGACAGCAGAGCACCCTTGTCCCAAACACCAACGAATAGCCTCACGCAACGTTAAAAGCTCCACAGTCGCCGGATCATCTTGGTCTTGGAAGTGAACCCCATTAACCCGGTGGATATCACCAGAGGGAGTCATAAGAACCATTCCCCCCGCCGCATGCGACCCCCTCCTCGTAGCTCCATCCCACCTACAAACCAACCCACCAGGGTCAACCAGCCTAGACCCAAGATCGTCCATGACCGGGTTTGAGTGATGGTCATCCACCGGGAGACGCGCCCATTCCTCAACCTGCTGCATAAATTGACGCATAAGCGCCGGTAGACTGAACTGCTTTCCCTCGAAAACCACCCAGTTACGGGATTTCCAAATACGCCACAGGACTGCAATAATGGCCATCCACTGCGAAGGCTGAGGCACTAGACCCAATACTTTTTAAAGGAACAGGGGAAAATTATCACGGGGCAAACCCTCCCCTAAGTGCTCCAGCCCCGCTGCCCCCCATATAGCACGCGCAACCGGCCAATCCAAAAAAAGGTGCTCCAAAGATTCAGGACCTTTCCAACAGACCGGGCACCGAGACATCACTGGGATATGACGGCTAATGAGAGCTTCAGTCGTCGGTAAAATCCGATTGAATATCTGCCACGTAAAAACCTTCAACTTTGGCGGTATATTAGCCTCCCACAGCCGAATCCAACTCGCCCTATCCATCCAATCCACTGTTGGCCTCCATCGGCCCCTTCTCTTTTCCAGGGTCACAGCCAGATGATACGCCGACTTAACCGAAAACTCCCCATCCGCCGTATCATACCATATAAGTCTATCCTCCACATTATCACGCGGGAGAGGGATGGCTTTGATGAAACGACACGTCATAGGATCAAACCACTGCCTAAGTTTTTGGTCACACCATCGTCCCTCCCCGTGACAAATTAACTCTGCCACTGCCGGGTCACCACCAGCCGACAACACCTGAGGATTATACTGCATGGGCTCAAACTGAAATTCTGGGACCCAGGTAGAGCGCAACATAGATGCCGAGCGTCCATTCCCTACCTGCCAGCGTAGTCCCATTTCCAAGACCTTACGCCCAAACAGAATACTCTGCCACCCCCAAGATGGCCTAGACCGCGCTTTAGCCTACAAGAAATGTCCATTTGGGAAATATTTACCACGATAGACCTGGGCCAGCAAAGAATTGGGCTCATTTAGGATACGCCAGCCAAGCTTTGTATTGTTTGTAAAGTTTGTATGTTTTGTATTGTTTATAAATTTGGTCTGTATAGTTTGTCATTCTTAGTTTATATTGTTGTCAATTTTGTATGTTTGTATAGTTTGCATTTTTTGTAAATCTGATTTGTATAACTAGCGTACATTTTTTTTAAAAAGGACTAGTATAATAAAGGCAACTTTTAGGAAGTGACAGGAGAGAGAGAAAACTATAATCAATAAAAAAGAAATAAAATCATTTTTTAATAATACCAAATTACCCCTATCACTAAATGAAAAAAAATATTTTCATATTATAACGATTAGATTAGAGTGTTTATATTTAAGGGCTATGTGGAGTTTAGTCAAGTAATTAATGACCCTCTTACTCACCTAATTTGGAGTTTTGGACTCCTTGTTAAGTGCTTAGTCATAGCACCTTTGTTGACGAGAGGAAGAGACGAGTGGTATAAGAATAGTTGTTGATGTCGAGGTTGTAACCGATGTCGACTTCCTCAATCTTGGGCCCCGAAGCGATTTGAAGTGCCCCTTTATAGTAACCTTCTTTCGTGACGTTGCCTCCGATCGCTTCCTGCAAAAAAGGGCCCGTCGGCCTATCTCGGCGGGAGCACCCTCCGACGCTCAAGTTAGCCCCTAGTGTGGAGGATTGAGTAGTTTACAAGTTGTTTGCAGGAGGTGAGCTCGGGTGGTGAGAGTCACTGATTGCATTGGGCGCTCTCAAGGTACTTCCCCGGTCTCTTTCCTTAACTTTCACTGGAGAGCATGAGCTAGTTATATAGTAACTACCTAAGGGGACAACTGGAGGACAGGTGTCGGCGCCGGAGATGAAGGAAGGACACATCACTGGACATATCTCGTCTAGGTCCATCTGCGCTCGCCACGTAGTTGTACACATGTCAACCATGTTTCTGCCTAAGGGGAACACTTTTTTCATATGCAAACTAAATGAGTAGAGGCATGAAACATGTGCAGGTAGAAGTACATGCAATGGATCTAGGTGGGGAGAATAGATGTGTACTGGGAGTAGGGGGCGACAGGGGGCCCCGGCACCGGGAGGAGGGTGAAGCCCGAGAGCCTTGGTCCGAAAGCGATAGATGTCCGGGGGCCATGAACCAGGCGAGAGAAGAAGACCCGACGCCGGAACAATAGCGAGCTAGGGCGCCAGAAGGCGGACGAAGCCCGGGAGCAATATCGGGCCCAGGCGTCGGGCACCGGAATAGAGGCGAAGGCCCGGCGCCGGGAGCCGGGGCAATAACGGGCCTGGGTGCCAGGAAGAGGGCGGAGGGCGGAGCACGGGAGCCAGGGTCCGAAAACGATAACGGGTCCGGGCGCCAGTAAACGGACAAGAGGTGAAGGCCCGTCGTCGGGAGCTAGGGCAATGGTGGGCCCGAGTGTTGGGAGGAGAGCAGAGCCCGGGAGCCGGGGTCCGGGAACTATAACGGGCTCGGGCGCCAAGAAACGGAGGTGAAGGCCCGCCGCCGTGAGCTGGGGTCCGGGAATTATAACAGGCCCGGGCTCCAGGAATTGGACGAGAGGTGAAGGCCTGCCGCCGGGAGTCGGGGCAATGGTGGGCTCGGGTGCCGGGAGGAGGGCAGAGCCTCGGAGTCAGGGTCCGGGAATGATAACAGGCTCGGGCACCGGGAACCGGACGAGAGGTGAAGGCACTCCGTCAGGAGCTGGGGAAATGGTGGGCCCGGGTGCCAGGAGGAGGGCGGAGCCCGAGAGCCGGGGTCCAGGAACGATAACGCGCCCGGGCCCCAGGAACCGGACGAGTGGTGAAGGCCTGCCGCCGGGAGCCAGGGCAATGATGGGCCCGGTTGCCGGTGTCCGGGAACAATAACATGCCCGAGCGCCAGGAACCGGACGAGAGGTGAAGGCATGCCGCCGGGAGCCGGGGCAATGATGGACCCTGGTGCTGGCAGGTGGGCGGAGCCCCGGAGCCGGGAACGATAATGGGTCCGGGCGCTAGGAACCAGGCGCAATAATGTATTACGGAGAGCATTGGGGGCAATCGCGAGGCAATGTATGATTTACTGTTGGTGGGTCATGGCACAATTGTGTACTGATTGGAGCTGGACAGGCCCGACCCAATACTTCACCAGATAAAGTCGTGTGCTGAGCACGATTATCGGCCCAGGTACAATAATGCACTATTTGAGCAGATTGTGAGCTGGTGCGGTAAAAATATTTCTACATTGGGTATATAAATTGCCCCCCTTGTCGGTAGATTCTCGGTGGCAAGCATGGTGTACCCCGTGATTAATACCCAAATTTAATCTTGGGATTTTATTAGAAGACTACATATCTTTTATATTTTATTTATTTATTGAATGTTGGTGAAGATTGTTTGGGAAGTGCACAAGTCTTGGATTTGGGGAGAGAATTTTCCCTCCCTATGACTTTGGCCTTCATTCTTCTTGATTCCCATGAGCCGAATAGAAGACTGCGCATTTTTGTTGAATTTTGGTCAAAGACCGTTTGGAAAATGCACAAACCCTTGGAATTTTTAGAAGAGAAAGTGTTATCTTCCATGCTTTCCTCATCTTTATTCTCCTATAAATAGCTTCTTCCTCCCTTCTTCATTGTTCACTTCATTCTTCTCCAAGTGCTCCCTTTCATTGAGAGAAAACTTGTTAGTTAGCAAGTGTTGGGACCGACAACTTCTCTTACCCTATATGGGCCTTTCCACTTGGGCGTGAACTTTCCCAGACCTTCCTCGGGCGAAAATTTCATCGAAGCACCCAATCCCCAACCCGGAGAGGCCGATCTCTAACCTTAGAGTTGTAGTATCGAGCAACCCTTTCTTGGCCGACAACCAGGCGTAGCCGAGCATCTTCTTGACATTCTTCAACAAGGTCGAGGTTGTGGGTGAGCTCCTCATTGTTGGCTTCCGGGTGGAAGGCTTCGACTTGATATGATGACAGTTCTATTTCGATGGGTAACACCGCGTCAGTGCAATAAGTGAGTGTGTACGGTGTATCCCTTGTGCTAGTCTTGTAGGTGGTTCGGTGAGCCCACAAGACATGAGGAAGTTCTTCCACCCATTTCCCTTTGGCGTCATCTAGACGGTTTTTAGTCGCCACAAGATATTTTTGTTGCCGGACTCCGCCTGACCGTTGGCCTGAGGGTAGGAGACAGATGCATATCGAAGGAGAATGCCATATTGGGCACAATACGTTTGGAGGTCCTGACTCTTGAATTGTGTTCCTTGATCCAGCACAATGGTATGAGGGAGGCTGAACCGACACATGATGTGGGTCCATAGGAACTTCACAACTTGTTGGGTGGTCATTCCAGTTAGAGCATCGGCTTCA
Organism: Linum tenue; assembly: GCA_946122785.1. Taxonomy (NCBI): domain Eukaryota; kingdom Viridiplantae; phylum Streptophyta; class Magnoliopsida; order Malpighiales; family Linaceae; genus Linum; species Linum tenue. The sequence continues at coordinate 12,630,295 of CAMGYJ010000007.1, read as the reverse complement.
ATCCATTTGGTGAAATAGTCGATAAAGACTATCAAATACTTTTTCCTCCCGGGTGCCTCGGGAAAAGGACTGAGGAAATCCATTCCTCACTAAGCAAAAGGCCAAGAACTGAGGATCCCTTGCATTGGTGTCGTGGGCGCACGGAGTACTCGGGCGGCTACTTGGCACTTGGTGCATACCTTAACATACTCCCGGGCATATTCCGAATTGTTGGCCAGTAATACCCTTAACGAAGGAGAGTCTTTTCTAGGTTACGCGGACCTGCATGCATGGAGTATGTCCCCTGGTGAACTTCCCAGAGAGCAAAGTGGGCCTCGCGCGCACTAAGACACTGGAGATATGGGCATGCGAAACTCTTCCGATACAGAGTGTCGTCGATCATAATGTATAAAGGCGTCCGACGCTTCAAGCAAACTTCCTCTTTATGGTCGGCCGGAAGGATGCCATGTTGGAGGTATTCGATCTTTGGCGTGCACCAGTCTCGGTGGAGTGGCAAAGTGGTTGTCTGAGAGCATAGCAAGGCGGACCGTCGTTCAACCATAACATGTCTCTCGTCCAAAAAATCCCACGCAGTTGTCAGTTTGGAGAGGGCATCTGCATGAAGGTTTTCTTCTCGTGGAATGTGGAAGACACGAGCATCGATAAAGTTGGCCAAAGGCGCCTGCATGGCATTGGCATAAGCCATGAGTGTCGGCTCCCGTGTTTCAAAAGTCTCATCCACCTGATTGACCAAGAGTGCGGAGTCTGAGTGAACGATGAGACGTTGTGCCCCCAGTTCTTGTGCCATGGAGAGTCCCGCTAGTAAAGCTTCATATTCCGCGGCATTGTTGGTTTTTGGAGATGTGAATCTCACATGTAACTCATGAGTGACATAGAGGGGGCTTATTAGAAGAACCCCGACGCCTGCCCTGGACTTGTTGGAGGCACCATCGACGAACAACCCCCATGTCTATGTCGTTGGCGAACGACCACGTGGGCACTCACGAGCTAGGGGTGAGTCTGTGCTTCTTGGAGGTGAGGAATCACGCTTCCGCTTAAGTGGAGGCGAGCGGCCTCTCTTATGTGGGGCCGCCACCTGTAGAGTCTCGTCAAGGGCGATGTACTTAGAAACTCGTTCTTGGAGATCCATCATGTTGCGAGGGCGACACTTTATAAGTGAAGCTCGGAGGAGGGCATTATTGGTCCAAATATGAGGGCATGTGTGACATTCTCTGTGGAGAGAGTGGTTACCCCGACAACAATCGTGATGAACCGGGCATAATACTCTTTGAGGGTCTCATATTCTCTTTGCTTGGTGTTCATGAGGCGAGAGACATCCACATTAGGTCTTTTCTGAGCGAAGAACTTGGCACGGAAGAGGGTGGCAAATTCTTCAAAGTTGTTGATTAACTTATTGCGCAGGTGAGGGTACCATTGAAATGCTACCCCCCGTAAGGTGGCAAGAAAGAGCTTGCGCATAGTAGCGTTAGATGCCCCCACGAAGGGCATCAGAATCTGAAATGCACTAAGGTGATCCTCCAGGTCGAAAGTCTCGTAGTATTCTGACAGGTGGTGCGACATTTGAAAATTGGGAGGATTAGGCTGCTCAAGAATAGTCTGGGCGAAGGGCCTTCCATGACCGCGATCACCGAGGAAGCCTGGCGTGAGATGAGCTTCCAAATAGGAGAGGTTGGGTCGCGAGGGAGGGAGGGGGCGGAGCCGACTTCCCATTTGGCTGGGCGGACCCTCCAGGGGTTTCTTGTTGTTGACTTGAACTACCATGTACGCTAGTGAGAGGAGGAGCCGAGGTCGGCGTATTGATTTGTGCATTGAGTTGCTCGATTTGAGTTTGGAGTTCCTCAACAGAAGGTTGGACAGACATTTCTTTGTCTCTACTTCCCCCTGCTGGGCGGGAGCTTTCGGACTCCATCACGAACAGAGAGTTGATATCACGTATCCTTCAATATCAGGTTGTTGATGTCGGGGTTGTAACCGATGTCGTCTTCCTCAATCTTGGGCCCCGAAGAGATTTGAAGTGCCCCTTTATAGTAACCTTCTTTCGTGACGTTGCCTCCGATCGCTTCCTGCAAAAAAAGGCTCGCCGGCCGATCTTGGCGGGGCACCCTCCGCCGCAAAAGTTAGTCCCTAGTGTGAGGGATTGAGTAGTTTACAAGGTGTTTGCAGGAGGTGAGCTCGGGGGGTGAGAGTCACTGATTGCAGTGGGCGCTCTTAGGGTACTTCCCCTGGTCTCTTGCCTGGGGGGGACAGCGGGAGGACAGATGTCGGCGTCGCAGATAAAGGAAGGACACGTCACTGGACATGTGTCGTCTAGGCCCATCTTCGCCCGCCACGTGGTTGTACACATGTCAATCATGTTTCTGCCTAAAGGGAACACTCTGGCCACATGCAAACTAATTGAGTAGAGGGCATGTCACATGTGCAGGTAGGAACCAGACAAGAAGTGAAGGCCCGCCGCCGGGAGTCGGGGCAATGGTGGGCCCGGGTCCCGGGAGGAGGGAGGAGCCGGGGTCCGGGAGCGATATTGGGCAAGGAGCCGGGGTCCGGGAGCGATAAAGAGCCCGGGTGCAGGCAACCATACATGAAGTAAAGGCCCGCCGCCGGGAATCGGGGCAATGGTGGGCCCGGGTGCCGGAAGGAGGATGGAGCCCGGGAGCCAGGGTCCGGGAACGATAACGGGCCCGGACGAGAGGTGACGGCATGCCACTGGGAGCGGGGGCAATGGTGGGCCCTAGTGCCTGGAGGAGGGCGGAGCCGCCGAGAGCGGGGGCAATGGTGGGCCCGGGTGCTTGGAGGAGGGCAGAGCCGCCGGGAGAGGGGCAATGGTGTGCATAGGTCCCAGGAGGATTGCGGAGCCCGGGAGCTGGGGTCCGGGAACGATAACGGGCCCGGGCGCCAGGAACCGTACGACGGGTGAAGGCATGCCGTCGGGAGCCCGTGACAGACCAATAATTACACATGTTTATACCCCTATTCTTGAGCCATTTGAGATGTTGATTCTCGTGTTTTAAGCCGATTTCACGCTAGGTTGTGTGTTTATGTTATATTTCAGGGCTTGGCGTTGACGTTAAGGCGAAGGAACGAGTTTTGGGTCAAAAGGAGGGCGTTTGAGTTGAAGGGTGCTGGAAGAGCAAAAAAACCCGGCCATGAGCAATAATACCCGGCCAGGTAAATTCTGATGAGGCCGGGGAAAATCGATTTTGGTCATCGAGAAACAGAATGGGTCCCGGCCAGAGAGCAAAAATACCCGATCGGGTATTCTTGATCTTGATCGGGTATTAAGGCCTTCACCGCTGCGCTGCGTTTCGAAATCCCCGACCGGGCACCTAAAATACCCGACCGGGGATTATAGCCGGGGATCGCGAGCAGCTGGATTTTAAGGGAAAGAAGGCCAATTTTGAGAGAGTTCCGAGTTTTAGAGAAATAAAGTGATACCTAGAGAGAGAAAGCGACAAACCAGAGTTCCCAAGCGCCTTAGATCGATCTTCATCATCAGTGGAACCCGAATAACGCTTGGAGAAGTGTCGATTGACGACCAGAAGCAGAACCTCATTCTTCACAACATGTTTTTCGCTTCTGAGCTAGAGTTTGCTTCTCTCTCCATGGAGTAACTCCACATTCACCTGGGTATGAAGAACCCTAGATTTGTGTGTTAGGTCTAATTGTATGAACCCAAGTATGAATCCATTGATTTGATTATATTCAACTGAGATCTAATTTGTTGAATGGCATGAATCCTGATCAAATTCCTGTTATTTCTGCTTTGACCTAGAAAGAGAATATCTGACTAGGTTGATAGAGCACCCTTATTTATATCCGTCAAGGGATCTCATATTAAAAATCTTGTTTCTTTTCTCTCACTTTTATAAATAATAGGCTAGTTTGACTATGCTGTAGTTTTTGCAGAAGCAGCTGGAGCTTTTAAAGAAGTACTTTTCATAAAAAAACAGTTGAGTGTTTGGGTGGATAACTATTAGAAGTGCTTTTTTATATGAGAGTTTGTGTAAAATGACTTATAAATGAATTATAACATAAATTAAGAAAAAAAATTATGAATAGTAAAAAGTAGGCAAAATGGATCTTGTTAGATTTTTATTATTATATTAAATAATATGGTTTTGTAATTTATTTTATTTTCGAAATAATATAATGAAATAAAATTATATTTTCTGAACTAAAATTAAAACATTGTAAGGATAATCTTGTATTTTCAAAACAGCTTTTCTCAGAAGCTGCAAATCGGAGCGTCTACTTTATGTTATACAAAAGCGTTTTTTCGGCTTTTCAAAAGCCGAGCTTTTAGAAGTGTTCGACTCTGCTTCAAGTTTTGAAGTCGAAAAATACTTTTAAAAGCCGGGCCAAACATAGACAATATCTTAATAAAATTTATAAGTAAGAAACTTTTCACTTTTGAGTATGGTGCATATGGGTCTTTTCCGAATCGCACACAAGTAAGTTTGGTACATCATTTTACATCTCTTCTTACTTTTGGTTTCGACAATAATTACGATTTTAATACCATGGTTTGGATATGATAGATAGAAAAAATCTTATGACATCATAATTTGGTCGGCTACAATGAGCTAACTCAAAATAATTTAAACAAGAGGAATCAAAGGGGAACGTGCCAAGCGCAAATCCTACAAACAAACGTGAGAGGCTCTACTAACAAAATTCAAAAGAACACCACAACGTGGAGGCTACAATCTTTTGCTTCAATATCCCCCCCACCAAACCCCTCCAAAATCCCAAAACCCACATCATATAAAGTCCCCAACACAAAACCTAAACCCCATCCACCCAAGTCCTGCTCCCCACATCTTTCCCAAACATTGAGCCACACACATCAAAAAGAACAAAGCCATGAAGCTATTCACCATTAGCAGCCCTGCTTCAGCACTCTGCATCATCTTACTATGCAGCAGCAGCATGGTCCAAGGGCTCGTCGACTACGGCGATGCGCTCGACAAGACCTTCCTGTTCTTCGAGGCTCAGAGATCCGGGAAGCTGCCCCACGCCCAGAGGGTCAAGTGGCGCGGCGACTCGGGCCTCCGCGATGGCCACTCCCAAGGGGCGGACCTGGTCGGAGGGTACTACGATGCAGGGGATCACGTCAAGTTCGGGCTGCCGATGGCGTTCAGCGTGACCATGATGGCCTGGGGCGCCATTGATTTCAACAAGGAGATCACCTCTGCTAACCAAATGAGCAACACATTGGCAGCCATCCGATGGGGGACCGACTACTTCGTCAAGGCCCATCCGCAGCCTAATGTTCTCTGGGCTCAGGTAATAACTCTTAGCTTACGCAGTAGTGATCTTCTTTGTTTCTCTATTCAATGTAGGTAACCTGTTTTGTTTTAGTGTTGTTGTCACCTCCATTTCTTGTCGTCCAAGTATCTCTTGTCATATGGTATCATATTCTTACCAACCTGATTTTGACAGGTTGGAGATGGCAATTCGGACCACTACTGTTGGGAGAGAGCAGAGGACATGACGACTCCCAGAACAGCCTACAAGCTTGACCAGAACCATCCTGGCTCGGACCTAGCAGGCGAAACGGCTGCAGCGTTAGCCGCGGCTTCCTTGGCCTTCAAGCCATACAACTCTTCCTACTCCAACCTCCTCCTGTCCCACGCCAAGCAGCTCTTCTCCTTCGCCGACAGGTTCAGAGGTCTATACGACGACACCATCGAGAACGCCAAGCAATTCTACACTTCCTCTGGCTACTCGGTCAGTTACCACATCACAAACGTAAACCGAATTTTGTTACTTGACAGCCAAGTAGCTTCCTGTTCTCTAACATAATCGAGCCCTCCGTTGATATCAGGACGAGCTGCTCTGGGCTGCGGCATGGCTCCACCGCGCTACCGGTGAGGACTACTACCTCAAGTACGTTGTGGACAATGCTGTCTACATGGGCGGAACTGGATGTGCAGTGAAGGAGTTCTCTTGGGACAACAAATATGCAGGCGTTCAAGTCCTCCTTTCTAAGGTAATAAAACTACTACTGAAGTCAATAGCCTGTCACTCTTCTAAAACCCACCAACCATTCCCTTCTAACATTGAAGTTTTCCATGGCTGTAGATACTTCTCGAAGGACGCGGCAGCCAGTACGCATCAACATTGAAGCAATACCAAGCAAAAGCAGACTACTTCGCCTGCTCCTGTGTTCAGAAGAACGATGGCTACAACATCCAGAAAACCCCAGGAGGCCTGATGTACGTACGAGAATGGAACAACCTGCAGTATGCCTCTGCTGCGGCGTTCCTCACTGCTGTCTACTCCCAGTACCTCAGTTCCCATGGCGCCAAGCTGAACTGCCCCAAGGGCCAGGTCGTTCAACCTCAGGTGCTTCTCGATTTCGCCAAATCCCAGGCTGATTACATGTTGGGGAAGAACCCAAAATCCATGAGCTACGTGGTTGGTTATGGACAACAGTACCCAATTCGTGTCCACCACAGAGGCGCTTCCATTGCCTCCATCTTCCTGCTCCGGTCAACTGTCGAGTGTGTTCAGGGCTTCGACTCATGGTACCGTCGGCCAGAAGCGAACCCCAATGTGGTGTATGGGGCCCTGGTGGGAGGACCTGATCAGAATGACAACTTCAACGATCAAAGGTCTAACTACGAGCAGACTGAGCCGACGCTTTGTGCAAGTGCTCCCCTTGTTGGTCTCTTCTCCAAGCTCCAGAGTGCATCAGGAAGTGGAGGCCGCTACCCAAAAACCACGCAAGTTTCGCACTACACAGCACCAACAGGTCAGTACAGTTCCTAGCTTTCTTATCACGACTAGAACCGGTTCAACTTAATTAAAATGTTCACCCGGATTTCCACAGGATCCTATCACAAGAACCTACAACCACCCAGGAAGGTTACAGCAGCAGCAGAGGAAGAACACGTTCCAGTGGAGTTTCTGCACTCCATAACTAAAACATGGACTGTAGGATCCACAACATATTACAGACACAAGGTCACTATCAAGAACACATCTCAGAAGTCGATCACAGGCCTCAAGATGGTTGCACAAAACCTATCAGGCTCCCTCTGGGGACTCACCCCATTACCACAAAAGAACACCTATGAGTTGCCTGAATGGATTAAGGTCCTCAAACCTGGCCAGGAACTCAGCTTCGTATATGTCCAGGGCGGTCCTCAAGCAAAGTTCATTGTGAATAGCTATCAATATTAAGCAATGTGAAATTCAGAAGAGACAACGAAAACTCTTCTACTGTATTAGCCATTACAAAATGGAAGTTTTTGTCATACAACCATATTTCTCTCAATAGAATGAAAGAGAACATCTCAAGAGGCATATAATAAATATTTGCTGGAATGACAAATATAGAGATACGGTAACATTAACGACCACCAAGACTTCAAAAACAAAACTAAAACGAAAGTGTTTTGTTCACACAGAAACAGAAATTTATACTCTGCCACGAGCAATCAAGATACTTCTTCCTATCGAGACTCGGGAAAGAAAAGAAACCCATTGCAGAGTCCTTCTCTTCCGCGTTTGACAGGTCTATTCATCGTCATCCCTGAAGGTAGTTTTCTTACCTGCAGTTTCACAGGTAATCGTGTTACAAAAATCAACTTCGGAATATAAGAGATCGGTGATGGCAACAAACAACAGGCATTATGATTCTATTTTTACCTGAAGGAGTAAAACTGGACCTTCCACGTCCTCTGTCACCACCTCTACCACCACCACGTCTACCACCAAAACGTCCTCCGGAATCTCTGCCACCACTCCTACCACCGAAGTCCCTTCCACCACCTCGTCCACCACCAAATCCTCTTCCACCTCGGCCACCACCAAAGCTCCTACCACCACCTCCGCTTCCATAGCCTCTACCACCACCACTGAAGCCATCACCATCTGGTTTAGGTTTGGCCTCCTGCACAGTCAAATAGTCACCTCCAAGATCACTCCCGTCAAGTTCCAAAGCTTTGTTCATAGAGTCGGTATCAGAGAACTCAACAAAGGCCATTCTGCAGATTAGAGGTAATCAAATTATCAGAAGACAGCAAAACGAGTTCATGAAAATGCAAAGCTCTATCTATTCACCTTTAACTTTACACAAGAGAACTAATACTCACCCTTTGAAGGCTCCAGTTTCATAATCTTTTGGAAGCTTGATAAACGTCACTTCACCACAAGAGCTGAAATGCTCAGATAGAGAATTCTTAATCTGCAAAAGAAAATTAAGCACAGAGAATGAGCACACCACAAAAAGAGATCAAACAACAAATGCATCCAGAAAGAGAATTACCTCATCCTCCTCACGTGATGTATTGAACCCCCGAACAAATACCTTCTGGCCTTGACCTCTTCCGCCCTTCTGGAATGAGCTGTTGTTATCTTTGCTGCAGAGGTATATAGATGCTCCCAGTTAGTAAAAAAATCAAGACTACATGACTCTGGTTAAAGCACATACAGTGAAGAAAGAAGTACCCGCTATATGGAGTTTGCCTTTCGCCCCTTGGACGAGCAAGATCAAGTCTAACGCCTCTACCATTCAAAGACTCCCCATTCTTCATCTCAAGAGCCTGGACAAGGCGGATAAATAACTAAAATTAACAGCTATACAAAATGGTATAATCAGATAGAAAATGGGACTTGATATACCCACAAGGCCAGAAGGAATTGAGATCAGATAACCCAGCATCAGATAAAAAATTGTCTTGTACACTAGTTGCTCAATTTCTTTTATATTGCCTAGAATGAAGAAACACTGGGAGTATCAATATGCACCTTCTTTGCTTCCTCAGATGTAGAAAAATCAATATGTCCATACCCCCTGAAATTTCCCTCAGCATCCATAGCAAAACGAACATCTGTGACCTCCCCACAATCCTTGAAGAAATTTTCCCTGTAAATAATATAATACAATAAAATACATCAGCATCCAAACCATAACAGTTCCAATTTGCTAAAAATGTTGAACTGTGCTGAAAGGTGCTACTTACACATCAGCTCTTTCAATATCAAAAGATAAATTGCCAACAAAGAGCGTACAAGCTTCAGCAGACTCATTAGGAGTAACAGGTGTCTTGGGCTGCCATTAAGAACAAATAACCTATTTGGTCAAAAAACTGAAGTGAAGGTGTTAAGAGTTAGGACACAAAATCAAATGCAGAGAATTATTGTTCCTTTACCTCCTTTGGAGCATCAGCCATCACAACATCCTGTTAAAAAAAAGAGTGATGCATTAGACCCAATTGATATGCTTGACAAGTGTTCTGATGTTTGGGGGAAACTGGCCAATAACAAGGGAACCCATCGTAAAATATGCTATCCGAAAGCTGTTGGAAGCATATGCAGACTCTTTGAGCACGAAGGAACAAACAGTGATGATATATCTAAACCAGATGGTTCCAATACCTTTTTCGCAGGTGTCTTTACAGGCTTTTCATCTTCACTCTCATCGTCAGAACTTTCATTGTCTTCTTCACTGCTGCTGCTTTGCTTTTTAGAAGTCACCTTACTCTACACCAAGAAAAGAATAATTAATTAACACAAAAAGGACAACATGCAACACCACATATCACCATATGCTAGCAGGCAGTTGTTCACCTTTGTATCAGCAGGTTCATCTTCACTTTCGTCAGAGCTATCATCTTCATCACTGCTATCTTTGTCAACATCCATAGCATCCTGAATTTCACACAATTGTGAACATAAAAGTGAGTTGATACCCAGATATATTAATTATGCCTCAAATTACAATATATATATTCCAAGCTAAATGTTGATCACTGAAAGAAATAAGATTTCACATTTATTCAACCATATTTGCTTTGTCAGAACCAAAACAAGGAATCTAAAGATCTTAATTTCTCTTACATATGGAAGAACATATAGATGCAAAGAGACAAAAACCACATAAACACAAGAAAAACTTAAAAAACGTAATTACCATGAGCAAAACGAAACCAATTAACAACCAATGTCACTCAGAAGTAATAGATACACACCTTTGATTCCTTAGCTTTTGTAGCAACAACTGGCTTGGCTACAGCAGGCTGAAATCAGAATAGAGTATTAAAACAACGGCATTAAATCATTCACAGTCCATTAAACTTATTGGATTTCAAAAATAGGTGATACTGAGAGCTGACTAGATAAAAAGGATTAGCACAGTCAAGACAACGCACTATAGACTTGAATATTGACAATTACCTTGTCTTCATCAGAATCACTATCAGACTCGGAGCTATCACTTGATTCAGCTTTCTTTTGGACAGCAGGGGCAGTACCCTTCTTTGGGGCAGCTGCAGCCTACACATCATTACAAAGAATCAGAAATCTGTAACAGAATGGATAGCAATAAATAAGTCATTTTAAGTAAGATAGGTGATCACAAACCACCTTCTCGTCTTCATCAGATGACTCATCAGAATCACTATCTTCAGAGCTCTCACTTGAAGCATCTTTTTTCTTTGCAGCTTGTGCAGGAGCAGTCTTGACAGCAGCTACTTTAGCAGGAGCAGCCTGCATTGGTTAGTAATGGGAAAATGAAGTCAGCATCTCTTGTAAGTGCAGAATTCTCATGTGAAAAGTGAAATAAGACTGCATGTAAAAAAATGGGCTAGTGCTTTCACTTGCCTCCTCTTCATCAGAATCACTGTCATCTGAGCTACTGCTTTCACTTGCATTTGCTTTCTTAGAAGCAGCTTTAGTAGACCCATTCTTTGCAACAACAGGTTGCTTTGGAGAAACAGCCGTTTTGGCAGCAGGTTCCTAATAATAGATTACAGCAATCTCATTAAAATGGAGAAATAAAACTGCAGCAGATTAAACATTACCAAACCCTATTCATGTCAAGCCTAGGAACAAAAATTCATGTGAGAAGCAAGTAACCCGCAACTTCACGAAGTTATTATCCATTACCTCATCTGAATCAGAATCCTCCTCAGAAGAGTCATCGCTGCTGCTCTCAGCTACTTTTGGTTTTGTGGCAGGCACAGCAGCGCCACCCTTTTTCGCAGCTGCTTGTCCTTTCTTGGTAGCAGGCTTCTGAGCATAATAAAAACTAAACTGTTAGGAAGGTTACTAAGTTAAACATGGAAAGCTTACAATGATTATCAATCAGAAGGATGAAATGTTAACAAACTACAACATAAAGGTGTATGACACTCACCTCATCTTCTGATGAATCAGAATCAGAACTCTCACTCTCCACTTTACCTTTATTCACAGCAGCAGCAGCATTCCCATTTTTAAGGGGTGCTTGCTTCTTTGCTGGAGTAGGCTCCTGCAAGTCCAAGAGAGAGTTAGAAGAAACCCAGAAGATGAATCATTGATGATTATTATTATTACATTATTATATTTTCAAGTAACAAAAATGATACATCATCAGATGAAGAGGATTCGTCACTGCTTGATTCATCCACAGGGGGCTTAGCTGGGGTAACCTTTTTTGTTACAGTAACCTGTTCATAGCAATGAGACGTCACCTACTAGCTGGTAAACAAATTCAATGCACCTGGCATTGTAAATAACTAAGCCTTCATCTGCAAACTCATACACTGTATGCTAAAGTATCGGAAAAGGAACAATGAGGGCCAAAGAAATAACCTTCTGTTCTTCCTCAGAGGAAGAGTCATCTTCAGAACTACTTGTTTCCTCTTTCTTCTTCTTCTGGGTCTTCACTTTAGATTTCTCCTTCTGAACTACCTGTGGCACAACTTCTTCCTTCTTCTGCTTCTTCGAAGCAACAACCTTCTCCAAAACTTCTTCAGCCTGCCTCTTGCCTACAGAAAACCCTAGAAGGTTTCAATAAAAGACCATGCTTTCCAGTTTCACCAATAAAAAACACAATAATCATCTCACAGCAAACCTAATCGTCTGCTGCCCATAAAACTACAGACTACCCATACAAAATTTCCAAAGAACCCAATGAGAATAATTACCTCCTTTCTTAGCCGGCTTGGCGGCGACAGCTATAGCGGGAGCAGCGTCAACCTAGGGGACAATTTTAACATACTCAGCCACGCTCCAAAACTCGGAAGAATATCAGAAGCGCAAAACAGTAAGAACCAAAACCCAGAGAGCGGGAACAGAGAAGAAACCCAAACCGAAGTATACCTTTTTACTAGACTTGCCCATAACTCAGATGATTGGGAAAGATAGAAGGAGAAGCTGTAACAGAATCTGAGAAGAAGAACTAGGTTGAGCTCTCTCCAAACCCTAGTGTCGAGATATTTTCAGTCGACAATTAGGGTAGAGAAAAAAGAGAGGAAGTAAGCTGATGTATTTATATGGTGAGTGTCAACGAAGAGAGGGCGGGGAAGGGGGTTTAGTTAGGGTTTTTGCACATGCGCCAGCTCCCACCTCTAAGGTTATGCCTTATGGACATTGTTAGTTTTGTGTGTGTTTCGTAAGTTGAAAGCAGAACCGTTAGATTTGGAGACCGGTGATGCTGAATCGACTGCTGCCAAAATCTTAGCTTTTTCAAATGGCAAAAATGTCTGCAACGGTTCATATTCTATCAAATTCGTCCTAATGGGTAGGTTAAAACTCGAACTCGAAAAAAATTTAGTGGGTACGAGTGAAATTCAAATCCGAATATTGCGGGTAGTGGGTGAGTATGATTTTCTCACTATCCAAATCGAGTTCGTCCGATGATACACATGCATATATATTTTGTCTTTAAATTATCATTATTTTTCTCAAAATATTTTATATTTAGCATACAAATACAATATTTTCATGAAATTGTGTAGTTCTTAATTAATTTTCTTCATTCTAGTGATTTATTGTCATAATTTTCCTTTTATATAATGTGAGTATATGTGCGAATGTTAACACGTTGGTTGAAGTTATAAAGAGATATTGCTACTCGTGGATAACCGTGGATACCCAAAACCCGAAAGAGTATAGCATGGTTTTGATTTTCCACCCAATTTCTACATGGGTTGAATATGGGTAAAACTTGAACTATATTAAGTAGGGTAACGGATATGCACTATCCGCCCTCGAACCAAACCATTATCATCCCTAGTTTTTTATTATTATTAAAAACGGAGCGCTTAAAAGGCACCGAAACATTTATTCAATAACTATGTGAGTTGCTTGAACTCCAATAACGCGATGGTACAACCAAGAGGTCAAACATTGTCAGGTGCTACAACTCTATGAAAGCCAATCTAAAACAAATGCCCCAAATCAACAAGATAGCCTGCAATGACATTCACTTCTTGATAACTCGATATTTGCACACGTTTTTGTCCACCATTCTTATACTGTTTGATCCTCATTTCTGGTGTTTTAAACCGATTTCACGCTAGGATGTTCTTGATTGTGATATTTCAGGACCTAGTACGTGACTGAAGGCTTGGGCACGAGTTCGGGGGTCGGTTGGACAACGTTTGGACGGTTGATGGGAAGAAAAGGAAGCCACACAGGCTGACAACATTTTCACACGATAGGGCCGTACTGGTGTGCAAGGGCACACTTTTGGTCGTGTGGGATTTCCAGAGACTTCACATTGGCTGGCCAGATTTCCACACGGCCGTGCAGCGCACCACGAGTCACTAAATCAAACGACATGTTTTTTAGAGTTACACAGGCACGTTGGGAATTTCGCACGACCGTGTGATCGTGGAATTCTAGGTTTTAACCCATTTTCGGGACTTTGAAGAGGGAATCGAATTTTCAGAGCAAAAACAGAGCCTTAGAGAGAGAAAGTGCGAAGAACAAACTCTAGGATTGATTCTGGAGCTGGGTTTCATGAATCAAGTTTGGATTTCGTCCTTGAAGTAAAGATTATCACCCCAGAGCTTATCGTACACATCGTTATGAGTATGATTCCTCTTATTGTTGTTTTCTACTCTTTCTCTATGGAGTAGAACTTTCTCTCACTTGGGTATGAAGAATCCTAGTTTTATGTGTTAGGGATCATGATTGTAATGACTTTTGGATTGATATACTATTTGTTTATAATCAATTGAAATGTGTTTATTGAGTCAATTGAATCCTGATCAACTTCTCTTGATTTCTACTGCAACCTGAGATAGATAGAATCTGATCGGGTTGTTAGAGCTTCTTTAATCGATAGGAGTGAATTAATTGTACGAGAGTCAGTCAACTCACTACTTTGTAGTGGAGTTTGTTTCCAGTAGTGGAGTTTTGTGTTAATTGCCTTAGCGTTCTATCCCTGTGAAGATTAGTCGTCTGTCGGGTAGTCTATCTAAGAGGGCTTGGTCAGCTTAAGAGATTCCAAGCTACTGTCGGATTCCGCAGTTTAATCAACGGTAAATCAACCAAAGGAAATTACAACTTGAACCTAATTAAGGAGCTAGGGGGACTCATTCCTGAGTGACTCTAGCATGTCAAGTTTTTGGCGCTGTTGCCGGGGAGTTCTAGGTTATTGTAGAAACGTGAAAGTCTGTTACTTTAGCATTTTCTTTAGTGCATTATCTCTCTTCCACCTGTGTGCCTTCACATGTTGTGTTTGCAGTATGTGTGCAGGTAGTGCATGACCCATAGCCAGTCGGGAGATCTATTGCCGTTGGACCAGGAGCTTGAACGGACTTGTAGGAACTTCAAGCAAGCTTTGAAGGCACGACTGGCCGTGGAGGAAGCTTTGGAGCAACTGCACATCACCGAGGAGGAAGAAATGGACGACCTGCTAAATGATAATACAGTTGTCCCCGAGGAGCACACCATGGGATACTATTGGACTGCTAGAGCCGCAGACATGAGGTCGCCCATCCAGCACCGTGGAATGGGCTGGGAGTGCCCCAGATTGCACCTACGGCGATTCCACGAGCTGATCGATGGGATCAAGATTAATGGGGTTCCTGCAGACGCCATCCAGCTGAGATACTTCCCATTTACTCTAGATGGGCAAGCAAAGGAGTGGCTCACCCGCTATCATCCTCCATCAAACGACAGTGGACCTGCAGAAGGAGATCACCCATTTTGCCCAGGAGGAGGACGAAACTGTCTGGGATGCTTGGGAGAGATACACCAATCTCTTCCTAAAGTGTCTCAATCACGGTTTCAATGACGCCTTCAAGGTGGGCACCTTTTACCGAGCTCTCTTCCCCGAAAATAAGCAACTGATTGACTCGGTATGTGGCGGGAACATGCTAACTAAGACGCCACCACAGTTGAACCAACTCTTTGATGAGATATCATAGCAGGGATATGACTGGGGTACTGCTAGAAGGTCGAGGCGAGCACCATGCAGGGGTGTGCATGTTGTAGCCACCCAGTCGTCTGAGTTGGTGCAGGTTGTGTCTAAATTGGTCTCAGCCATCGATCATAATGAGATGATTCTAGGGACAGGGTAGCAGTAGGCGATGCAGTGCCATGGTGTGAGAGCACCAATCACAGGGTGGAGGACTACCAAACCATGCGAGATTCCAGCACACCACAGGAGCAGATGAATTTCATTAGTTATGTTCAGCGCAACGACCCCTACAGTAATACATGCAACGAGGGGTGGCACCAGCATCCAAATTTATCATGGAGTGGCAACAACAATCCCAGACCACTGGGCTTCCAGGCTCATGCTACTAGTTTTCAAAACCAGAGACAACCATACCAGCCCAAACAAGGGCATGCTTTTCAACAGCCCCCACAACAATAACAATCAATACCAGCAACTTGGGGCATCTCCATCAGTCCCAGCACCGGGTGATCACGTGTCAGAACCGAGGGATGTAGTGACCACCTTAGCCATCACTAGTATCCAGAAGTTCAATAAATTGGAGCAATTCATGAAAGTGGTTGCAGGCAAATTCATGGAGATTGAAGCTAGCTAGAGGAACCAACGGCACTCTTGCAGGATATGGACACCAAAATCGGGCACCTGGCAGATGCCCTTGCTTCCAGACCGGCTGGCACAATTCCTAACCAACCCTACCGAATCATAAAGAGGCGTTACACGCCATCATGCTGAGAAGTGGGATTGCAACTGAAGATGCACCGCCGAGGAGTGCAAAGAAGGTGACGCATATCACCCCGGGGCCAGAAGAAGACCTGATGATGGAAAAGGAGCCAGAGGTTCGGGCCCCAAAGCCCCAACTAGTAGTGGCTGAATATAAGCCTAAGCTCCCTTTTCCCACCAATATGCACAAAGACCGGCTAGAGGCAGAGTTTGGGAACTTCATGTCCATGCTTAGGAAGCTTAATGTTCAAGTGCCCTTCCTGGAGGCACTATCTCAAATGCCTAAGTATGCGAAGTTCCTGAAAGACCTTCTCTCGAAGAAGCAGAAGCTGAGCGAGCTGGCCAATGTGGAGCTTAGCGAGGAGTGTTCGACCATCATGCACAACAAGCTCCCGCAGAAGCAGAAGGATCCAGGTAGTTTCACGATCCCATGCTCTATCGGTAAAATGCATGTTGAGAGGTCCTTGTCGGACTTAGGTGCTAGTATTAATGTTATACCCTATACTTTGTTCAAGAAACTATGTCTAGGTGAGCCAACTGCAACTAGGATGAGTATTCAATTAGTCGATCGATCTTTAGTTCATCCTAGGGGCATAGTAGAAGACCTCATAGTTAAGGTTGACAGATTCTTTTATCCTGTGAATTTTGTTGTCTTGGACATCAATGAGGACGCATAAATACCCCTTATACTAGGTAGGCCTTTCCTGGCCACCGCCAAGGCTCTCATAGATGTTCATGATGGGACCCTGATTTTGAGAGATGGCGAGGAGAAGATAACATTTTCCATTGCTAATAATATGACTGCTCTCTCGCCTGTGCATGCTTTCTCTCACCAGGTGCACGAGTGTGTCATGTATCCTTCCGTGCCTTCTGTTTTGCAGGACTCTCCTCCCATTCCTTTGCCGCCACTCCCGTCCGCCCCGTTACCAAAAGAAAAGATCAAGGAGGAGTGGCAGCCGAAACTACAGGAGTGCAGGTAGTTAAGCCTACTCAAAAGAAAGCTGGAGACCACAATGAGTTGGTCCTGGCTCCTGAGCCACGACAGCCCTGGCCATCCGAGTATTCACTCGCTTGCATCTTACCGGATAGCCAGGTCGAGCTGACATGTGCTGGTGGCCACACCCGTCGTGTGCATGGCCACCATCTGAAGTTGTACCTCAAGAGCGATGTGGATCCGCTCTTGGAGGCACTTGTTCCTCCACCAGCTCTAAGCATCCACCCTCTGCGTCCAGCTAAAGACGTAAAAGAAGCGCTTGTGGGGAGGCAACCCCACCACGGTTTGCTTTTCTTTTGTTTGTTTATGGTTTTTCCACTTGGAACTATGGTTTCTATCATCCAGTGTGTTTTGATGACTCTAGCTCTATGCCTTTGGACTAGTCCCCTTCCACCGTTCATTGCACAAAATCGAGTTTTGGAAGATATTTTAGTGATCCTTAGTGGGGTAGCCCTACAAGGTGAAGCTAAGCCGTCTCTAGTACAAGTAAAAATTCCACCCGTTGAACGGTTTGCCTACTTGAGGATGTGTTTTTAAGGGCACAGATAGAGCTTCTGACATACCTTAATTTCATTGACCCTCCACACGAAGTGAGGAAAAAGAGTTAAAAGAAGTACTCTGGCGAGCGACAGATGTACAAAAATTGCTCTTTCTCACCTAATTAGGGCCGACCGTGCATAAAACTGCAGTTGGAATCCCAGCAAAGTAAAACAAAAGAAAAAGGAACAAATAATAAGAAAAAGGGGTTCGAACAAGTGAGACGAAATGAAAGAGCACCCGATACAAAGAGTCCTTGGTTGTTAAATTGTGTGAGTCTCCTTATCCATGAATTGGCTGTCTTAGTTCCACTGCTTCTCATGATCCTGGTTTGAGTCTAGTACTCGCATTGAGAGAGATAGGGGACATCTTAGAAGTCCAGTTGACCTAGTAAGTTGCTAAATGATCTAGGAAATCCGCTGTCGACGATCGGGGTTGCTTGTTTCCATAAAGGGGTGGAGAGCTGCATTGGCTTGAGTCAGGTTTGCTTGGGGACAATCAAACGGTTAAGTGTGGGGGAATTTGATAACTCGATATTTGCACACGTTTTTGTCCACCATTCTTATACTGTTTGAGCCTCATTTCTGGTGTTTTAAACCGATTTCACGCTAGGGTGTTCTTGTTTGTGATATTTCAAGACCTAGTACGTGAATGAAGGCTTGGGCACGATTTCAGGGTCGATTGGACAACGTTTGGAAGGTTGATGGGAAGCAAAGGAAGCCACATGGCTTGACCACATTTTCACGCGGCCCGGACTGTACTGGCTGTGCAAGGGCACACTTTTGGCCGTGTGGGATTTCCAGAGACATCACATGGGCTGGCCAGATTTCCACATGGTCGTGCCGTTCTGGCCGTGCAGAGCACCACGAGTCACTAAATCGAACGACGCGTTTTGGAGAGTTACACAGGCACGTTGGGAATTTCACACGGTCGTGTGGCCTGGCCGGGTGATAATGGAATTCTGGGTTTTAACCCAATTTTGGGTCTTTGAAGAGGGAACCGAATTTTCAGAGCAAAAACAGAGTCCTAGAGAGAGAAAGTGCAAAGAACAAACCCCAGGATTGATTCTGGAGCTGGGTTTCATCAATCAAGCTTGGATTTTGTCCTTGGAGTGAAGATTATCATCCCAGAGCTTATCTTACACATCATTATGATTGTTGTTTTCTACTCTTTCTCTATGGAGTAGAACTTTCTCTCACTTGGGTATGAAGAACCCTAGTTCCATGTGTTAGGGATCATGATTGTAATGACTATTGGATTAATATACTGTTTGATTATAATCAATTGAAGTGTGTTTATTGAGTCCATTGAATCCTGATTAACTTCTCTTGATTTTTGCTGCAACCTGAGATAGATAGAATCTGATCGGGTTGTTAGAGCTTCTTTAATCGATATGAGTGAGTTGATTGTACGAGAATTAGTCAATTTACTGCTTTGTACTGGAGTTTGTTTCCAGTAGTGGAGTTCTGTGTTAATTAACTTAGCGTTCTATCCCGGTGAAGATTAGTCGTTTGCCGGGTAGTCTGTCTAAGAGGGCTTGGTCAGCTTAAGAGATTCCAAGTACTTCCGGATCTTCCGCAGTTTAATCAACGGTAAATAAACTAAACGAAATTACAACTTGAACCTAATTAAGGATATAGGGGGGACTCACTCACGAGTGACTCTTCCCTTGCTTAAGAACTTTGAACAACTTGTTGTTTTCTTTCTGCTTTCGTTTGAACTCATTCTCACTAAACTTTCCCTGCTAAGATAATAGATAATCACGGAGTAGGCAGTACATCTAGGCCATGGGTTGATATTTATAACTTGATTCTACTATACTGCATTTCCATTCTGCGATTACACTTGGTCGCAGTTAAGGTGTTGTGTGTTTTAGCGTGTCACTTCTCTATAAACGTGTTGTATCTGAACTTGCCAATGGCAGCTGAGCCACCTTCTGATTTGTGTAATGCTCTTGTAGTGAGTATGTTGTGGCATCATTGTCTCAATGAGGGATATTGATGTGGTCAAGTTCGTCTACAGAATCACCTTTCGAACTCCTCCCTCCTAAGTAAGTCGTAACTCATGCACAATCTCAACTAACTCGGCACTGGTATTCAACCCCCCCCCCCCACGGTTCATATAAAAGGCTATAATGAAGCGATTGTTGTCCCTTCTCACGGCTATGTCGGTTGTCATAATAAAAGGATATTGGGTTACAAATCCATTAGTGTTAATGCAAACCCACACAGACAGAGGTGGCTGCCACTGAATAAGTGTCGACGTATGGAGCCCCCCAGCTCTGAGAACCTGATTTTCCTTTTCCAAAACTTTGAGATTGTAATGTCACAATTGTACCGAGCTAACTGGATTTGTAGTCATGATTCCAACTTACCTCGAAAGCAGAAGTTGTTCCAATTCTTCCATAGCAGCCAGCAAGTGCATGTAAACAATATGTTGTCGATAGCTCAACCACGTCCCATTGAGTAGTGATATATCCATCTCTCGAAGTCTGGTTTTAAAGAAATCTTGCTCTGATTCATCTTGCAGCAAATGTGGGTTTTAGTGTCCCTTTTAAGGTAGACAGTTTGAGGTAGGAAAGCCACTAACCATGAGCCTCACAAAGAGTCACGTTGAAAAGATGAGTTGTGGAGGCTTAATAATGAATCCGGTCTAGTAAATAATTCTATTAATTGATTAAATACTTGTATGACTTTCTAGAGGAAAAGAGCAAGTCGGGAAATCATCAAGAGACAAGGATATAATCGAATAACAATAATACAGTGATTAAATTCTAACTTGATGTTACATATATTTTTCCGGTAACAACCTTCACGTAACGTGCGTAATCGATGTTGAAAGATATTCGTAAGAAATAGAATTAGAACGAAGAGAATATTTAGAGGAACGAAGATAACTCCAACTACTATTGGATTCCAATTTCAACATAACATTAAACGAAAGACATAGTACATATTTATAGACCTCAAACCCTACTATTCCTAACCCTACTCGGCTACTATTACTTGTCTAATAATCCAAAAGACTCCTAATTGTACCCTACAATTAACCTATGTACTAACCCAATCCCAACCCAATAGTGACAATGACAATAATCAATAAGAAAGAAAGAATAAATGTAACAATCCTCCCCCTTTCATAGAACATTGGCCTCAAGGTTCGAGCTAAGTAATGACTTAAAAAACCATTCTCAACGCGGATCGATGTTGAAGGTCTCCCACACGTTGACAATGAACGTCTCGCGATATCGCTTACGCTTACGAGATTTCCAATTACGTTTTGGCAGTCGAACGAAACCCAAACTCGCAGCTCCCACATAAGTTAATTTTCTTTGAATCGCTCGTGTGACTTCTCCTTCGTTGCCTCTACAAACCCCCTTGTAATTCCACATTCGTAGTCCATGCATAGAAAATGCTTTTTGCCAATCTCCACTTTGTTTGGAAACTCGTCTTCCCTACATCTCATTTTCTTTGATATTGAGTATATTAAATATATTTTTGCAGTACAATATATTTTATTTTAAAATGTGCATATCAGAATTTACAACCCCAAGTTGCTCATTAAAGCAAAAACAACTTGTGGAGAGCACCAAACGATTGAGTTATTAATATTATTATCCTTTTGACCTATAAACATAAATGGTTATGGTACTTCTGTAGAGATAATGGAATTGAGCTGTTGGTAAGTAGTTGATGGAGTAGCTGAAGGTTTTAAATCTCATCATGCAATTTTAACTCTTTGAGCAACGGGTTGTTGAAGATCAATATGCTATAAATGAGACAGAAGGAAGAAGAAGCAGGCTCAAGGTTGTTAAGTGAATAGAAGCAAATACAAAGATGTCACCATTGTTGCAAACTAGTCCATATAGGAGGGCATAGTTTGTGTGTGAGAGCTGTCAGGTCTTTTCTCTTTAGTAGTGTGTATGCTTGTGATTAAGAGAGGAGTTTAAACTTCTGTAACTTCCTTCTTAAGGGTTTGATTCTCACCCAAAGAGAATCAACTTATGTTTAGAAATTGTAATAAGAAAATCCTATATACTAGGTCTCAAGGGACAACCACCCTTGGGCGGAGACGTAGGATTAGCCGAACTTCGTTAACAAATCTCTTGTGTCTTTACTCTTTCTGTCTCTACTGTTACAGACTTTATGTTCTTGCTAAGTACTGCATTTTCACATGTGCACAACCAAACAGAGTTTTCAACTTTGAGTTTTTCGTTACATTGCTTTGGGAAAAAAGGTTTTTGGTTTTAAAGTTATTTATTTTAAGAGTTGATTTATAAGAAAGCCCAAATATAGTCTTCCTCCTTTTATTAAGTTTGGCCCACTTGTGTCTTCTTGTTTTTGAACGAAACATAAACATCAAAAAAATCTTTCCTCTCTGTCTTTTGGATTAAACACATAAGATTCCAAATTCCCTTTATCCCCTCTTCTCATCTCCCTCCTGTACGAACCCAGAAACCCTTGTGTGCTTGCTTCTAAGTTTTGATTGCATTTTATTACCCTCTGTTTCTTTCAATTGGTATCAAAGTGGTTGCTCTAGCGATGTAGCGATTCAGGATGGAAGCTTCATCGGTCAAACCCCTGAGTCATCTCCCCCCTCGAATCAGACGGAGGATCGCTCATCGATGCGGCCATCAAAATTGGAAGGGAGCAGCTACTCCTTCTGAAAGGTAGAATGGATAAATTTATCCAAGCTTATGACATGCAGGTTTGGCTTGACATTAATCAAAGACCTGAGATTGTCGACAAAGATATGGATAAGTGGGACGAGGATGACTTGAAGAAACTTCAGATAAATGCAAAAGCCAAGAACATCTTGTTGTAGGCCCTCGAAAGAGAAGAATACAGATGAGTATCAATGTGCAAAACGGCCAAATAAATCTGGGATGCTCTGAAGGTCGCTTATGAAGGTATGTCTAGAGTTAAAAAGTCGAGAATAAATATGTTGGTTAGGGAGTATGAGCTTTTCAAAATGAAACCTGGGGAGTCAATTTCAGAAATGTATGAACGATTCACTAATATTGTTAGCGTCTTGATGAATCTGGGTAAACAATATAAAAATAGTGAGTTAGTTAATAAGATTCTTTGATCTCTTCCCAAGTCTTGGAGACCTAAGGTCAGTGCTATAGAAGAATCAAGAGACCTAGATAAATTTACCTTAAATGATCTCATAGGATCTCTAATAGCTCATGAGGATGTTCTTAAATTAGAAGATGAGGATGAACCTGAAAAGAAAAGAAAAGGAATATCCCTTAAGGTTGAACTTTTTTTACGATGATGCTGATGAGGAAGATCTAAAAATCTGATTGCCTTATTGTCTAAACAGTTAGAATATGTTAAAAAAAAGCAATAGATTCAATATGATAGGCAAAATGATGATAAAAGATATTTCAGAAAGAAGAATTCTGGTTTTGGGAAAAATTACTCAAAAAGAGATGAAGATAAGGGTCAATCCTCGACCGAGAAGGGTGTTGTTACATGTTTCAGGTGCGGCAAAACTGGTCACATGCGATCGGACTGCCCCAACAAAAGATTCATGAAAGAAAGGGCGATGGTGGCAACGTGGAGTTGCAGTGATGCATACAACGATGCTTCACTTGATGAAAGAGATCACCACACCCTCATGACCATTAAGGATGATCACCATGCCCTCATGGCAATCGATGATGAAGAGAGGAATGTAAATGACTCCTACTATAATGAATTTGATGATGAATTGATATCTGAAAATGGTTTTGATGTCACTTCTGAAATTCTGGAACTTAAAATCCAAGTCAATAACCTGCGGTTGCAAAATAATGAACTAAACTGAAAATCAGTAGATGTGGTATCAGATCTGAAACTTCTTTTGAAATTTATGCTAAAGCAACAAGTGATAGATGCATGAAGATTGAACATCAAAATGAGTTTTACAATATAGAGATTAGCAAGATTCTTCATTATGAAAAACTAGCTCAAAGGAAGCCAATTAAGTATCATGTTAACTCTAGATTTAGCAAAAGAGCTAATACTAAGTGCTTCAAGTGTGGCATATTTGGTCACTATAGGAATGAATGCATAGCCCAATATGATGATATCAGATGTGATTACTATTTTGAACATGGTCATAGTAGTTTTGATTGCACCTTTTCAAATTATAGTGTTGGTTTGTGAAAGAACAAGGCACCCAAGTCAATCTGGGTACCAAAATCAATCTTATGATTATTTTTGCAGACTCTCCAAAGGTTGAGCAATAATGATTAATGAATGGTACTTGGACAACATATGTTCGAATCATATGACTGGAGACAAAACCAAATTCAGTCAAATTGTACTGAAAAGGGGAGGTAAAGTTACTTTTGGAGATAATAGTAAAGGCATGATCATAGGTATATGAACTGTTAAGTCTGACGGTGATCTCTGCTAATGTATTGTTATTTGATGGCTTAAAGTATAATTTGGTATCAATAAGTCAACTTTGTGGTAAAGTCAATAGAGTTACTTTTGAGGATGAAATTTGTATGGTGGAACGAAAATCTGATAAGAAGATTTTGCTTTTAGGAAACCGAGTTGATAGAATTTATGTCATCAATTTGTTGGATACAAATTCTGTAAAAGAGAAGTGTTTTGTTGCTAAAGAGTCCAATGATCAGTTCGATTGGCATAGGAAGCTTGGTCATGTGAGTATGAGTGTAATTGGTAGACTTTCTAAATTAAATCTCCTTAGAGGCCTTCCTCAATTGGATACCAAAAAATCTTTTTTCTATGAAGCCTGCACTCTAGGTAAGCAACATAAATCTTCTTTCAAAATCAAGTCCGATATTACCACCAATAGAGTCTTAGAACTCCTCCATATGGATTTGTTTGGACCATCCAAAACAATGAGTTTTGGCGGTAAGTTCTATGCTTTCGTTATAGTAGATGACTACTCTCGTTACACCTGGGTTTTCTTTCTTAGACATAAAGATGAGAGTATAGATGTTTTCAAAACTTTCGTTAGAAAAGTTCAGAATGAAAAACAAATAAAGGTCATTAGAATTGACCGCGATCATGGTGGTGAATTTGATGGCTCTCCATTTGAGCTTTTTTGCAATGAACTAGGAATTAAACATGACTTTTTTGCGGCTCGCACTCCTCAGCAAAAGGGAGTTGTATAACGCAAAAATAGGACCTTTAAGGAAATAGGAAGAACTATGTTGCATGAGTATGACCTTATTAGATCAATTCTTTTAAAGACCCCGTATGAACTTTGAAAAAATAAAAAACCAGACATTAGTTACTTTCACCCGTTTGGCTGCCCTTTTTATATTCTGAACACCAAAGACCATCTAGGGAAATTTGACTCCAAGTCAGACTCGAGTATTTTCCTAAGATACTCCAACAGAAGTAGAGCTTTTAGGGTGTTCAATAAGCGATCTATTCGTGTAGAAGAGTCCATTCAATTTATTTTCAATGATGATCTCAACCCTTTGGATAATGTTTCAGCCAAGTCAATTGATCAGGATGAAGAGGAGGACAACCATGCAGCTATTCTGCCTTCTTATGGCCAGAAAACAACTCACGAGCTGTTGCCCCCTCAAATTACAACTCCTGAATTGGCCTCTACATCTGAGAAGTCAACACCTATTGAACCAGCTTAACATAATATACTCCTTGACGATCCCCATTCTAAAGCACCTATGCAGGGGCGGGCCCACCTTTATGCAAGGTGTGTCACCCGACACACCTTGGTCTGAAATTTTTTCTGAGGAACCCACATTTTTTGGTGTAAAAATTCGAACACTGGACTTTCTACACACCTCCAATAATTGTAACCGACACACCTTTTTACATTACAAAAAATTATTGTCATAATATTAAATATGCTAATATAGGAGGTATCATACTTCAGAATAGATAGTTAATTTGTTGGTTGTACAAGAGTAAACAATTAATTGACTATTTAGTACGTAGTGAGTATTCAGAAATATATCTATCACATTAGAGATAACCTCGATAATTTGAATGACAATTAAACTGATTCATACACTGGTTGAGTCAAGTATTTTAGATAGTGAATTCCATATTGTCTTTCCTCATAGCTTCTTCTATAGATTTTTCTTTAAGTTAATCTTCAACTTGCTTTCTTGTTAGTTATTTCTTTCCAAGTTGACACATGTCACCACCCTTCAATTGTCAACGTCGAGCCGACGACAATCATAGGTACTAAGTGGGTTTTTCGAAATAAGACCGATGAGGATGGTAATATCACAAGAAATAAAGCTAGACTTGTAGCTCAAGGGTACAACCAAGAATAAGGCATAGATTATGAAGAAACATTCGCACCGGTAGCTAGAATAGAAGCCATTCGTCTCTTATGTGCTTATGTTGCCATTATGAAGATCAAGTTATTTCAAATGGACGCAAAAAGTGCTTTTCTGAATGGTTATATACAAGAAGAGTTTTTCGTTAAACAACCTCCTGGTTTTATTGATCCCATATATCCTAACCATATTTATAAACTTAATAAAGCTTTTGTGGGTTAAAACAAGCTCCTCGAGCTTGGTACGATCGATTGAGCTCATTTCTTCTTGAAATTGGTTTTAAGAGAGGTTTAGTAGACACTACTCTTTTATTTTAAAATATTCTTATGACGATCTCTTGTTGGTTCAAATTTATGTTGACGATATTGTGTTTGGTGCATCAAATATCCAACTTTGTGAAGACTTTTGCTCCTTGATGAAAAAGACATTTGAAATGAATATGATGGGGAACTCACATACTCTTTAGGGCTTCAAATAAAGCAGAGCGAGTCTGGTATTTTGATCTCCCAACCCAAATATGTGAGGAACATGCTATCTATGTATAAGATGACCAATATCAAGTCCCACTCTACCCCTATGCCCTCTGTTATAAAGCTTGATCATGATCAACTTGGACTTGCTGTCGATGAAAAACTCTATAGGGGAATCATTGGTTCTCTTCTATATCTCACAGCCAGCCGCCCATACATCATGTTTAGCGTTTGTCTCTGTGCTCGCTTCCAATCTTGTCCCAAGCAGTCCCATTTTTCTGCTGTCAAACGAATTCTTAGGTATCTTAGTGCTTCTAGTGACTTAGGACTTTGGTATTCTGCTGACTCAGACTTATAACTTCTTGGTTATTCTAATTCTGACTTTGCGGGCAGTAGGACTGATCGCAAAAGCACATTTGGTGCCTGTCAATTTGTCAGTGCTTCAGTTGTCTCTTGATTTTCTAAGAAGCAAGCTTCAGTAGCTCTTTCTACTGCTGAAGCTGAATATTTGGCTGCTGGGAGTTGTTGTCAGTAGCTCCTTTGGCTTAAGCAACAACTACGTGACTATGGCATCATTACTAATGAAGTTCCCTTGTGTGACAATTCTAGTGCTATTAGTATGAGCAATAATCCTGTCCAGCACTGTAGAACGAAACACATAAAAATCCGATATCATTTCCTGCGTGATCATGTCCAACAAGGTAATATCAACATTGATTTTATTCCCACAAATCAACATATTGTTGATATATTTACCAAGCCCTTAAGTTTTGATAGGTTGTCTCTCCTTAGACATGAATTGGGTATGAATGATGTATGCTAAAGTCCTTCCATAATTCCGTTGGTAAGCCTCAAGGGGGAGATAGTGAGATTAGGGCGGCGGCGGCGGGGGGGGGGGGGGGGGGAGAGTCTCTTGCTTAGGGAGAGCTTACATGACGTCACCTCTGCATATGGATTGGCTCAATGTAGACGATGACTTTGGGTAGTTGCTTGACAATTATTACCGAAATGGATGATATGATGCTTGCCAAACAGAGTTTTTTTTTTTGCATGAAAGTCAAGTGGGGGAGATTGTTTGAAACTTGTCTTTCCTACATCTAATTTTCTTTGATATTGAGTATATTAAATATATTTTTTGCAGTAGAATATATTTTATTTTGAAATGTGCAGATCAGAATTTACAACCCCAAGGTGCTCATTAAAGCAAAGACAACTTGTGGAGAGCACCAAGCGATGGAGTTGTTAATATTATTATCCTTCTGGCCTACAGACATAAATGGTTATGGTACTTCTGTAGAGATAATGGAATTGAGCTGTTGGTGAGTAGTTGGAGTAGCTGAAGGCTTTAAATCTCTTTATGCAATTTTAACTCTTTGAGCAACGGGCTGTTGAATATCAATCTGCTATAAAAGAGACAGAAGGAAGAAGAAGCATTCTCAAGGTTGTTAAGTGAATAGAAGCAAATACAAAGCTGTCACCGTTGTTGCAAACTAGTCCATATAGGAGTGCATAGTTTGTGTGAGGGCTATCAGGTCTTTTCTCTTTAGCAGTGTTTATGTTTGTGATTAAGAGAGGATTTTAAACTTCCGTAACTTCCTTGTTAAGGGTTTGATTCTCACCCAAAGAGAATCAACTTGTATTTAGAAAACGTGATAAGAAAATCCTAGATACTAGGTCTCAAGGGATAGCCACCCTTGGGCGGAGACGTAGGTTTAGCCGAACTTCGTTAACAAATCTCTTGTGTCTTTACTCTTTCTGTCTCTATTGTTACAAACTTTATGTTCTTGCTGGGTACTGCATTTTCACAGATGCACAACCAAACAGACTTTTCAACTTTGAGTTTATCGTTACATTGCTTTGGGAAAAAGGTTTTGGGCTTAAAGTTATTTATTTTAAATGTTGATTTATAAGAAAGCCCAAATATGGTCTTCCTCCTTTTATTAAGTTTGGCCCACTATTGTCTTATTGTTTTTGAATGAAACATAAACATCAAGAGCTCTTTACCTCTTTGTCTTTTGGATTAAACACGTAAGATTCCAAGTTCCCTTTATCCCCTCTTCACATCTCCCTCCTGTAAGAACCCAGAAATCATTGTGTGCTTGTTTCTAAGTTTTGATTGCATTTTATTACCCTCTGTTTCTTTCACACTTCCAAACGTATCTCATTGTGCATAGAGTAACTGATACGCCACTCTTCCTCCTTCCACCCAAACCTCCCATGCACCAATCCAATGCAACCTTCACATATATCTTGCCTCTCCACATCCCTCCAAATGTAGAGCCTAACTTAAACCCACATGGAATAAATCATTAGCCTTGACCCCTTTTTCTGAAATGGCCCTCCCCGATCCTTGCCAACACTCTTCGTCAATGCATTCACAATACTTCTAGAGAAGAACAAAGTGCTAGGATCAAACCACAACTTGTTGACATACTGATACTCTCAACTCCATATTACCGGCGTTCGCTTCCGGTATATCGAATTCATAACTCGATCACTCCCCATCCCGAAATTGGCTTATGATATGATCCTAAATGGATTCATCTATGATTCAATTGCTTGTCAAAGGAGCTAACTCAACCTATGTGAATAACCCTTGTTATTGGCTAAGTCATCTTCTAGTTTTAGGTTACCATCTTTGCACGTCTGGAATTTTTTATTGGCTTGATGAAAATTCCAGTTTGAGGGCTTGTTTTGAAGGTAGAGTGTCCCTCTACATATTGGTGTGCTTGAGAGCTCGAAAGGAAGCTACGAGGGTCATTTTCAAAGCCTTCCAAAAGCCTATGTTGAGACCGGGAACTGACAGAATTTGGCTAAGGCAGAAGGCGTGTTCGGGAAGGGTACTTTGGAGCTCAATTTGAGGAAGATGATTGAGAGTCGAGTTATGAACTCCATACCGCATCAAAGTGAAAATTCGGGAAGGCATGGCATTGAGTGATCTAGTTGATACCTAGAAGGCTTCGAACAAGGGTCCAAAGATCGTATCAAAGCTGTATTTTCTATCTTTGAAAATCAAGCAATCCGAATCCTTATCGGATTAGGATTACTAGACTGTTATGTAGTTTGAGTCCTTCTTACCGTTTGTTTGTGTTCTTTTGAGTTGTAACCTAGCTAGAATTTCCTTCTTAGTTGTTAGACGTCTTAGGGTTCTATTTAAGTCGAGTCCCTCATTGTAATTCTAGGTTTGTTTGAGAAAGTGAAGTTGGGGTACGGGAGGCTAGAACCGGTGTTTGAACGACCAGAACTGGCGAGGGATTAGCACGGCATACCGGGTTTGTCGTATCACGATAATTATATTGATGCTTAGAATTGACCTAGGTGAACTAGAATGGCATGATTAGGGATGTATGAACTTTTGTGCTATATGTTGAACCCTGGACTGCTGTATGATATTATTGACTTGCCCTAATCGATATTGACCTTGTTTATGCTGATGATTGCATACATGTTGCCATTTGTGGCTTAACTGTTGATATGACTTCATGGTTGTTCGATCAGGTGTTTTGACATGATGTGATATTGTGGTTGTATTTGGATTCACAAGTGGGGGGAAATAAAAATTCCCAGGGTGATATTATGATGTTTAAGGAGGATGACTTGCACGAGGGTTTATCCCTAGGAAGTGCAATTATAAGACTCCTGATTTACCTATATTGAGCCAATTATGGCCAGGTCAAGTACATGTGCAAGTAATGAATTATGATTAAGCAAGATGAGATATGAATCATGTATAAGGATACCAAATATGAGTGTTGTGGTCTCACGGTCAACTACATAGTAATTAGGGCTCCCTATGCTATTACTCTATTATGATATGTATGATAGTCACACCTCTCATGTGGTGGTGACTGAAGAATTATTATGAGATATGACTACACCCAGAGCGGTGTCGGGGTATGACTACACCCATAGTGGTGTGGAGTATGTATGACCACATCCGACGGAATGTTGGGGTATGTATGACTACATCCGACGGGATGTGGGGTATTTTTCCCGGTAGAGTTATTAGCATGGGAGTAACCAGGCGCCTATAAGTAAAACATGATAAGATGCATATGCATAAGTCAAGGTGGTTGAGTCTTTTGCCTATCGGGATGTTAGATGGCTGAGGTCTTATCCTAGTGCTTTGGCTTGTTTGCTAGATGTATGGTAGGGGTATGCTCTGTTAGGAACTCACGATACTATGATTATCTCACTCAACTATGAGCTGGCCCTCTTTATCCTTTTTCTCTGCTTATGCCATGTGTAAGCAGATCATCATAAGCAGCAGCAGTAGATAGGTGTATAGGTGGGAGCTGATCTAGAGTTGAAGGCAAGATGAGGTATGGTCTTCAACTATTTTGTGCTTGGACTACTACTTGGGATTTTGGCCAGTGATTCACACCTTTTTGTAAAAATGTTTTGAGAATGGTTTTCATGTGCATAATAGCTTCTGATGTAGTGTGAGATATCCACAGGTGTAGACAGTTGATAATATGTGTATATTTGTGTAATTATGTAAGTTGTGACGATTATAGCCTGTACAGTATGGTATGCAGTTGTATAGTATGAAACTGTGACTATGGCTATGAAAAGTCAATGCATATGGTTGTGAGTATATATGTCTGTCTATGAATGCATGGATTCAGATGAATTATTTTGCAGGGTTTAGTTACAAGAACTGTTAGCCCATTACGCGAGTAATTCATGTCGAAATTTTATTTGGGTAAATTTTGTAATTAATGTAACACCCGAGATTATTTCCGCTGCAATTGTATGAACAATATGATTATGTAATACGTATAGAATAGATTGTTACAGGAGAAGTCTGGGTTGACCATGTTGACGCCAAACACCTTGGGGAACAGATCAGTGTTCACCAACATGGCATCCTTCTTAGCCTCAAGGAACTTGATACGTCCCTTTTCAATGGCATCCTGAAAGGCATTACGGAACACCACACAAGCATCAGTGGCATGTGACATGCTATTACGCCACTTACAATACTTATTCCCTTTCAACTTCTCGGGTGAGGGAAATACATGTCGCCCTATAAACTTGACTTGAACATCCTTATAGAGTTGGTTAAAAATCAAGTATGCCTTCAAGACATCAAAGGAGTACTACCTCGGCTGAATGGGCACATGATTGGGTCTCCCCCCTTGTGGCCCATCTTCAACTTTAGACAAGGAAGCGCATACATATGGCTTCCGGGGAGTTATCTCAGCCAAGTCTACCTCAACCTCATTGGCCTCGTGACCAACTAATTGATGGTATAGTCTAAGTTTGGGAAGTATGATCCCCTTGAGGCACTCCTACGATTCTCTTCCTCGTGCAGGAGAGACTTGTACCTCATAGCATAAGACTTGAGTCGAAACAAGTCAGATAACTTCCTACCTTGTAATTTCTTCCTTAGTTCAAAACTCAAACCCCCTTGTGCCAGTTTGACGAACTCCCTCTCCGTAAAATTGACAAAGAAACGGTTATGAGCATTATTGAAGTTAGTAAAAAATGCTCCACCGATTTCTCTGTGAGGAGTTGAGCCACTTGATCTCTAAGGGTGTTGGCGTCATGCCCCCTTGTTACCCCCTGTACGGTACAAATCCAATGGGATCCAAGCCATTTCCATTGAAATTGGGCGGCGCAAGAACTAGGTAGCCTCGTGGCGGGCTCTGATCCATGTTGCCACCTAGACCTCCTCCTACTCCCAAATTCATGGGAGCCACGTAGGGTCTTGCCTTCGGAATAGATGGACGAGTACCCACTTGCCCGGTGGCTGCTCAACTTGAGTGTTGAACATGGTGGCGAGGTTCTCACCATGTGTGGGTACCACTTCAACTCCCACGCGTCCATGTGACGATTCCCCCCACTTGAGCACGAGAGACTCTTGTCGTGGTTGGGCATTTCGGCCACCGGCGGGAGAAGGAACACTATTAGTAGGCGTTAGGCTTGTGGCATCCGATGGCAAAGCTCTTGACTGCACTACTAGTCTACTCAAATACTGTCAAAATTGATCCAACTCATTTGTTAATCTGGCCAAAATTAATGTCTTGTAAATAATCAATGTGGTACAAGATTATTTTTTAGGACATCTTTCCTGGATCCCGTTGTTGGAAACAAGGCTCCGATACCAATTGTTACGTGTATTTCTCCGGTGAGAACCTTCACGTAAAGTGCGTCGTCGATGTTGAAAGATATTCATAAGAAAGAGAGTTAGAACGAAGAGAATATTTAAAGGAACGAAGATAACTACAACAACTATTGGATTCCAATCTTCAACATAACATTAAACGAAAGACATAGTACATGTCGCAAACGGTCCGTCCGCGACGTTGCGCGAAAAAGAGGAGTCGCCACCAATCTCTCAAATTGGATTGGACACTTGAAAATTCAAGCATAAATCGATTAAGATTTAGGCTCGACTTGGTTTTCGAAATAGATTTATGGGTTCGGGGGTCGGTTACGAGTAAGGAAGGTATTAGCACCCTTATATCGCCCTAAGTCGGTACTATAAGTTTGATTTGTCTTCTTGATTGATATTTGCTTGTTTGAAATTATTTGGATTTAGATCAAATATGTGATGTCATTTTTTACATATATATTAGATGTTCGTCAACATGTAATTTCGTTGGAAGAAACAATTAATATTTTTGGTAATTTTATGAGAAAAAGGTTTTATTTAATTAGTGGACTTGGACCCGTAGGCCGCCTACGTACCCGACATCTCGGGATCAAAGCCCTCGTAGTTTGCTAGGCATTTTAATTTTTTTAAAACTTTTGCTTATGACCCATCGGTACGTAATAATTGCTTAATTAGATGATGATCCATCGATCGTAATTTGTTTGAGATAGGCTAAATGAATATTGATCACATACACATTGGTACGTACTAGTTTATTTATTTGAACACGATCCATCGATCGTAATTTGTTTACAATAGATTAAATGAGTATTGAGCACGTACCCATCGGTTTGTGATAGTTATTGATTTGACTACGATCCATCGATTGTAATTTGTTTTAAAAAGGTTAGGTGATAAATTGATCATGTACCCATCGGTAATGATTTAATTGTAAAATTTGATAAAATAGTATTTTAGCAATTGTGTGGACTTGAACCTTTCTGTCGCCTACGTACCCGACATGTCGGGGATCAAAGTCTGCGTAGTTTGATTGATATTAATTGTAATATAATATGATTTAAAAGAGGAACGTGCTACGAAACAGCTTGGATGTTTTACTTCGTGAAGATGTGATGGGGATAAGTTTCCCGAGGCAAGTGCTACGAAACAGCTAGTCTGACCAGCGGGTTGCTTCTGCAGATTCTTTTGGCTATTTTGGCTATTTGTATGTTCTGTGATCTTTTGGTCGTTGGCCTGGTTCCATTCCTGTTTGGCAACCTTGTCCCTGTCTGTGTGTTGGTTTCTCTTCGGCTGATTTAATAGCCTCCCTTTAATAAAAAAAATCCGTCCCTGAATTTCAAATTTTAGGTTCTAAAAAAGTTATTAAAAAGTAAAGATGTTTAGTGGTGGTTACGTATCAAAATAATTTGTCAGGTTGAATGGTTAAGTGGTCAATTCTGCGCAGTTTGAACTTGGTTCGAAATCGACTTACTGGAACAATTGAAGAGGTTTTGTCCTTTTGTCTGATTTTAGGAAATGAAATGATTATTCGGGTTACTTAAACAAATGGGGGGATCAAATCTATAATTTTCTCGCTGGATTTTTGTAAATTTACTAGGGTTAGAAGGGTAATGCTGTAATTTATTAAAAGTAAGAGAAACAATTCCCTACCTACCTCTATTCCTACGCAGAGATGGGCAAAAACCAAAACCTTCTTTTTTTCTTCCTTTGTCTGCTTCTTTCGTGGTGACCAGAGCAGCAGGGAGATGCGGTCCAAGATAGGGTGCATAACCCATGGTTATGCACCCGTCAGTAACCCAACAGGAGCCGTCCATCTGGAGCGGGGAGATCTAACGGCTGGGGTCGGAGCGGGGTGGGGCAGGGGTATTTTTGTCCATTTTTTGAATTTATGTCCTTCGCTCGTTATTCCTTTTTTGTTTATCCTTGGCCGAGCTGGAATTGGATTCATGAGAGAGAATGAGAAGTAAACAGAGCAATCGAGAGTTTTTCTCCGAAGGATCTGTCGATGGCGAGAAGGTTGGTGGAGGACGCGATTCTTAGCTTAATCGGCAGCGGACTTGCGAGTTATAGTTGTTAGAAGGTCTGTGGAGGACGCGATTCTTCTTCTTCTTCTTGCTCGAGGTTTTGGCTCGATTTGTTTGTGTTGAAGTTTCTGCTGGCCGTTGTTTGGTCTCCGTCTAGGTAATTTGTAGTGATAGTAGGATTTCACGTTTGCGCATTGATTCCGTTCTGTAATTTGTTTTTGATGTTGTGTATATATGATTATACCATGCAATACCAGTTTATACCATATATCTGCGTTTTCTCTTTTGTGCTCTCTGTTTTCTGTTCTTTGTGATCAATGATCTCATTATGTTTGTATAAGTTTGTTCAGTTGATTGATCCGTAGTTGAATTTATGTTTTGTGCAGGAATTTTTTGAATCTTCTTGGTTGACTGAGCTTTTTTAGTGCAATGAGTGATCTCAATCAAGGCGCCATTGTTTCTTTGAATGAATCTAATACTGGATCTAGTTCTTCTAATAGTGTTGTTGAATCGGAAGGTAAGAATTTTAAATGTGTTTGGTAAGTTGATGTTTGTATATATGTTATACCATACAGTACCATACTGGTATTTTATAGTATTTTTGCATATGAGTGTTGTGTTTTATTTTTTGTAGATTGTTTTTATAGTTGTTGTGATTTTATGTTTCTGTATATATGTTTATACCATGCAATACCGTGCAATACCATGTTATACCATATATTACCATGTTATACCATAAAGTACCATACTGGTATTCTATGGTATTTTTGCATATGAGTGTTGTGTTTTATTTGTTGTAGATTGTTTTTATAGTTGTTGTGATTTTATGTTTCTGTATATATGTTATACCATAAGAAACTACACTGGTATTTGTATAGTTTTGATTGTAATAAACTTTACCATATGATACTATGGTGGTATTATAGTTTGTACAGCATTAATGTTTCATTGTTTTTATGGTTGAGGTTTTGATGGTATTGATCCTAATGTTCGAAGTTCCTGGAACAATCTTGAGTTCGCTACAACTGATGATGCATATAGATTTTATGTGGATTATGGGAATTATAAAGGTTTTTGTGTGAGGATTTACCATCAGTCGGCATGTCCGAAGCTTAATAATGGTTCAAATGCGGTTTATTATATCAAGTATTGTTGCAATAAGGAAGGCTGGAGGATTGGTAGTGAGAATAATCCTGCTAATCGTGGTTCTATTGATGCGAAGGCTCGTGTTCGTCATGTTCCAGAAATCAGGGGTGGATGTGATGGTGCCTATATTCGAATTAGGTGGTTTAAGCAGTTCAATTGTTACAAGATTTATAAGTGGTATGATGTGCATAACCATGACATGATTCCTGTGGCTATGCGTCACTACATGAGATCGAATAGAAAAATGGCTCCTGTGTATAAACTGTTGGCAGATGTGAATGATGCTGCTGGTATAGGTGCGACTGCTTCGTATAATGCAATTAGTACAGCTGGTGGTGGTCGGAAGTGTATTGGTTTCACAAGAAATGATTTGAAGAACCACCTGCGGACAGTGAGGACGTCATCAATGGAGCATGGTGATGCAACTGCATTACTAAAACACTTTAGAAGACAAGCTAAGCTGGATCCTGGCTTTTTTCATGAGGTAGAGGTTGATGTGGATGAGAATATTGCTAGTATTTTTTGGGCAGATGGGAAGATGCGGATGGATTATCATTTTTTCGGGGATTCAGTTAGTTTTGATACTACATACAGAACGAATAAAGAGTATCGACCACTAGGTATGTGTTCTTATTTTTGTGATTATTCTGTATTATAGTTATTTTTATTTGGTATTATGTTGTTACCTGTTAATACTATGGTGGTATTTTGTGGTATTCATTATGTTGTTATCTGTTAATACTATGGTGGTATTTTGTGGTATTCATTTTTTTAACACTGTGTACCACATGGTATGTGCAGCTCTGTTTGTTGGTTTCAACAACCATCATCAACTCACTGTGTTTGGAGCTGCCCTTCTATATGATGAAACAACGGCAACGTTTGAGTGGTTGTTTAATCAGTTTTTGGAATGCATGGGAGGTGTGAGCCCGTTGTCTATTTTTACTGATCAGGCTGCTGCAATTGCTGCTGGTATAAGGTCTGTTTTCCCAAGTTCTTTCCATGGATTGTGTTCATGGCATATCTCACAGAATGCAGTTGTTAATTTGGGATCTTTGTGTGATTCGGATTTCCTTTGTGAGCTTAGCTATTTGATGTACAATGTTGATGATGAGGATGATTTTGAGTATAATTGGAAAAGAATGATAGATAAGTGTTTCCCTGGGAAAGGACCTCTTGGACACAGTTGGTTACAAGGTATTTACAAGGTGAGGGAGAAGTGGTCATCGGCTTGGGTGAATTCTCATTTTGGTGCTGGTATGAAGAGCACCCAGTTAAGCGAGTGTTGCAACAGTAATCTTCGTCATTACTTGCAGTCAGAATTTAGTATTCCTAGATTCTTTGTACATTTTGATAGGATGCTTGATATAAGAGAGATGCTGAAGAAGAAGAGGAGTACAGAGCACTTTCTACGTTTGCTGATTGTCGCTTTTCAAGCAGTGCTATTGTCAAGCAAGTTGCTGATCTATATACCCCAAAAATATTCCAGCTTTTTCTAGGACAGTACAAAGAATCTCTTTCATACAATGTTTTCCCTAATACAGAGTTAGCTCAAGAAGGGAATGTAAAGATCTTTGATGTCTTTACATTGTTAGCAGACTTGTCAAGGTTTGACAGCAGACTGCTCATAGTTGATTTTGATAATGGTGAAATTAAGTGTACTTGTCGCAAGTGGGAGTCAAGTGGTTTGTTGTGTAAGCATCAATTGAGGGGATATGATTTGTTGTGGTCTACAACTTGCAATGTGAAGTTTCATCACATCCCTTCTAGTTTGATTTTGAAGCGATGAACAAGGACAGCAAAAACTGGTGGGAATTTTGGATTTGCAGTTTCGTCTACTGAGGCTCCGTCAAAGTATCGGTCTCGCCTGTTCAATATTTCAGCTGTTTCTGCTTCGCTTATCAGTAGGGTTTGTTTGAATGATGATTTGTATAAAACAACCATGGATTTCATGAGTGATTTGATCAAGAAGTGTGAAGCTTTACCAACTGTTGAAACAGCTGGTACAGGTGGATCGACCAACTGTGAGAGTAAGTTCCTTGGCCCCCTTTTGTTTGTGTATATGATTTTTGTTATTTTTTTGTCTGCCAAGTTGTTTTACCATGTTGTACCATGTTGTACCATGTGGTATAGTGTGGTTTTCTTTATTGTTTCTGGTAATATGTTGGAATACCATATGGTATTATGTGGTATTGATTGTAGTATGTATTTCTTATTTGTAGGTGATGTTCCAGTTCGAAATGTGAAGGGGTTTAAGCCTAAGAAGGATTCATTTAAGCCTTCGAAACGACCTATTACAGAAGCTGAGATTGGAAGGGCGGCTAGTAGGAAGAAGAAAAAGACTAGCAGATTGGAAGAGGAGAAATTG
Organism: Linum tenue; assembly: GCA_946122785.1. NCBI lineage: Eukaryota > Viridiplantae > Streptophyta > Magnoliopsida > Malpighiales > Linaceae > Linum > Linum tenue. The sequence continues at coordinate 12,592,453 of CAMGYJ010000007.1, read as the reverse complement.
AAGGATGTGGAAGAAAGTTTGAAGTTGAAGTTGTGATAGTTGTTTGAAGGCTGTGGAGTTTTATTAGCTGTTGAAGGATGTTGATTTTTATGTGTTTCTTGCATTTTTGTTTTGTTTTGAAGTAGTATTGATCTGCACATGTGAAGGACCAATGCAGTCGAAATCGCGCTTTAAAACTTAAAAACTTACGCTTTTATCTTTTTGAGTCACCACAACGCTTCTACGTAGAATCGTGATTTTCCCTTACAAATGTAGTCAAAATCTACGTTTTAAAACTTAAAAGCTTATGATATTACGCTTCTAGGTCACCCCAACGCTTCTAGGTAGAATCACGCTTTTGACTGCATTGTGAAGGACTTAATGTTTAGTGGATGATTTTAACCTTTGATATAATGTTTTTTCTATATGGTGTTGTGTGGTGTTTTTAAAAATGTTTATACCATGTTATACCATATGGTATACTATGGTAAAAACATTTTTATGACTGTAATCTTAGCTAAGTGTTGTGTTCAGTTTAGCATAAAATAGCATGTGGTTTTGTTCTGGTGTTTTTAAAAATCCTTATACCATGTTATACCATATGGTATACTATGGTAAAAATCTTTATACCATGTTATACCATATGGTATACTATGGTAAAAACATTCTAGATGACTGTAATGTTAGATATGTGATCTGTGCTGTGTTCAGTTTCCATAAAATACCATCTATGATGTTGTGGTGCATTTAAAAACGTTTATACCATGTTATACCATATGGTATACTATGGTATACACATTTTGATGACTGTAATCTTAGATCTGTGACAATAATAAGGGGTAAGATAAAGTACTAGGCTGTTACATAACCATAATAAGAAGTGTTTCAAATGTAAGTTATAACACACCCATAAGAAACACACTGAATACCTTGTTTGTTCTAAAAAGCACACACATAAGAAACACACTGAATACCTTGTTTGTTCTAAAAAGCACACACATAAAAAAAACTAGCAAATTGGTTGTCTGCAAAAGCATTGTTTTCAGAAGCTGATGTCTATAGTAGATATTGTAACCATACTGATTCTGTCCCCTTCTCTTACTTGCTTTGATTCTTCATAGCACAGTACTTTGTGGCAGCCTTCATTATCCGATCACGCTCCAGGTTGTCTTTATTGAGGATGATATCCAGCATGATACACTCCCTGTCTTCTTTGATCAGATCCATTCTCTTCCAGTCTGATTGCATAAAAGTCTTGTACTTTCCTTCCCAGTGGCGCATCCATCTGATGATGTACAATCCACATGAGCGTTTATCTGGCTGTGTAATCTTCCCCAGATTGAACCAGTCAAACTTTTCCCAGGGGATTTGTCTGTTTCCACCGTACACACTCATGTAGTTGATTGCATAATTGACAACTCTTGCTGCCACTGGTCTGTAAGTCGAGTCAAAGTCTTTGTAGCGGAGACTGTCAAGCACATCAAATCTTGTGTTCTTGATGTTGACACAGATCATGATGTAGTGTTCACCATCACAGTAAGGGAAGAACCACTGCATATAAATGAAGTGAGAATGTTAATGGACAATTATAAATATGTTTTGAGGAATAGTTTTTTGATGTCATACCATATGGTATTTTATGGTATTTGTAGTGTTACTTACAAGGTCACAGTTCTGGAAGCTGAGGTCTTTTGCCCATGGTTTGTCAGAAATATATTCATCCACCTTGTCGAAGTATTGGTCTGCACTTAGTGGAGGTTTGTTGTTTTCTATGTCCAGCTTGCAGTCAGACTGTACATTTGAAATTATGTTAAAGCAATCATATATTCAGGTATGGTAAGTATAGTACATTAAAATATGGACAAACTTACTGCCAAATGACTAGAGAAGAACCACTTGGTGATTTTTCCTGTTTTTGCTTGATCTCTGTTCATCAGATCTCCATACCAGTCCACGACATCATTTGTTATCAGTTGATCTATGTCAACAGATTGCAATGATGACCTTTTGAGCAAGCCTGTTCCATCCTCTCTTCTGAACATTACCTCGTCCCTGTTCAGAAGAGTATACCACATTATACCATGTGGTATTGTTCAACATTATACCATATCATACCATACCATACCATACCATATGTCATTAAGAAATTAATTGATATTAAGAAATTTACTTACTCGGAGACAATTTTGTTGTCTTTGCACCTTATGTACTCAAGAATGTCATTGAAAACTTCATCAGGAGTTGTCTGAGGTGGTGTAACCATCATTGCAATTGGGATTGCATCTAGGGCACCATCTTTTGCTTCAACTGGTTGATTTGCTGCTGATGAGTCCATTCCTGGCATTGGTTGTGAAACTGGTGTACTCAGGTCATCAATGTAAGCAGCCAAGCATGCATTTATCTCCTGTAGCCTCTCCTGGCTGTTCGAGTACAAGCTTGACCATTCAATGAATTGTTTATTCTCCAACTGTTTGCTTGTTTTTTCTTGTGGAGGGGTTGATGTTTTTGCTTTCTTCTCTGGTCCATGGACATTCTTAACCACTATCCTTCTTTTGCGCGGTTCTTCTGGTTGTTGTGATGCTGTTGCTGTGGTGATGTTGACATTTTCTGTTTGTGATGGTGGATTGAATGGGCTGAGGTCAAAAGATGGTATGTCCCTGTCTTTGGTGGTGGCTGTCTTTGGTGGTGCATCTGTGGGTTTTCCTGCAGTCTTTGGTGGTGGCTGTATTGCTTCTTCATCATTGTTCTTCTCCTTTTCTCCCTCCTTTGAAACAAGCACATCTGACTGTGTCTTTTCACTGTCATCTGCTTCCTGATCTTGATTCATTTCACTTGACTTTTCTTGATTTCCTTTTTTGCTGGCCTCCTGGTTCTTCTCAGCAGTTTCAGTAGTATCCTTCTCAGCAGTTTCAGCAGGATTCTCTTTCTGCTGTTGAGCTTCTGGTTTTGTTGGAGAGCCATCTTGATTCTTCCTTTTCTTCCATTGTGTTGGTCCAGCTAGATCCACTGTTGTTTGTTGAGAATCATCATTTCCTTCAGATTCAGTGACTGTGGGTTCTTTCCTTTTGTCTGTTTTGAGCTTGTCAAAAAAATGCTGCAGAGTGTCTTGCAGGTTTGCATCTTTTTCTATATCTTCATCATCAGACTCAGCTCCTTCAGTTTGTTCGATAATCACGTCATCAGATCTTTCTCCTTCCACATCATCAAAGTTTTGATCAGCTTTTTGCTCCAACATTTCCTTGTGTTTGACAAGCTCTTCAATTTGAGCTCTGTACTGCTTCTTGATTGATAGCAACATAGCTTTCATTGATGTTTTCACCATCTTCAGTGCTCTCTCAGCCTGCATTAGTCATTTTTGGTCTGTAAGTTAATATTTACAGTAGAATACCACATATTACCATGGTGGTATTGAATGGTATGTGCATTATACAGTATAATACCATATATTACCACCATGGTTCATGTGTGGTATTTTAGTTGTATGAATTGGACAATTTGTAACATATGGTAATTTATACTTACTTGGGGGACAGTCTTGATCATCTTCAAATCAAATATTAGTGATGCTGATGGTTGTTGGTCTGTGTTGTTGTCATCATCATCACTGTCAATGTCGACAATCTTCTCTTCTTTGTCCTGTATCTTCATCAGCTTATGGAGTTCTTCTCCACCATAGTAGCTCACTATGTTTTCAAAGTTCCTTTGCACAGCAGTGTCATCATAGTAGCTTGCTGTTGGGATTTGGAACTGGGTGGAGAAGGCCATTTCATCCAACTTGTACATGAAGCATACCTTTTATTTGTTTGTGGCAAGGAGAAACAGTTGTATTAGTATTTGATGTACTAGGATTTGTAAAGCTTTTAGGGTATAGTAATTGAAAATGGAATTATTGTGGGTATAGATACTTACTGTTAAGAAATGAAGATCTGCATTGATGTACACGGTGTTTGCAGTCAACCCGTGATTCATGTAGTCGAAGAAGAACTTGCACCAGTTGTATTCTTTGAAATGGTTGATTGTGTCTGGCTGCAAGTACTCCAGCACATTCAACTCAGCAGTAGGGTTTGAATATGGGCACAGTAGAGCTCCCGTAACCAGAATCCAGAACAGCTTGATCCATATTGCAATGGTATGAGCATTAGAAATGTCATGCTCTACATTAGCTAATTTCACCCTTCCATTTGTAGCTGGAGCTTCTAGTTCTAGTAGGACCTGCGTCGCATAGTCTACTGCTTCTTCCACTGATAATTTCTTGAGCGTCACTTCCTTTTTACCCATTGGTAGACCATAAACTCTATGAAAGTCAATTGGTGATATTTTCATGTAGGTTCCACCAGGCAGCTTGAATGCTTTCTTTATCGGATTGTACTTGCTCATTGTGAATAGAGCAAAGTTCGTGTTTATCTTTGTTTGCTGGATGGATGTTAAGCCATCAAGGCCTAATTCCTGCAATTTTTCCCTCTGTTCAGCTGTTAATGTTCTTGAAAGTGCATTGATTCTTGTCGGGCTGCACCTTGTTCGAAATTTGTCCCTATGTCTCGACATGATGTACCTGCATCCAGAATAGAAGAATTGCTATAACATACCATAGCATACCATATTCTACCAGTAAGCAAAAACACCAACTACCATACCATAGCATACCATACTATACCATATTCTATCAGTAAGCAAATGAATAATTGAGGTAGTGGCTTTGACCAGTACTTGTGTGGTTTCTCCTTAGAATACCATATTGTACCAGTGTGGTATTGTAAGAAAATCTGAGCATAGAATAGGTTTTTATACTTTTCCTATAAAATCTTTTTCATTTTTACTTTGACCACTACTGGAACGGTTTCTCCTTATAATACCATATGGTACCAGTGTTTATACCATGTTATACCATATGGTATACTATGGTATTGTAAAAAAATCAGAGTATGGAATAGGTTTTGTTGTCGTTTTATACACTTTTCTATAAAATGTATTTCACTGTAAGTACTTTTACCACTATTGGAACGGTTTCTCCTTATAATAGCATATGGTACCAGTGTTTATACCATGTTATACCATATGGTATACTATGGTATCGTAAAGAAATCAGAGTATGGAATAGGTTTTGTTGTCGTTTATACATGTTTCTATAAAATGTAGTTCACTGTAAGTACTTTTACCACTGCTAGAACATTTTCCCCTTAGAATACCACATGGTACCAGTGTGGTATTGTGAAAACATCAAGCATAGTAGAGTTTTTCGTTTGGTTTTTGTGATGTATGTACTTGAAATTAGACATTCAGAATCACGAATCTAGTTTTTGAAGAAAGAAGTGATGATTTACCTTGATCGTGTCTAAGTTGGAAACCCTAATTTTGTCGCTGAAGACGTTGAAGTGGAAACCCTCACTTGATCACTGAAGGCGTCGAAGTGGAAACCCTCACTTGGTCACTGAAGGCGTCGAAGTGGAAACCCTCACTTGATCGCTGAATAACTGAGATCGGAATCCTTTGCTAAGCGAACTGAAAACTCGAGATTCGACTTCGACGGTGCAGTTTGCGAAGATGAAACGCGAGAGAGAGAGAGAGAGAGAGAGAGAGAGAGTGAGAGAATGGATAGCGTGAATGCAGAGCAAAAAAGCAGAAACTCGAACCGTCTGCGATTTCTCTGGTGATAATGATGGCGGGGAAGTGTCAGTTACCTTTTTCAAATTGTCAGAAGGTAGATTACTATTTTACCCCTACGTGTATTTATTATTTTACATCTGACGGTTGTTAATGGATTGCAATGGACGGCGGATGGGGTGGTTACTCACCGTTACTGACCGGTAAGTTACTTACAGGAACTGCTCCCGGGAGATGCGGCGGCGACGACACGGTGGCGGGGATGGTCAGTCGGCGATGATGCCGACGCGATGACTAGGCTCGACTCAGCGACGGCGGGAGAAATCTGGCGGTGCGGATTGACGGCGGTGTGGTTGGAAATGCGACGGTGTTGGGGTGGAGCGGCGGAAACGGCAAGCTGCGATGGGAGGCGACTGGTGGGTTTAAGCAGGTTGACAGTGGCGGACTCAGGAAAGAGGACCTGGAGCTCCAAGGTGGCAGTGGCGTGGGTCGACGATGGAGATGGAGGCTCGACGTTCCGGAGTGGCCGCCGGCGTGGTGGTGCAGCAGGTCAGTTTCTTCCTTTTTTATTTTATATTTTTCACTACAAATTGCAGCATGAGATTTAGGGATATATGACGTGATTTTGGCAGGATGATGTTGGGTTTGTGTTTAGGAAAGGTTGAATGGTTGCTGGTTAGGAATGGCTTTCTGGGTCGTTGTTTTTCTGTGTCTGACTGAAGAGAAATGGCAATTGCATGCCGCTACCCCCTGTTAGCAAAGCTAAATAATCTAAAACTGAATAAGATGAACACACGGATTTAACGTGGTATCCCTGGAATGCCAGGACTAATCCACGGGAGAGGTTAACTCTCCAAGACGAAAATCGTACTATATTTGCTTAGGGTTCTCGGTAGTGTACAAGAGAGTATATATGGTTTGTAACCCTAGCTTCCTACGTCTGTGACAGGCCAAAACACAACACCAAACTGCGACCAAGTGTAATCGCAGTCCGGGAATGCAGTAACAGGCAAGTTCAATTATCAACCCAGGGTCTAGATCTACTGCTTACTCCGTGATTCTCTATTATCTAGCAAACTGGTTCGAGTGATTGTTGTTAAAAGCAAAAGCAACAAGAAAGCAGTAAATTGTTCGGTTCTCTAAGTCAGGAAAGAGTCACTCGGGAATGAGTCCCCCTAGCCCCTTAGTTAGGTTCAATTGTAATTCCCTGGGTCGATTTACTGTTGATTAGACTGCGGAAGATCCGACAGTAGCTTGGAATCTCTTAAGCTGACCAAGCCCTCTCAGTCTAACTACCCGGCAGACGACTAGTCTTCACCGGGATAGAAAGTTGAGGCTATGAACACAGAACTCCACTACTGGAATTGAATTCTAGTACAAAGCAGTAAACTGGCTAATTCTCGTATAGCCAATCTCCTACTATCGAATGAAGAGGCTCTAACAACCTAATCAGATTCTATCTATCTCAGGTTGCAGCAGAAATTGAGAAAAGCTGATCAGACTCCAATCAATTCAATAAACATGCATCATTCGATTAAAATCAAACAGTAATATCATCCCAAGTCATTACAATCAAATCCCTAACACAAGGAACTAGGGTTCTTCATACCCAAGTGAGAGAAGGGTTCTACTCCATAGAGAGAGAAGAGAAAACAGTAATCGGATTAGTCATACTCATAACGATGACAAAAATCTGCTCCGGGACGATGATTTCCACTCCTATGACGATCTCCAAGCTCGATTCGATGAAGTCCAGCTCTAAGACAGCTTCTAGGATGTGTTCTTCGTACTTTCTCTCTCTAGGGCTCTGTTTTTGCTCTGAAAACACGATTCTCCCACTTTTGGCTCGGAATAGGCTCTAAAACCAGGATTTCCCGACTCGCACGGCCAGGGTGCACGGCCGTGCAGATCACCACTTTGGCCGTGCGGCTCAAAACGCGGCGTATGGTTTAGTTCGATCTTAGGCTTCTCACACGGCCAGGGTGCACGGTCGTGTAGGGTTCCCATCCAGCCCGTGCTCGGCCTTGGCAAAAACCACACGGCCAAGGTGCTCAATGGCACGACCGTGTGAGAATTCTGGCCAACCCGTGCATGCTCTCGCAGAATTCCGCACGACCTGGATTGTCCTTCGCACGGCCGTGCGATGCCATGGTCTGCCCGTGCAGCTTCCTTGAAATCTCGCCATTCGTCTGATCTTCGTCCAATCGACCCCAGACTCGCTCCCAAGCCTCCATTCACGTACTAGGACCTGAAATATCACAACCAAGCACAACCTAGCGTGAAATCGGCCTAAAACACGAGAATCAACACCTCAAACGGTGTAAGAACGAGGGTAAAAACATGTGTAAATAACGGTCTATCAAACTCCCCCACACTTAACCGTTTGCTTGTCCCCAAGCAAACCAAGTCAGACACCAGGTAAGCTTACATATTTCAATCAACCAACATTGGGGACAAGTCATAAAGGCACAGAACACGTGAATCGCACTGGTTTTCAAACATCAATACATGAACAACCTCAATAGCAACCCGGACAACCACCACAAAGGACATTCGAGTGCAGCAAATCGAGTAAAGGAAGAGTCTCCCTTCTGTTCACTGGCCAACCTAGACTTGATTCAACCACTTACTCAAAACAGTCAACTCATGCATCCAACTCAAGACATCAGAATAGAGACCGAGCAATCTAGGTCCTCACCGGGGTACAAGAGCATATAGAAAATGAAAATGAATCACTCACTCTCGACCAGTGGGGTCAGGGCAATTTGATGCGAAAGATGCACATGCTATTTCTCTCAATCCCTATCATCTCTTCACCATGATGGCAGCCTCTAAATGCTAGAGTTCACATATGGGGTGTCACCACTAACTAATCAGGAGGTCTTAGACACAGGTTCAAATGACTGGCTAGGGTCTTGGACATGGGGAAAAAGCCTTTTAGGTGGTGGAAGTATTCATAGCAAAAGGTTCCACATTTTCCAAACACACAATCACAGTCAAACAAACCGGTATTTTCTTTCTGCTATTCTGCATTACTCAATATCTCAAGAGCACAAGAGCGAAGGAGGCATAAACATCAGCATTTCCAAGCCAGGCTGCTAAGAAACACTACTAAATGGGCATTATTAAGATTTTTGGTAGTGGCTCTCTTTTGCTTTCAATTTTTTCTTTGTTCTACTTTCATTTTTCTTTTCATTTCTTAAGAGAGCCACCACTTTTGCATAAATTTCAAACACCTGCCCAACTTTTAAGCACTACCTCCAACACTCACATAGACTTTAGCAGAAACAGCAGAGAATATGTAAAAACCACTCTGTGGAACCTCCTAAAAGATGCAACAAGGGTGATTTTTTTATTATAGACCAAAAGAAAGGATAACACACGGCTCAAAGGGGCTGACTAGGGGATATGACACATCAGGACAGTCAGTTTTGGGCGTGGGCTAATCCTATGCCCCCATCATCTTAGCTAGTGACAACGTGAATGCTACACATCATGGAAGAGGGATCTATCGCACAAGAAAGAAACGAGCAGGCTCAAATCTCACATGGCTACCTATATGCTCTATCTCACATTCTGATACCCTGAACTAGATGCATAAACGACTGTCAAGAACAAGTAATCGATCCAAGTCACAGTTGGTAAGCAAACAGTTGAAAAACTGAACCCCTACATCGTTCTACTGCACATCTCAGTCCTCATCATAGGTTGTCCTAGTCGCAAACAAGTTGTCATGCATTAATCCGAAAACCAATCAATTCATCCATCAAAACACAGTGCCAATATGATCAAACAGCAGTACTTGGAGCCCTCAAATCGTAAGATTCGGACAGCGGACTAGGCTCCAAGCACCATCATAAATATTCCAACCGATACAAAGCACCCCCCCTCACTTAAGCACGACATTGCCCTCAATGGAGTAGAGGGAAAGATAAGGGGAACGATGTTACCGGATAAGAACACTGCTGGGGGACTGGAAGTGGACCAGTCAGCGAGAAACAAACGGGAGAGTGGACAATGCTGCACAAATCGAACACCAGAAACACACTAGCACACTGTGCGTTAGGGATAAGTGTTAGCCCAGACGGCTACATCAAACCACAAAGGAAAAACCAAAAACAAAAACAAACGACACTAAGTCCAAGCTCCGCACACATGGAGCAAACACACAAAAGTCTAAAACGAAAAAGAAAACACACTGAGACGGGCAACGAGTACAGCCTACTCGTCGCCAAGATCGTCGAGGTCGATGTCGTTCATGAACGCGTCATCATCAGCAGCGCCAGCAGCACCGTCATCACCGTCAGCTGGGGCATGTGGAGGGGAGTCATCCCAGGGAGTCCTCCAGACTGGTGGATCGCCCGGGAGCAGCTGGAGCAGGTGCTGCTGAACTTCCTGCATGCGCCGTGAACGGCGCTTCTCCCGCTCGATGTGGGCGAGAGTCACGCCCTGCTGAGTCTGGATCATGTTCAGTAGCTCGTCATAAGTAGCCATCCTGTTCCGGTACTCGGCCTGGTCTGCCGCGTACTACTGATGGAACTGCATCTGCTGGTCGAGGATCAGGTGGTTCTGGATCCGCAGCTGCTCGAACTGATGAGAGAAGTAATCCTGGCCCTGGAAAGCGGAGCTGCTACCCCCGTAATGGAAGTCAGTCTGTGGTGGATCATCAGCAGCAGCAGCAGCATCCACCTCCTCGGGATCTACCTCATCAGCAGCCTGCCCCTCCTGGCCCTCTGGCTGGGCCTCTGGCTCGGGCTCCGCGGGGATCGGAGGTTCCGGAAACCCATCGACCCATTGAACACCGTTCCTCTCCCGCAACAGCAGCATCTTCCCGATCGTCTTGCTGCCAAAGATGAGGGTTTCCCCCTCCTCGGTGCACCCCTGCAGTGAAAGGCCAAAGAAGGTGGCCAGGCGGGTTATGAGGGGGCCGCAGTGGAGGCTCTTCAGCTCTGTAGCAGCCTGCTCGAAGGTCTTGGCCACCACCGAACCCAGGTGGAGAGGATGGTTGCGTTGGCGGATCGAATGGATGAAGTACAGGGTCCTCTTCGTGATGGCACTGGCACTGGCTGCTGCAGGGGTGTAAGACTTCGCCAGCAGGTGGTGGAGAAGTCGGTTGTCGAGCAGCAGGGTGGATGCCTTCGTCCTCCCGGCCCGGAAGGGACGCGTCTGGCCTGGCCGAGCCAGGCTGGTGTAGAGCCTCCCGAAGTCCACCTCCGGCGGATCATTGGCCTCGGTGATGTAGTGCCGACGGTCGTCGAGGTCGAGGTCGAGAGCCTCGGCCAGCTCGTGGTAGCTCATGGACCGGGGGACACCGCCCAGCCTGAATTGGACGGCTGTACCGTCCTGCCAATCGGTCGTGGAATTGTGCTTGAAGGTCGTGTAGAACTCCCACACGGGCTCGTAGTAGAACTTCTCGCAGAGGATGAGCAGACGGCGCCATGCGGTGTTGGCGACGGCGGCGGAGAGCTTCTCGTAGCAGTGCAATCGCCGAAACTCTCGTTTGGACCAGCAATGGTGTGACCCAAACGGGGTTTCCAGGACCTCCTTGAAGCGCTCTGCGGTGGGGCCCCTCCGTAGATCCCGGATGAACGGGTGCTGGAGATTAGGTTTCGCCAATGCCCTGCAAAACAACAACCCAAAGTGGAACCAAAAGAGCCAAAGAAAAAGGTCAAGCACACCCCCACACTTAAGAACAGAAAACAGCCTAACCATGGTTTCATCCATAGTTCGGGGGTCAAAAACTCGATAAATCAAGCATAATCTGGGTGGGGGTGCACATTCACAAGAAAATAGGCAACTCAAGGTTCACATCCATAGCAAATACACCCTCAAACTACATCATTAAGGGCCCTAACCGGTGGCCACAACATGGCATGGAAAACAGGCATTTCATCGAACACCTTGTGTGCACTATTAAGTTAAGCATGAAATTGGCCAAATTCTTGCACACAAGGGCTCAAACAAGCAAAGGGAACTTTTCCCAACACAATTCATTCACATCCCATGCATTCCCCTCAATCAATTTCACAAAAATCACATGATTCAATAAGGTTCTCTAACATACACCCTACACACTCAATTCTCCACAATTAACATAGTTAGGGGCAAAATCAAACCTGGAGACTCAAGTAGAGGTGTAGGGGATGATGAGGGGAAGGCAATGAAAGCGACGAAACGCCGTAAAACTGGCCGGAAGTGCTCGTCGGAGCCTCGTCGGAGTCTCGCCGGAAATCGCCTCCGGCGACTAAAACGTCGCCCAAACTCGCTCAAAATCAAGGGATAGGCCGCTTTGGGTGTAGAAAGAGTGGGTTTGTTGTTGGTTTGGTGAAAAAATGACCCAAAGTGGCCGAAAAAATCGAAAAAGGGTGGTTTGTCGCGGTTTTCCGGCGAGGGCAGAGGATTCCGGCGAGATTTGTGGGATTTCTGACCACAATGGCCGTGCAGGCCAAATATATAGGCCGTGCCTCGGCCGCACGGGCAGGCACGCACGGCCATGCAGTGGGTGCTTTTGCCCGTGCAGGCCGACACGGCCTAGCCGAGGACTTCGCACGGCCGTGCGCCTGGCATATTTGGCCGTGCGATTTTTAGCGAGAGCTAGCACGGCCAGGGTGAAAATTCCCCACGGCCGTGCGAGACAATTTGTGCCCGTGTCGGCCACACGGCCAGGCCAGGCTGAGCTGCACGGCCGTGCAATGTGCACTTTTGGCCGTGCGCTTTTTACCGAGAGCTCGCACGGCCAAGGGGGGGTTTCCGCACGGCCGTGCAAGTTGAGGACCTGGCCGTGCGACATGCTGGAGCCCCGAAGTCAACCTGTTTTCACTCAAAAACGACACTTGACTCTGGATCAACGTCTCAAGACTCAAAAACACACAAAATCAAAGGAAAAAGAGTAAGAAAATGCAAACCTCGGTGGGGTTGCCTCCCCACAAGCGCTTCTTTACCGTCTTTTAGCTGGACGCCAGTATGGATGCTCAGGGAAGTGTAGGATCAGGTGCCTTCAAGAGCGGATCCACATCGCTCTTGAGGTACAGCTTCAAATGGTGGCCATGTACGCGACGAATGTGGCCACCTGCATTTGCCAGCTCGACTTGGCCATCCGGCAAGATGCAAGCGAGTGAATACTCGGATGGCCAAGGTGGGGGCGGGACCAGCTCATAGTGGTCTCCGGCTTTCTTTCGAGCGGGCTTAGCTGCCTGCAGTTTCGGCCGCCACTCCTCCTTGATCTGTTCTTTTGATGACGGAGTGGTCCGGAGTGGCGGCGAAGGTGTGGGAGGCGGGTCTTGCAAAATAGGCAGCACAGAAGGATACACGACAGACTCGTGCTCCTGGTGAGATACAGCATGCAGAGGTAACGAAGCAGGTATAATGCTAGCAACTGAAAACGTTATTCGCTCCTCGCCATCCCTCAAAACTAAGGTCCCATCATGCACATCTATGAGAGCCTTGGCGGTGGCCAGGAAAGGCCTTCCCAGTATAAGAGGCACTTCTGTGTCCTCATTGATGTCCAGGATAACAAAATCCACAGGATATGTGAATTTGCCAACCTTAACCAGAAGGTCTTCCACTATGCCCTTAGGATGCACTACAGATCTGTCAGCTAATTGAAGGGTCATCCTAGTAGCACGGGGTTCGCCTAGGCCTAGTTTCTTGAACAGTTGATATGGCATAACATTGATACTAGCACCTAAATCCGCCAAGGACTTCTCTACATGCAATTTATCAATAGAGCACGGGATAGTAAAACTACCTGGGTCCTTTTTCTTCTGCGGAAGCTTGTTCTGCAGAATAGCCGAGCATTCCTCGCTGAGCTCCACCGTGGCCAGCTCACTCAGCTTCTGCTTCTTTGAAAGAAGCTCTTTCAGAAACTTCGCATACTTTGGCATTTGCGATAGTGCCTCCAGGAAGGGCACTTGGACATTCAGCTTCTTGAGCATGGCCATGAAGTTCTCGAACTCTGCCTCCAGCCTGTCTTTGTGCAACCGAGTAGGGAAGGGGAGTTTAGGGATATACTCCTTCATTACTGGTTGCGGTTTAGGTGCAGGCACCTCAACCTCCTTCTCTACTTCTTGTCCAACCGCTGGAGACGCTAAAACAGAGCTGTCTCTCTCCGGTTCCCGAGCAGGGGGATCAACAGTCATCTTGCCACTCCTGGTCATGATGGCATTGCAGCGCTCATCCGGGGTCTGCGGGTGAGGGATGGTCTGCCCTGGTAGAGTACCAGGAGCCCTTTGAGCCACTGCCTGGGCCACGCTCCCCAGCTGGGTCTGGATATCCTGCAAAACAGCTTGTGTGTTCCTCTGACCAGCTTCAAGAGCCAGGAATTTACCCGAGGCCTTCTCCATGAACTGCTCAAAGGTGTTGAATTTCTGAGCACTAGCACTGGCGAGAGAACCCACCAAGTCCCACAGTTCAGCCATCTGATCATTCTGCACTGGGGCAGCAGGGGCTGCACCTGGCTACTGGAAAGGCCGCGGCTGTGATTGAGCAGCATGCCCCTGCATTGGCTGATAGAGAGACTGTTGTTGCTGCTGGAATTGCCCCTGTCTGGGCTGATATGGTGGCCTCTGGAAACCTGGTGGTCCCTGGGGAGCTGGTGGTCTGGGATTTGGCCCAGCCCAGGAGAAGTTAGGATGCTGGCGCCACCCCTCATTGTACGTGTTGCTGTAGGGGTCATTGCGCCTGACATTATTGATGAAGTTCACCTGCTCCTGGGGTGTGGTTGATTCCTTCATCGCCTGGCAGTCTTCCACCGTGTGATGGGTGCTTTCGCACCATTGGCAGAGCATCGCCTGCTGCTGCCCGGTCCCTGGAATCATTCCTGAACGATCGATAGCTGAGACCAGCTTCGATACTACCTGCACCAAATCAGAGGGATGGGTTCCCACAGAATGTACACCTCGGCTGGGTGCTCTCCTCGACCTCCTGGCAGTGCCCCAATCATAACCATTCTCCGCCATTTCTTCAAAGAGTTGATTCAGCTGTGGCGGGGTTTTGGTCAGCATGTTCCCGCCACAAACCGAATCGATCAGCTGCTTGTCCTCCGGGAAGAGAGTGTGATAGAAGGTGCCCACCTTGAATGCATCATTGAAACCATGATTGGGACACCTGAGAAAGAGACTGGTGTATCTCTCCCAAGCATCCCTAATGGTCTCATCCTCATCCTGAGCAAAATGTGTAATTTGCTTTTGCAGGTCAGCTGTCTTGGATGGAGGATGGTAGCGGGTGAGGAACTTGTCCGCCAGGTTGGCGAACGTGGTGATGGAGCCCGGAGGTCGAGTGTCTAGCCACTCCTTAGCCTGCCCCTCCAGAGTGAAACGGAAGTATCTCAGCTGGATGGCATCTGCTGGTACCCCATTGATCTTGATTCCATCGATGAGCTCGTGGAATCGCCTGAGATGTGAGCGAGGGCACTCTCCCTCCTTACCACGGAACACCACTGAACCGCGCAGCATGGTGATCACGGAGGTGCTCACCTCAAAGTTGTTGGCTGGGACATGAGGGTGTTGAATGGATGACCTCATGTCTGCAGCCCTAGCGGTCCAGTAGGATCCCATGGTCTGCTCCTCGGGGATCACAGCACGGTTCTCTGGATCACCCATCTCTCCTTCTTCTTCTTCTCCGATCTGCAGCTGTGATAGCGCCTTCTCCGCAGCCAGTCGCGCCTTTAGAACCCGCTTGGAGTTCCTGCAGGTTCGTTCAAGCTCCTAGTCTAATGGTAGTAGTTCTCCCGACTGGCTACGGGTCATGCACTACCTGCACACAATCAGCAGAAGCAACCCGTGAAGGCACACAGGTGGGAGAGATAAAATGCAGTAAATCAAAAGCTAGAGTAAAAAATTCTCACGTTTCCCCAATAATCTAGAGGAGTCCCCGGCAACGGCGCCAAAAACTTGACAGGACAAAACACAACACCAAACTGCGACCAAGTGTAATCGCAGTCCGGGAATGCAGTAACAGGCAAGTTCAATTATCAACCCGGGGTCTAGATCTACTGCTTACTCCATGATTCTCTATTATCTAGCAAACTGGTTCGAGTGATTGTTGTTAAAAGCAAAAGCAACAAGAAAGCAGTAAATTGTTCGGTTCTCTAAGTCAGGAAAGAGTCACTCGGGAATGAGTCCCCCTAGCCCCTTAGTTAGGTTCAATTGTAATTCCCTGGGTCGATTTACTGTTGATTAGACTGCGGAAGATCCGACAGTAGCTTGGAATCTCTTAAGCTGACCAAGCCCTCTAAGTCTAACTACCCGGCAGACGACTAGTCTTCACCGGGATAGAAAGCTGAGTCTATGAACACAGAACTCCACTACTGGAATTGAATTCCAGTACAAAGCAGTAAACTGGCTAATTCTCGTATAGCCAATCTCCTACTATCGAATGAAGAGGCTCTAACAACCTAATCAGATTCTATCTATCTCAGGTTGCAGCAGAAATTGAGAAAAGCTGACCAGACTCCAATCAATTCAATAAGCATGCATCATTCGATTAAAATCAAACAGTAATATCATCCCAAGTCATTACAATCAAATCCCTAACACAAGGAACTAGGGTTCTTCATACCCAAGTGAGAGAAGGGTTCTACTCCATAGAGAGAGAAGAGAAAACAGTAATCGGATTAGTCATACTCATAACGATGAGGAAAATCTGCTCCGGGACGATGATTTCCACTCCTATGACGATCTCCAAGCTCGATTCGATGAAATCCTGCTCTAAGACAGCTTCTAGGATGTGTTCTTCATACTTTCTCTCTCTAGGGCTCTGTTTTTGCTCTGAAAACACGATTCTCCCACTTTTGGCTCGGAATAGGCTCTAAAACCAGGATTTCCCGACTCGCACGGCCAGGGTGCACGGCCGTGCAGATCACCACTTTGGCCGTGCGGCTCAAAACGCGGCGTATGGTTTAGTTCGATCTTAGGCTTCTCACACGGCCAGGGTGCACGACCGTGTAGGGTTCCCATCCAGCCCGTGCTCGGCCTCGGCAAAAACCACACGGCCAAGGTGCTCAATGGCACGACTGTGTGAGAATTCTGGCCTGCCCGTGCATGCTCTCGCAGAATTCTGCACGACCTGGATTGTCCTTCGCACGGCCGTGCGATGTAATGGTCTGCCCGTGCAGCTTCCTTGAAATCTCGCCATTCGTTCGATCTTCGTCCAATCGACCCCAGACTCGCTCCCAAGCCTCCATTCACGTACTAGGACCTGAAATATCACAACCAAGCACAACCTAGCGTGAAATCGGCCTAAAACACGAGAATCAACACCTCAAACGGTGTAAGAACGAGGGTAAAAACATGTGTAAATAACGGTCTATCAGTCTGCATGGACAATGTTGCATGGGCTTGGGCCAACATTCACTCAAGTCTCCGTGACCCATTTTCCCGACCCAATATACTCTAACAGCCTCCCCCAAATTGATGCCGGGAACGAAGCATCAATTTGCTTGAGAGGTACCAATGACGACTACTGGTGAACGGTTTAGTGAAAATATCGGCAATTTTTTCCTCCGTCTTGAGATACTGAAGCTGCACTGTACCTTCGCGCACCAATTCCCGAACATAGTGAACATGAAGCTCAATGTGTTTCGTACGATCATGGAGGACCGGGTTAATCGCAATCTGAATGGCACTCGTGTTGTCCACAAAGACAACGATGGGCAGTGTGCACTTCACCCCAAGATCACCCAGTAAACGGTTCAGCCAAACAAGCTCCGAACAAACATCAGACAGAGCCCTGTACTCAGCCTACATCGACGATTTGGACACTTTATCTTGTTTCTTGCATCTCCAGGAAATGAACGAGCCAGCAAATTGTACACACCAGCCCGTAGTAGACCGCCGTGTATCAATACAACCTGCAAAATCTGAATCGGAGAAAGCACGAAGATCGAGGGTCCCAGTCGATGGAAAGAACATACCAACATCTTGAGTACCTTTCAGGTACCTCAATATCCGATGAGCGGCCGCCAAATGATCACGATGAGGTGTTGCCATGAACTGGCTAACCAGATGCACAACATATGAAATGTCAGGTCTGGTGGCGGCTAAGTAAATGAGACTTCCCACCAAGCTACGATAACGCGTGCGATCTTTATCGGGTAATGGATCGCCTGAATCATGTCGTAACTTCAAGTTCAGTTCCATCGGGGTACTGACAGGATGGCATTCTTCAAAATTATGATCAGCCAATAAATCCCCAATATACTTCCTTTGGCCGATAAATATACCATGGTCGTGGCGAGTGATCTCAAGTCCAAGGAAATATGACATGTCGCCTAAGTCCTTCAACCGAAATGCCTCGTGAAGTCCACGTTTAAGGGCATCAATCCCCTTAGTATCGTCACCCGTGATCACCATGTCGTCAACGTACAGGAGGAGAACCACAATACCTGCTGCCGTGGTCTTAGTGAATAGAGACGGATCACTCAAGCTTTGTCTCATTCCCAGTTTCTGAACCGTGGTCTGAAATTTCTCAAACCAAGCTCGTGGAGCCTGTTTGAGTCCATACAGCGACCGATGAAGCAGACAAACCTGACCTGGCAACCCGACATTGTATCCGGGAGGCTTCTCCAGATATACCACCTCCTTTAAGTCGTCGTGCAAGAACGCGTTCTTGACATCAAGCTGAAACAACGGCCAAGAACGTACAGAGGCCACAGCCAAGAGAGTACGTACCGTAGCCATCTTAGCCACCGGGGCAAACTTCTCGTCAAAATCTATTCCTTGTTCCTGTGTGTAACCTTGCGCTACGATCCGGGCGCGATGTCGTTCAATCTCCCCTTCAGGTGTCATCTTCAGAGCATATAACCACCGAGAACCTATAACGGGACCCTCCGGAGGGGGCCGATCCACCACTGTCCACGTCTTATTGGCATGCACAACATCTATCTCAGTTTGCATAGCCGCCTCCCACAATGGATCACCCTGGGCCTGCTTATATCGAGTAGGGACGACAAATGCATCAACTCCGTAGGCAAAGTAGTCATTAAACCGGGGCGGTGGCTGACCTCGGGTGACGCGCAGAGATCGTCTCAAGTTGGCAATAGGGGGTGACTGTTGAGGAGAACCCCCATCTGCATCCGAGGAGGCCGATGATGTGACGGTGGCGGGTGACGTCGCTGCATGGGACCCCGAATCCGGGGACGTGGAGGAAGCAGAAGCAGCAGACGATGGAACAGGCGAGTCCGACTGCTGGCTGTTGGACGAAGCTGGGGATGGCGCGTCCGGTGTGGGGGGCACGGTTGGCAGAGGGGATGGCGGGTCTTCAGGAGGCAACGTACCATCATCAAGTCCTGTATCATCATCATCAAAACAAGAAACTCGGACATAGGCTGGAACAAGGAAGGTTCGGACTCAACAGTGGAGGAAAACTTAAAGTTTTCAAAGAAAACAACAGTGGCCGCAATGCGCACACGTTGGAGACTCGGGTCGTAACAAATGTATCCTTTGTGCACATCACTGTACCCCAGGAAAGCACATCTAGCTGTCTTCTGTGTCAACTTAGTGCGTTCTTTCCGTGGCATGAGAACAAAGCACAAACACCCAAAAACCCGAAGACGAGAATAGTCGGGATGACGGGAATGCAAAGCAAAAAATGGGCTAACATTCTGAAGAACAGGAGTGATTTGATAGTTTATAAGACGGACAGCTGTAGGGCACGAGTTAGGTCAAGCACATGTCGGTTCTTACGCTCTACTAATCCATTTTGTTGAGACACACCTGGGCAAGATTTTTGACACAAGGTTCCAAGAGATCTATACAAAGACATCAACGGATTCGAGCTGAACTCTCCTCCAGGATCGGACCGGAGAATTTTAACTGGTTTATTGAACTGAGTTTGCACCATTTTCAAAAACTCCGCTGCCACGGCCTTAAGATCATATTTTAGGCGCAGAAAATAAACCCATGTGAATCTAGTGGCATGGTCAATAAATAGTGCAAAATATCGAAATCCATGTCGAGAAAGAACAGACGACGGACCCCAAAGATCAGAGTGCACAATATGAAATGGCTCTGAAATCACCGTTGAACTAGATGGAAAAGAGATACTGATAGTCTTAGCCTCAACACAACTTGTGCAATTATGTTTAGAAGACGAAGAAACACTGTGCTTGCCTAACAAAGATTGACGAAACATTTGCAACAACCGACTAGAGTTAGGGTGACCTAAACGTGAATGCCACAAATCCCAAACATTATTTGACTCACTAGGAACACTGGAAAAACTAGACACCAACGGACTACTGACAAGCCTACTGGATTTGGAGACCGGAGAGGGCGACGATGATGATGGACTGATGAGTTCTTCTAACTGAAATAACCGCCCCCGCTTACTCCCTCTGCCGATTTGCCTCCCCGTCTTCAGGTCCTGCACAACACAGCCAGACGGTGCGAACGTAACCGAACAACCATGATCAGTAAGTTGTCCGACGGAAACAAGGTTAGGCACCAATTTAGGGACATGTAGCGTATTGGGTAAATGAAATTTAGGTTGTGTTGCACATCCCATGCCGTGGACTTCTAAATTATCACCATTAGCAACTCTTAAATTCATATGACTCACAGGTTGAATGCTCGTAAGATCAGCTGAATTTTGTGTCATATGATTAAAGCACGCGGAATCCAATAGCCAAGGTGATGATTTCTTACCAGTGACCTGCATTGCCGCAAAGGCTGAATTGATGGCAGTGGGTAGCGACTTTTGCAAGGCTGCATTGACCAGCTCTTCTATCTTGGCAGCCGAGATCCCCGCACTGTTCCCGTCGGCCAGCTGTGTGGAGTAGGCCGTCGAGCGATCAGATCGACGAGATTCGGAGCGGGGCTGCTCCTGGTGGGTGTCCGATGATGATATCTCAGCATGCTTCCCGTGATGCTTGACAAAAAGTCAACAATCGAGAATTATATGGCCGCCCTTCTTACAGTACACGCACAGATTGCGTTTGCGGCAATATTTTTGAAGATGCCCCTTCTCTTTGCAATGATGACAGTGTAACTCAGCTATGGGGATCCGGCGTTGGAATTGTGGTCGGCCAACGGCAAACGCTGCATCTTCTCCCGCAACAGCTACAAGTGCCGATTCACTATCGCCGGGACGGAGGTCCAGCTTGGCTTGGGTGTGCAAACGAGTCTCTTCTCTTATTAAATCACCAAAGACACCATCCATGGACACCTCTCCACGATGGATAATAGCAGACCGAATTGCCTCTAATTCCGGCCTTAGGGCGCATCAGAAAGTGAAGTAGGCGAGCATGTTTCCGTTCCGCGATCAAAATGGCCGAAGTCGCGGCCGGGCGGAGTGACGCGGTGAGCAAATCCTCCTCTGTCCATAGCTCCTGAGCAGCCGTAAGGTACGCCGTGATGTCGCGATCCCCCTGTTCCAATTTATCGAGCGCTACCTGCACCTCGAATTGGCGCGCGGCACTAGCACTGGAGTAAGTGGCCGCCAATTGTTTCCACATCTCGTGGGCAGTCTGGTGCATACGAAGACTCAAGCAAATATTCGGATCAACCAAGTCAGAATCCACGATCTTACCCGAGCATCATTCATAGTCCAACGCGCAATCTGCTCGGCAGTGGCCGTAGAGTCCGGCTTCGGATCTGTTCCATCCAGGACCCCGGCGAGTCCCTTCCCTTCCACACGAACACGAAATTGAAATTCCCACAGCATGTAGTTCTTCGGGTTGAGCCGAATGGACATTCTCTCGGAATCGGATGCCGAAAGCTCTGATACCATGTTAGCAAAGCTAAATAATCTAAAACTTAATAAGATGAACACACGGATTTAACGTGGTATCCCTGGAATGCCAGGACTAATCCACGGGAGAGGTTAACTCTCCAAGACGAAAATCGTACTATATTTGCTTAGGGTTCTCGGTAGTGTACAAGAGAGTATATATATGGTTTGTAACCCTAGCTTCCTACGTCTGCATGGACAAGGTTGCATGGGCTTGGGCCAACATTCACTCAAGTCTTCGTGACCCATTTTCCCGACCCAATATACTCTAACACCCCCTCCCTTTTCTCCATCGTTCTCCTCTGCTTTTTATAGAGAAAACAGAAACTTTCTCATACACCCCATCAACCACATCAACCTACTACCCATGTCTCCAAACAATTTTCTGCAACCCAGATCCATTTTCTCTTCCATTCCATTTACTCCTCTGCCTTATACAACTCACCAAAGCATGGAGCTTGGTTATTTCTCTTGATTTTGCAGGCAGCATTGAGGCGATGATGGAGGAACAGAGGAGGAGCGGGTCTGGTCTGGTGAATCGAACCGGTCTCACCCGCTATGTGGGTTGCTGTTGCTAGGACAGAATCTGTGGGCTATGAGCCTTTTCGTTATTTCTCTTTTGTTGTTGTTTTTGTTATGGAATGGGCTAGAAGCCCAATGTGTAACAGAAATGGATTGTAATGGGCTGATAAATTTCTAGTGTTTAAGCCTATTCGGTTCGAACAAAATTATTTAGTGCGAAATTAACCCGGACGAAAATGGGTGTCAACAGTTGCCCCCTTTGTATGTTTCTTGGTACAAGATGCATACAAAGTGTGATGTACGGGAACCCAAACCCCTTACCATGGTAGTGATCAGACAAAATTGGGTTAGAACTAGGGGTGCTATACGGTCCGGTCCGGTTAAATTGGCCCAAATTGATCCAGTCCAGTCTAGTCTTTTTGAAAATATAAGGACCAAAGATTGGATTGGATATAGTCTGGTCTTGATCCGGTCCGGTCTTGACCCGGTCTGGTCCCAATTCGGTCTTGATTTTATATCGAGCTTATGGGGATTTGAATGGCCTAAGGCCTAAAAGGGTGAGGAGTTGGTTAAGTTTTGTACTAAGTGCAAAGGTTTGTGACCGTTTATGCAAATTACCCTTAAGTTTTGGGTGTTGAGCTCTCTTATCCATTCTTTATCTAGTTTTCGATCCGATCCCGAATGGTTTTTTACCTCAAATCTAAGCCCAAAGATTGGATTAGATTGGATTGTTGACTATCCGGTTCCGGTCCGGGTTATACGGTCCGATTTTGGGTAAAACCGAAAAACCTAGACCAAATAGCCAGCCCTAGTTAGAACATGACAACACCAAAAACAACTTGGTAACGATGCTAGAAGCCGGAATCCTGTATATTGAAGGCGATTGAAATCGACGAAACAAGTTGAGTGGGAAAATGTCCCTAATGGGAAGCGACTTGATCATTCAGTAACGTGTTTGTGATAATAATCGACTAAACAAGTTGAATGAGAAGAGTTGTGTCGGCCATTTGGTAACAATGTCATACACTCATACTCAAGTTGTTTGTGACAAAAATCGATTGAACGAGTTGAATAGGGAAAATGTGAGTGATAGGAATCGACTTGACCATTTGACAAAGTGTTTGTGATAAGAATCGACTAAACAAGTTGAATGAGAAAAGTATTGATTGGAATCGATCAATGATGGGAATCAAACTGGATTTTCGGTAACAATGATGTATTCAAGTTATGAGGTGATAGGGATCAAACTAGACAAGGCGAACGCGTTTATTGATGTGATATTTTGTGCATGGTTCTATAGCGCCTGCCGACGCGAAGTTGATAGGCATGGTGTTTATGGTGATGGGAATCAAACTGGACAAGGCGAACGCGTTTATTGATGTGATATTTTGTGCATGGTTTCTATAGCGCTTGTTGATGCGAAGTCGACAGGAATGGTGTTTATAGCTCCTGCCGAGGCGAGTTTGATATGCATGGTGTTTATAGCGCCCGCTGACGCGAATTTATTATGCATTGTGTTTATAGCTCTTGCTAACGCAAGGTCGATTGCATGGTGTTTATAGCTCTTGCCGATGCAAGGTCGATTGTGCATAGTGTTTATAGTGCCTGCCGACGCAAGGTCGATATTGCATGGTGTTTATAGCGCCTGCCGACGCAAGGTCGATTGTTGATGTGTTTTATATGTCATATCAAGTGATATGAGGTATTGTGATGATCTCCTATAATGTGGTACAATAATTAATCAGGAAACTGTTTTTAAGCAGTAATGACTTATTGATTTAATTACGCTAGTGTCATGAGATGTTGATGTGTATAATGTTATGTGTCTATAAACATCCCATGATGCGGTGCTGATAGAAGTGTAAAGATATGATGAAATTTTTTGTATGAGATATAATAATGAATATGAACTATATGCAAAAGTAAAGATGAAACCCTAACATATATGTGAAAGATCAAATGGGCGATTGAAGAAATTTCGTATAACTCTACATAGGTGAGACCTAAGAAAAGTTATTAAGCGATTAAATATACACCGAGTATAATGGACGAACGCCACGTTGAGTCACCCTATCGATGTTTTTCTCTCACAAGACTATAACGATATTAGTAGACCTAGATGGATGAATCATATCGGTTGAATGGCTTAGAGGTGATCGCCGGAACTCAACTCTCCACAAATATTTCATATATAATTTAGGGAATATGTAGAGTTTTTGCAAGAAAAGATTTTAGATAATATCTCTTTTAAATACAACTTGATTTTTATGTGCTTCATATAAAGACTGTAGCTAAACCAATCATAAATTCGTCAAGGAAAATAGTAGGAACAAGAATACAATGTAGGGTGTTACAACACTCCTTCTAAAAATGAGTCCCTCGTCCATCCCGAACACAATAATACATGTTCATCCATTAAGCTCCACAACCTTTTCACTATGCGCCATAGGTCCAAGCACTTGTTTTCTGTGCATACTAATACCATTTGGTACCCCATTATGCTATTTCTTTGTTAGGATTGTTACATAGAGCTCATCAGGGTGTTTTAGAATGTCTAAACTAGCTTGATGACGTAGACAATGTTAAGTCATGAGCATTTTGCACACCATGTTTGTCTTCATCTTCAAGACGACGAATGGTCGGCCCAACTGAGGGGGTGAATCAGTCTTTTTCGTATCTGTGAGTCCTAAATGAACTCTTGACTTCTCATATATAGGTAATTACATATTTAAATCTCTAACATCGATGTTTGCATCGCATAAATAGGTAAAGCATTAAGAACAAATAATATAAAAGTAATCTTACTGACCAAGGAAATATTACCCACTTTCCATCTTACAATATGTTAATTTATATGATGAATCAAATATTGATATGCATAGTTGGTTACTCAAACATGGAGAATCAACACAACTAGGTAGCCCCCAATATCAATGTTTGCATCGCATAATTAGGTTAAGCATTAAGAACAAATAACATCAAACTCACTCGACCGACCAATGAAAGACTATCGCCTTTCCATCTCGCAAGATCTTAATTGATATGATCAATCAAATAAAAATACATAGTTGGTTACTTTAAAAAAAAAAGAGAATTGACACAACTAGGTAGCCCCCTAAATCATTAGTCATTGGATACCAACCTGTCACTTGTATAACGACATAGCTCAAATTTCATGTTTTTTAAAAATAAGCCACAAAGTTGATATGATCCTAATTCGAGAATCCTCCCAAATCATACCAAAACACCAGAGTTGCACACGTCGAACTTTTTAAAGCTTTTCTTCTTTCTTCAATAACACGAAAATAAAGGAAAGTCGCGAAAATCGATCAAACATATCCAAACTCGTGAGAAGGGCCAATTGGTATATGAAACCAATCAAACAATCTCGAACCTATGAATAAGGCAAACCGATATCGTCGATGCTCGCCACAACCAGACGCGTTCTCTAGTTGATAAGAGACCACTCAAACCTCCCGAATCCTCAAAGGAGCATTTAAATAAACGTTCACAAAGGAACACTAAACACTCTATAACTTGATTTCTGAATATTGGGTACAAAATTCGTAGGTCTTACATCCTCTATTTATAGAGGTCTCAAAATCATAAATCTAACCTAAAAGGAATAGGAAACCAAATTACAAACTAACTAGGAAACATAATACTACTTAAATAAGGACTATAACTCGTTTTTATGACCAAAGGAAACTCCTTAGTAGTTAGGTAATCTCCAAACACGTTTTTAATGCTTAAGGAAGCTCCTTAGTGGTTAAGCAATCTCTTTCCTTGTCCTTTTCACATTTGGACGACTTGGGCAGCAAGGATGGACGTTTTGGGCTCCAAGAAATGTTGTAGGCCAGATCCTTAATGCATTCTCTATTTTATCCATCAAGAATGCTCCTAGTTGATCCTTAAATCGTCAAATATGAATCTTCATTTTTGGACCACGGGAATTAAATATCACGGTAG
The DNA here is from genome assembly GCA_946122785.1 of Linum tenue. Lineage (NCBI taxonomy): Eukaryota > Viridiplantae > Streptophyta > Magnoliopsida > Malpighiales > Linaceae > Linum > Linum tenue. The sequence continues at coordinate 12,566,656 of CAMGYJ010000007.1, read as the reverse complement.
TCGATATCTCATCATTCCGTCTCTCTTGAAGAAGATTCGACCTTGAATCTTTGCAGAATCTTGATCTCTCATCAGCACCCATTTTCTTGGTCTTCGAACCATCCTGTCTTGGTATTGACGATTGTATCATTCCCCCTTCTTAAAGACAATTCGTCCATGAATTGTAGAGACCCCCATTTTTATGAAAACCTTCCACATAGTTATGCAATTCTCGCTGATTCTCTCTGCGAGCTTCCTCTTCAGAAATCGCATCTTCAATCATAAAATCCATAGGAGTAACTTTGGGAACTATTGTTAAATGCTCCACAATTTCCAAACATTCATCTCCTCATTTGAATTCTGGCTCCTCATTGAATTGATCAACTTCTAGCGCACTCAAATCTGGAACATCAACAAGAATATTTTCTTTCACCTCCCCTGCCTCGTGTAATTCTTCTATTTCATGTTTTGGTTCTTCTTGAGATGAAATCAAAGCTTGTGAATCCTCTTCACAAGTGACTATTGTAAGTCCATGAACAAGAACCACTTCCTTCTCTTCTTCGAGACATCGACTTCAGATTCTACCTCAACTTCCTCAACATGGATTGAGCTTAAAGAAGCATCACTTTTATCAACATCAACGAATCTTGCATTGACAACCTCTTGCTCTTCCTCATAGTCCCGTGTAATTGCCTCCTACCAACGATAATGGCTTCAAGGCAAGTTTCTTTTCTTGATACCTTAAGATGATGTTGTTCATGTTGTTGCTTTGTCGTGCTTGACGATCATTGTGCCATGGTTTACCAAGCACCATATGAGTAAGTTTAATAGGCACGACATCACATTGAATTTGATCCACAAAAGACAGATTTTGATCTCCATAGACCCTTGTTTAGTCACAAAAACCTAGGCATTTTCCATCGACAATTGCATAAAGAAAGGGATAGGATGTCGTTGTGTAGTTAGCCCTAACTTAGCTACTGCCCTTGAACTGATCAAATTGGATTTGATCTCTCCATCAATAACCACATAACACAACTTCTCTTGAACCCAACAACGAGTATAGAACATATTACCTTGGTCTAGCTCATCCGCCATCGCTTGATGAGATCTTCTCCTTGGCACTGATTTTCAATCAGAGATCTTCAAAATCGCCGCTGAGTTTGAACCATATTACTTCAAATCACCACTGAGTTTGAATTGGGCTCTTGATACCACTTGATATGATCCTAATTCGAGAATCCTCCCAAATCAGGCCAAAACACCAGAGTGGCACACGTCGAACTTTTTAAGACTTTTCTTCTTTCTTCAATAACACGAAAATAAAGGATAGTCGCGAAAATTGATCAAACAAATCCGAACTCGTGAGAAGGGCTAATTGGTATATGAAACCAATCAAACAATCTCGAACCTGTGGATAAGGCCAATCAATATCGTCGATGCTCGCCACAACTAGACGCGTTCTCTAGTTGATAAGAGACCACTCAAACCTCCCGAATCATCAAAGGAGGATTTAAGCAAACGTTCACAAAGGAACACGAGTAAACACACTATAACTTGATTTCTGAAAATTAGGTACAAAATTAGTAGGTCTTCTCAAAATCATAAATCTAACCTAAAAGGAATAGGAAAACAAATCCCAAACTAACTAGGAAACATAATACTACTTAAATAAGGACTATAACTCATTTTTATGACCAAAGGAAGCTCCTTAGTAGCTAAGTAATCTCCAAACAAGTTTTTAATGCATAAGGAAGCTCCTTAGTGGTTAAACAATCTCTTTCCTTGTCCTTTTCACATTTGGACGACTTGGGCAGCAAGGATGGACGTTTTGGGCGCCAAGAAATGTTGTAGGCCGGATCCTTAATGCATTCCCCATTTTATCCATAAAAATGCTCCTAGTTGATCCTTAAATCGTCGAATATGAATCTTAGACCACAAGAATTAAATATCACGATAGTCGATATCGCATCAAAAGCTCTCTTTGCTTACTAGCCATCAAGAGGCGTTACAAAGGTTTGTAAGATGATTACTGATTGTATCTGCTTGTCCCCTTTAGAATCATGCAAAAATAACAAGATCATCTGCAAATAAAATGTGGGTTAATTTTGTCCCTCTCTTTAATAACTAAATTGGCTAACAACATCCCTCATTGACTGTCACATATATGAGGTGGCTTAGCCTTTCAGTACAATGAGTAAGAAAGTATGAGGAATGCAGACACCTTGGTGTAAGCCTCCAACGGTTCCAAAATGCTAATATATGTGAGTCTTCCCACAATATCTTTGTAGTTGGCTTTGAAACATACAAATTAATGAATTATTATTTGTGTGAATATGTCTAGCAAACCAGCCCCATAGGACTTAAAAAGAAACTCCAACTCAATAAGTGATAGACTTTCATTATATCTCTTTTTATTTATATTTCACTCTCTGCTCGTGTTTTGGCATGTAACTAGTGTATCACCTCGTGCAAAATAATAGTGTCATCTTGTTTGTATATTCCTGTGACTAAACTCAATTTGATATTTTTCAGTATATTAGCCAGAAAGTTCGTAATTGTCTTTTAAGTCACATTACATAGGTTAATCGATCTAAAATACGATAAATAGGACGACTGATGCACGTTTTGAATAATCACAAATAAACATAATATTTTAATCATTTAAACATAATATTTAACTACATGTGTAATTGCAAGTGAATTGCATTAATGTCATTGGATGCTAGAGAAAATCACTTTCATCGGATGCTTAATGTCATTGTAGCTATGTGCACCTAAGTCAATGCAATTCACTTGCAAATGCACATGTAGTTAAATATTATTGGGGGAATTTTAAAAGAAAAGATAAGAAAAGAAAAGAATATAAAATAAAGGACATGCATTATTAATTTCATATACAATTGCATTTGTTGCTAGCTTCCAAATATGTAATTGGGGGAATTTTACAATGCTATATATTTGGTATAATTTGAAGTTGTACCTTTACGTTATGATATAACTTCAGATTGTACATATACTATTTTGTACAAATTCTTTTATGGTACTACTTAAACTTGTACTTTTATGTGAACTTCTACATTTAAGTTAACTTCAAATTGTAAATTAAAGCACCAATGTTTTATAGCATAATAGAATTGCTGATGCCATTGGTTTTGCAAATACCTGGTAATCATGCAATTGAACGGAAAGCCAAGCGCCAGTTTCACTATCATGATTGCGAGTATCACAACGCAAAAAACATATCGGATTCAAATTTCCAGTTTTATCTCGTTTTGACAAAATCCTTATTAGATTCATTCTTCTTACTTACTTCCTCTCCCAAAGGATCTGAATCCACTGCATCACCAAACCATCATCTCCAATCTTAACGCGAAAGCTTGGGCCGGTCCTTATACCAGAAATGCATCTTCCCACCACGGCTTCGCCGCTGATTTGCTCTCCCGTGGTTCGGAAGAAAACCTTGGTCTTGTTCGGTAATCCTCCTTTCTCTTCTCCTGCTGTTGCGTTCGAAGAACGTTCGAAGTATATAGAATCTCGATCGATGTTCTGAATTTGGATCATTGCAATGATCAGTGGCTGGAGGTGTTGAGGCTTGAAAGCCAGCATTACATTGTTTCCTGTTTCTCTTCCAGATAACTAGAGTGTAACGGACACAGAGCATCGATGTGGAGCTTTGATTGACGATGAATTTGCAATTACTATTCTTAGTTCCATTTCTCTAAGATGCAATTTATGATACTATTTTGGTCTACATGTTCCATTTAAGGATAATGTTGATTGACATAGAGGTTTCAAGGGAAATTGGTTCGTGATGAGGAGATGCTGGTTGGGTCACGGCCCAAGCAGTCCGCCCCACAACAGTCTGTGCCACCAGCTGGCCTGCGACGGTCATCCCAAGAAGCTAGGCCTAATCCACGTTATGTTTATTTCTTATTAGTTCTTTCCTTGTTGGTTTCAGATTACATGTTTGTCTAATATTGGGAATAGCTTGTACGAAACTCTATTTAAAGCCTTATGCGAATAATGAAAGCAAATTTTACCCCCATACAACCAAAAAGGCTCTTCTACGCCTAGCAGGAAACTCCTGAACTGTGAGTTACAGTTCATCAATTGGTATCAGAGCCATGGTCCTCGACCTGACCCGTTCCTTGCGCTCAAGCAAAGCGCAATGGCGATACGTGAGAAGGTCACAGAAACCTATGCCCAACTCGACATGACGTGCAAGCAACTCAAGGCTAAATGCCATGAGTGGGAGCTGAATGATGATAGTGCTACTGTTCCGAAGGGAAAGCGCAACGACGACGATGGAGCCTGCGTTGGTGCCAATGACAGCAAGGCAATCGAAGGAGCAGAGGTCTCTCTACACGGCGCAACAGAAATTTTGAGACCAAAAACGCTAAGGTTCCATGTGTGGATCAAGGGAGTTCCGGTGGTGTTGTCGTGGATAGAGGGTCCACCCATAATTTCGTATATGAGACAATGACAGAGGAGATGGAGCGAACTCTTGAGCCGATCAAACCATTCGTAGTTACTATTGCCAATGGGGAACGATTGTGCTACAAGGCCCGAAGCTCAAAGGTACCAGTAGTGATATAAGGAGCATAATTGCTGGTCTTGTTGTTTGTGCTCCCAATTCGAGGCCTGGACCTAGTGTTTGGCGTGCAGTGGTTGGAGGAATTGGGACCCGTAATTTGCGACTGGATGGCCTTGACCATGAAGTTTAAATGGTGCGATAAGGACTACCAACTACAGGGCATAACTACAACATTGCGATGGGCGAAGTTCGATGAGATAAGCGTCGACGATGGGCTGATATGGGTGACCTGTTTACCTTTTCAAACCGAAGAGATCGACCCATTGCCACCTGACCGGCAGGGAGTGGTGAGGGAGTTTGAAGCAATATTTGAGACCCCATTCGAACTGCCTCCTCACCAACCCGAAGAACACTGCATTCGACTAAAAGAAGGGGCCGATGCAGTCAATGTTCGTCCCTACCGCTATGGTTATCACCAGAAGGGGGAAATTGAAAGATAGGTGGAGGAGATGATGCGGATCGGGTTGGTTCGGCCTAGCTCTAGCCCGTTCTCGTCATCGGTGTTTCTCGTCAAAAAGAAGGATGAAACGTGGCGATTTTGCACGGACTACCGCGCGCTAAATGAAACCACTATCAAAGACATGTACCCAATACCCACGGTCGACGACATGCTAGACGAGCTTCAAGGCGCCAAATATTTCACGAAATTGGATTTGCGAGCTTGATACCACCAAATCCGGATGACTGACGAAGACATGTACAAAACTTCTTTTCGCACACATAACGGCCACTATGAATATCTGGTAATGCCTTTCGGATTATGTAATGCTCCTTCCACGTTTCAAGCTGCAATGAATGACTTGTTTAGGGATGTTTTACGCCGGTATGTGCTAGTATTCTTCGACGATATTTTGATATACAGTCCGACGTGGGAAGAGCACCTTCAACATGTCCGCAACGTGTTTGAGACTCTTCAGCGCAATCACTACTACGTGAAGTTCTCAAAGTGCGCGTTCGGGCCACGGGAGCTGGAGTATTTGGGGCATATTATCTCCGACACAGGGGTAAAGGCAGATTCGAATAAAATTCAAGCCATGATCAACTGGCCGCGGCCCACAAACATCACCGAACTGAGGGGATTTCTTGGTCTGACGGGTTACTACAGAAAATTCGTACGCAACTATGGAGCAATTGCCAAACCACTCACAGACTTATTGAAGAAAGGCGGGTACAAATGGGGGAGGCGGCTTCAATAGCTTTCAACGAGCTTAAGCAAGCTATGGTCTCCGCGCCTACGTTGGCAATGCCAAATTTTGAGCTGCCCTTTGTCATTGAGGCAGATGCATCTGGACGGGGAATCGGTGCCGTGTTGTCTCAGCAAGGTCAGCCGATCGCATATATGAGTAAGGTATTGGGACCAGCAAAGGCCGCATGGTCTACTTATCAGAAAGAAATGCAGGGCATCATTACAGCGGTACAGATGTGGCGACCATATTTGTTGGGGCAAAAAATTCATATTTATACAGATTAGAGGAGTCTAAAACATTTGTTAGAGCAACGTATTGCGACGCCGGATCAGCACAAGTGGGTTAGTAAATTAATGGGATTTGACTATTCCATACACTATAAAATAGGGGCGAGTAATAGGGTGGCGGATGCTTTGTCGAGACTTCCTAATGGACCATGTTTGGCTGCTATCACCCAATCACAGCCTTAATTTTGGGACGAGGTACGCGCAGCTATGGAACATAATCCCTATCTACAGGAAGTACGAGATAAAGCGCTGGCACCAGATCCCGAAAGTTATGCATATCAGAAAGGGTTAGTCTTATACAAGGGCCGCTTCGTCCTTCCGCCACACTCCAGCCTCGTGACACCGTTCTTCAAGAGTTCCACGACACCCCCATGGGCGGACATTCTGGAGCACAGCGCGCGCTAGCTCGCATAGCTCGACACTTCTATTAGTCGCAAATGGGAAGATAAGTACGAGACCACGTGACTTCGTGCGATGTGTGCCAGAATGTCAAGGTGGATTCCATGTCACCTGTGGGGCTATTATAGCCGTTGCCCATTCCATGCCAAGTATGGGAGGATATTTCGATGGACTTCATGGAGGGTTTACCGATTTCTGGGGGGCGTTCGGTATTGTACGTGGTGGTGGATCGTTTAACCAAGTACGCGCATTTCATGTCTTTATCCATCCATATACATCACGTAAGGTGGTTGAAGAATTCATTCAAGGAGTCGTTCGTCACCATGGGGTTCCTTCATCTATTGTCAGCGACAGAGATGTCGTCTTCACCAGTACTTTCTGGCAGGAATTCCATCATCGTACGGACACTCGCATCAACATGAGTACCGCCTATCACCCAGAGTCAGACGGTCAGACATAGGTTGTTAATCGTTGCCTGGAACAGTATCTGCGATGTTTTGCACACCAACAGTCGCGTAAGTGGCATATGTTTCTTCCATGGGCTGAATTATGGTATAACACTTCCTTTCATCGCACCATCGGAATGACGCCATTCAAAGCTTTAAATGGTCGCGATTGGCCCAGTATCATTCCGTATGGTGGAGGTTCTAGCTCCGTAGCAGCCGTGGATGTCTTGTTGGTAGAACGAGACAATATCCTTTGAGAGCTTAAAACAACGTTGGCTGCCGCTAATGAGTACTCGAAGCAGCGGGCCGATTTGAAGCGACGTGAGCTCCATTTTGAGGTGGGCAATTTAGTGCTTTTACGCCTACAGCCTTATGGGCAAGCATCCACATTCCGGAGGGCCTCTCAGAAGCTAGCCACATGCTATTTCGGGCCTTACACAGTTGTAGCAAAAATTGGGGAGGTGCTGTATCGGCTTCAGTTTCCTGAAGGTGTGCGAATTCACCCTGTTTTTCATGTTTCTTTGCTCAAACCGTATCATGGGGCGCATCGCCATTAACTTCCATTGAGGTGCCTCCGATGACGGATGATGGTGATATTGTTATTCGACCCGTTCAGCTTTTCTATTATCGCTGGGTCAGGAGGGGCGGTCGTATGGTAGAGGAGTGCTTGGTTCGTTGGGAGCATTTGGCCGACGAGGATGCTACGTGGGAACTAGTTGAGGAGATGCAAAACAGGTTTCCCGATTTCGACCTTGAGGGCAAGTACCAAATGTCCAGCTTGCATTGGGATTACATTGAACAACAATTCATCTTGATATTTTCCAATTGAGAATGGTAACTTCACCTGTTTGTTCACTTTAATTGCAGCGTGATCACTAAGCCAGTGAAGAGAGTACGGTTTAGGACGAGGGATCGCAGTCAATCCGACTTCTTGACAGCGTTGAGACTCACGACGTTTGCACAGCTATCCCTGTCGACGATGACTATTAAAAGCTTGTCTCGAACCTGACATCGTGTATGAAATAGATTACTCCTCTAGTCCACAAGAGGTAAGTCCTCTTCCTTGCTTGTCAGGGCTCTTTGAATTACAAGCAACAGCCTCTCAGTTGCCTTCATCTCCTCTTCGGTCTCTGAATCACTAGCAAGCTTCTTCTCTTCCTCTTCTTCATCCTCAGAATAGTAATGGCCATCTCGGAGGACCAACACCTTCTGATTGGCACATTGGTGAGCCTTGTGCCCATAACCATGAAACTTAAAACAACAAATGGTGCCGCTGGAAGTGCTTGTCTTCTATGGAACAGCTGGAGTAGCGTTCCTAGCCATGGTTCGTGTGGTTCAGGCTTCAATTCGGGCTCTAAAATTGGCTTGGAGGTGTTGTTTGCTGTAGGAAACCTCATGCCAGAACTCTGCTGCTTCAGTTCTTTTTCCACCTTGGCGGCGAGCTGGACAACTTCTTCAATTTCCACAAATGGGAAGAGCTCGACTTGGTTTTTTATCTCTTGTTGAAGACCCTACAAAAACCTGTTGATTGAGGCTTCTTTATCCTCCCTAACTTCAGCTTGGATCATAAGAAGATCCATCGCCCGGTAGTACTCTTCAAAGCTCCTACTCCCTTGACGAAGTGATTGTAAGGTATCATGAAGATCGCGTTGATAATATGAGGGGACGAAATGTTCTCGCATCAAGCTTTGCATCTCCAACCAAGTGACAGCTGGAGGAAGTCCAATTCGTTGTTGCTTGATACGAACCTGCTTCCACCACGTAGCTGCGTAACCTCCAAACTCGTAGGAAGCAAGTGTGACCTTCTGTTCTTCATTGTAGTTGTGGCAATCAAAGAACAGAATCACCTTTTGCTCCCAATCCAAGTACTTAGATGGATTGAGGCTTCCTTAAAAAGAGGGAATGCTTAACTTAATTCCCCGTAGCTCGTCGACGCCCCCTGTTTATAGTGGCCGTCGTTCATGATCACGGAATTTGTGATTCCGATCACGATTGTTTTTCCCAGCGAGAACCGATTGACGCTCCAAGTTTCGAATGCGTTCATTTAGAGCCTGTGGGCTTTGATCACCCTCAGGAATTGTTTCCTGCTTCGTCGATGACTTTGGATCTGTCTACACCGTCAACTTCAACTCTTCCAATTGACGTTTAATTTGCTCAAACTGTGTCTGGAATGTCGTGTTAATTTGCGCCACAACGAAGACATTCACTCCAGCTTCAAAACTAGTGCTTAAACTCAAATTTCCACCAAGCCATTTGAAAGTTTCAGACGTGCAAAGTATGCTACCTGAAATGGGCATACTTAGCCAAAATTTAGGGTTCTTCACATGTGTTGAGATTGAATCTTTGGCAAGAAATTTCAAGTCGTAGATGGAGCAATTTGTGATCAAATCACATGTTTTCATGGACGGCTTAACATCCTCTTTAGTTTCCAATCATATTATATCCTCTGGTGCCACCAAAACATGTAAGCTTGGTTCAGTATTATGGTACCTTTGTTGGCAATTGTATATGTGTGAATTCAAATAATGTTACTCCAGTACTGCAACCTAGATAGTTAAATGCTTGTTCTCGTAATGACTTTATATGTTGTTTATTAACTTATGGGGTTATTGATTATTCATACATCATCATGGTGCCTTCTTCTTGATTTCATATTTATTTTAAGAATATGAGATGCAGTTTTTCGTTTATGCAGCAGGGTAGCATGCTCAAGTGAGCATTCTGAAAAATTGAACAGTTGGATCGTACTGAAATTTGGACAGAAGGTTCGTAATTATCTGGGCTTCAATCGGACAAGAGGGATTGTCATTCTGATGTCTAGTTCGTTGGGAATTGCTGCTAGACAGAAGGTGTATGAATATGTTTTTGGGTACCTCTAAACCTGTCTTTTTCTTGCTCTTGTTCTAGTTATCCACCATGTTGGTGAGAGCTATTATGGTTGATTGTTGATCCAAGAAGGATGTTCTTGAGGTGTTTATAATCCTCTAGCTAGTCTAGAGAGGATTTGTAATCCCACCAAAGTCTAGTGGAGTTGTGGCTTGGACAAAGGTCCCGTGTTTATCCCGATTTGGGTTTTCCCCATAAAAATCGTGTGTCTTATGCATTCTATTCTTGCTTGTTGTTTCTGCCCTGTTTCTCAACAGTGGTATAAGAGCCTGGTTGTTTGGGGGGTGTGTATGGTGAATGGCAAGAATGGATGACTCAAGTGGAGCAATGATCAAGTTGACATCATCCAACTACTCTATTTGGAAGCCACAGATGGAAGATATTCTGTTTTTCAAGAATCTCTATGAACAATTGAAAATGGTAGCGAGAAGCCAGAAGATAAGACCGACAAGCAATGGGAGGTCTTGCTGACACGCCTCTACCGTCACACTAACCTACTAATGCATAGTATAGCGGGTTTAGTTCTAAATGTCAACCCGGGTCCTAGGTGTGATGACTACTCCGTGAAAATCTTATTATTTAGCGGTTCAAGTGTAGTGATGGTCTAACTAAACTATCAAGCAAGGCAGTGAAAGTTGTATTCAAAGTTGAGAGAGGTCACCCAGATATGGTTCCCCCTAGACTGCAGTTAAGCCAGATTGTAATTCACCAAGTTCAAGTTCAATGATAGTTACACTGCGGGAGGTTCTTAAACAGTCTTCAGTCTCGACTAAAGGTCTCCAGACCCTCTCAATCTGAGTTCCCAGCGGGCGACTAACCTCCACCGGAGTAAACAGATTAAGGCATTAACGAACCAAACCTCCTCTACCGGAGCAAATCTGGTACAAAATAGTGAATTGACTCCTCGACTAAAGTCGTCAATTCACTACCTTCAATCAAGGGTACTCTATCAACCTAGGCAGATATTCTCTTTCTAGGTCAAAGTAGAAATAACAGGAATTTGATCAGGATTCATGCCATTCAGGAAATCAAACCTTCAATTGAATATAATCAATATCAATGAGTTTGTACTTGGGTTCATACAATCAGACCTAACATACAAATCTAGGGTTCTTCATACCCAGGTGAATGAGAGAGTTTACTCCATAGAGAGAGAAGGGAAATCTAGCTTAGATGCGCAAACATGCTGTGAAGGATGAGATTCTGCTTCTGGAAATCAATCGGCACTTCTCCAAGCTTAAGCCGAACTCCAATGGTTATGAAGATCGATCTAGAGCGCTTGGAGATTCTGGTTCGTCACTCTCTCTCTCTAGGTATCAACTTTCTATCTCTAAAACTCGAAACCCTTCAAAAATTGGTCTTCTTTCCCTTAAAAAGCAGCAGGTCGCGATTCTCGACCATAATACTCGGTCGGGTATTTTAGATGCCCGGTCGGGGATTTCAAAATGCATAACAGCTAGGGGGTTAATACCTGATTGAGGTCCAGAATACCCGATTGGGTATTTTAGCTCACCGCCCGAGACCCCTTCTACCATTTTGACGTCCAAAACAAGAATCCCCGGCCTCTCTTTGTATTTTACCCGGCCGGGTATTTTAACTCTTGGTCGGGTATTTTGCTCTTCCAGCGCCCTTCACTCCAGTATCCTTCTTTTCGACCCGAAACTCGTTTCCTCGCCTTCACGTCAATGTCAAGTCCTGAAATATGACATAAACACACAACCTAGCGTGAAATCGGCTTAAAACACGAGAATCGACTCTCAAACGGCTCAAGAATGGAGGTACAAACATGTGCAATTAATGGTCTATCAAATGCCCCCACATTTAACCATTTGCTTGTCCCCGAGCAAACCTAACTCAAACCAATGCAGATCTCCAGACCTCTATAGCAAAAAACACCCTCGATCATCGGTAGAGGATCTTCTAGATCATTTAGCAACTTACGAGGTCAACTGACGCACAAGTCATCTCCTGACTTCTTCGGCGAGAACGCTAGTCTCGAGTCGGCATCATGGCAAATAGTGATCAGAGGACAAAGGAATCGTGGACGAATGGATTCTCAAAAATAAAATATCATGGACGCGCATTTTTAAGGTGCTCTATTTTCTTCTTGAAGATGGTTGGAACCCCTTTTCTTTTTGTTTTTCTGTTTTTTTTTTCTTTTTCTTTTCAAGGGTTCCAACCTGTTTTTCAGAAAATGGGGGCTCCCACCTAGCAGATGTTTTGCGGGATCCTGACTCTTACCGGCCATGCCAGGAGTGGATGTCTCGAGCCTCGTGTGGGGGAAAGAAATGTAAGGGGGCTGGAGGTAGTAGGTGGAAATTGGGAACGGATTCCCGTCTTCCTTTACACACTTACGCCCTATTCGCACGGGAGACGTTATTTTAAAGCACCTTTTTAGCACCTTTCTTTTCAAAACATGATACAGGAGTCCATGACAGGTAGAGAGTCCACAACACCACACAATTCAAGGGTCCTAAGATCACTAATTCACACAATCAACCAACACAATATGAAGAAGAGAGGAGACTTCTTAAATGCATCAACATCCTCCATAGTGCTACACTACCTCCCTAGGTTGCACATTACTATAGAGACTGTCAATTCAAAGCATACTGAGCAGGCAATTGCAAGGAACACGTACTTGGAGCCCTCAAATCGAAATTTGGACAACATACTAGGCTCCAAGCACACAAACAGATCTAAACAGTCAAATAGAGACACTCCCCCCCCCCCCCCACACACACTTAAGTTCGACATTGCCCTCAATGGAGAAGAGGGGAGGATAAGGGGAACGATGTTATCGGTATGCGCAGACTGCAGTGAGACTTGAAGAAGGACCAGTCAGAGTGAAACGGACAGGATTGGGACTAGTCGGTGCAAAGGCACGGCTAAAGAAGACACAATCACTCAAGCATAGATACGTTAGGTCAATTTTCAGCCCAATAGTACATCATCCAAAGGAAAAGAAAACAAACCACACTAAACACCACATTTAGTTTGCGCTCTGACTAAAAAAGAAACAAACACAAAAGGACCAGCGAGTACAGCCTACTCGAGCTGGCTGAAGTCAATATGCTCCATGAGGTCGTCAACCCCGTCCGACGGTGGTGGCGGGGTTGGTGAGTGGTCCCACCGGGTAGTCAAGTGGTGCTCCAGTGGCGGATGGCAGGACTGGAGCAGGTGCTCCGGATACTCCATCATCCGGCAGTTACGATCCCGCTCCCGCTCGATGCGAGCACTGGTGACTCCCTACTGAGCCTCCATCCGGTCGAGGTGCTCGTCCAGAACCGCCATCCGATAATGGTACTCGGCCTGGTGGGCCGAATACTGCTGATAAAACTGGACCTGATGGTCCATAAGCTGCTAGTTCTGACCCCGAGCTGCTGAAACTAGAGCCCCATCTGATGGAACTGCTCAGTGAAGAAGTCCATCGACGGACCAGAAGCCATCGACGGACCAGCAGGACCGGAGGAGGACTCGCCTCGCTCGGGTCTCCGTCATGGCTGAAGATCCCCTGGGGGAGAGCGGGGGCTCCAGCTCATCAGCATCCATGGCCCCACCACCACCACCATCATCATCGGCCTCATCCGTGCCGGTGTAGTCCTCGTCCTCGTCCTCATCCTCCGCATCCTCCTCGTGAGGCAGAGACAACCCATCCACCCCCGTGCTGTGGCATCAGTAAGTCCTGCCCAGTCGATCTCGAAATGGCGCGTCAACTTTGTTATCAGGGGACCACAAAATAGGTGGTTGGGTTTCCCGTGGCACCGAGAGAAGGTGGTGGCCACGAAAGAACCCAAATGCAGCATGTGATCCGGCTCCCCCATCGAGTACATGGCGTAGAGCACCCACTTCGGTATCTTGTGGGAACCAGTGACGTTGGGGACGATCGAGCAGGTGATAAGGAGGTTGGGGATGTGCCACTAGGGCTTGAGGGTGGAGACGTATGTCTGGCCGGCATCGAAGTAGTCCATCTCGTAGGCACGACGAGCTATGCGGCGATAGAACGCGTCCTGGTTCCAGTCCTTCGGGTGGGGGATCTCGATCTCGTGGCGGGAGTAGGGGTGGTAGTGGATGCCCAGTGCATAGGCCAGCCCATCGATGCTCATATTCCGCAGGTGCTCGGCCAGCCTGAAGGTGACACCAGTGGGGGAGTCCAGGGCCGCTTTGGAGCGGTACCGGAATGTGGTGTAGAACTCCCACACCAGCTCCGTGTATGTGGGCTCCTTGATGCACAGCAGAATCCGCCAGTCAGGATGGCTAATGGCAGTGGAGATCTCGTTCAGGCAGTGGAGCTGGTCGAAAACACCCCACTCCAAGGGGTGATGGCGCTGGATCACCCGCGTATGACCCGACGGTATTGTTCAGCGTACTACGGGTGCAGGCGCAGGTCCTCCATGAACGGATGGTCGAGAGACATGATCCTGTAAAATCAAAAAACCAAAGGTGGAGCCAAAAAAATACTCGTTAGGACCACAAGTATGGGTTCAACAGTTCCCCCACACTTTAAGGACACCTACGGTAAGCAATCACGCACAAACGGTCGATTTGCAAGCAAAACAACTGCAATTCAAGCAGGAATCATGTAGAACACGACACATTCAAGCATAAGGACAAGCATAAGGACATCAAACATGCATTTGCCATTTCTAACCACGACATCCCTCACCCTATTCTAATTCAAACAAGCCGGCAATTCACAGTTCTCGGTCCTGGCATCTACAGTCCAATTTCCAGAAAAAAGAACAAATTCAGAAAGCAACACACCGGGAAACACAAGTAGGACCGTAGAGGGGACGCGAAACCACGCCCAAAATGGGCCGGAAAAGTTCGCCGGAAAACGGTGGCCTGCAGCGCGGCGGCCGGCGGGCAATGGCCGAAGGTCGCTCACGCGAGAGAGAAAGGAGAGAAAATGAGAAGGAGGACAGGAAGTGTTCTGAAAAAAGGAGAGGTGAGAGAAATAGCCGATCGGGGGTTCGCTTTTAAAGCAAAAATACCCGACCGGGCCTCAAAAATACCCGGTCGGGTATTCCTGCAACTCGGCGTTTTTGGACGAAGGAAAAACCCGACCAAGAAGCCAAAATCCCCGGCCGGGGATTTTTGGGTCAAGGTCGGAGATTTCCCTTTTCCAATCGGGCTTCTACTGGCCCACGCTCTTCAAGGACGCTGACACGCTAAAACACAACACCTAACAATGGCCAAGTGTAACCAATGAAAGGGATTGCAGTATAGTGGCACAAGTAATAAATATCGAATCCACGGGTCTCTAGAGTTACTATTACTCAGCTTCAGTTCATTATCTAGCAAACTAGATTAAGGATTGATTTATAAACTACTCTACTGACTACTCTACTAATTACAAGTTGGGAACTCACTTAGGTATGATTCCACCTAGCTCCTCAATTAGGTCCAAGTTGCAATTACCTTTGGTTGATCTACTGTTGATTAAACTGCGGAAGATCCTAAATTAGCTTGGAATCTCTTAAGCTGACCAAGCCCTCTCAGACAGAATACCCGGCAGGCGACTAGCCTTCACCGGGATAGACTGCTAAGGCGATTCACACAGATCTCCACTACTACTGGAATGACTTCCAGTACAAAGCAGTGAATTGATTGACTCTCGCACAACCAATTCACCACTATCAATCAAGGAAGCTCTCTTAACCTAATCAGATTCTATCTATCATAGGTTAAAGCAGAAATCAAGAGAATTTGATCAAGATTCAATTGACTCAATAAATCATGCCTCAATCGATTATAATCAAACAATATAGCATCCAAAACTTCATACAAGAAAGATCCTAACACATGGAACTAGGGTTCCTCAAAACCTAAGTGAAGGGAAGTTACTCCATAGAGAAGAGAGAGACTGCAGAAATCTGATCTAGATCTTCAATCTCCATCTCCAAGCTTGATTCCCGAGCTCCAATGGCAAAGAAATCCTCCAAAATAGCTCCAAGAATGTTCCCAAGTCGCTCTCTCTCTCTCTCTCTCTCTCTAGGGTTCGTCCCTTGGGTATTTGGGAACCAAAAACCCATCTCTCCCCTTTCCTTTTGCTGAAAATCGGGTTTTAAACAGAAATTCCCGATCACGCGGCCAGGCCACACGGCTGTGTGGCTTTCCCAGCTGCCCGTGTGAAGGCTCGGTGATTTCCACACGGCCACGACCCATACGGCCGTGTGGAGTTCCAGGATGCCCGTGTGGCTTACCCAGCCTCTGTTTAGTGCTTCATTTCTCCCTCGTCCGGACTCCGAATCAGTCGCCGTTTGATCCCAGACGCTTGTAGTCTCGTCCTATTTCTTTTCATGACAAAATTCCATGATTATTTGTCCATAATATGAGGTAGAAGTCCATTATTACTCAGGTCATGCTCGTGTTTCTTCTCCCGAATTGCCAAATGATCTCCGATTGACTTGAAACTTGCGCCTATGCTTCAATTTACATGCTAGGACCTGAAATGTGACAAAGGAACACAACCTAGCGTAAAATCGTCCAGGAAAGCAGAAACTCAAGCCAAAATGATCAAGAAACGAGGGTGCAAACATGTGCAAATTCGATATTATCATACGCAGATGCCTTCGCACGCTGGTGCGACCGATGCCAGAGGTCAGGTAACATCTCTTCCCGTGATGAGATGCCCCAGAATGTGTTTATAACTTGTGAAATCTTTGATGTCTGGGGTATCGACTTCATGGGCCCCTTCCCTCCATCTTTTGGCAATACCTATATTCTGGTTGCTGTTGACTACGTCTCTAGGTGGGCTGAGGCGCAAGCTTTGCCCACTAATGATGCTAGACGTGTTGTGGTTTTCTGAAGCAGCTATTCTCCCGGTTTGGGACACCTAGAGCCATCATAAGCGATCGAGGCACCCATTTCCAGTGCCAGCTTGATAAGTTACTGTCTCGCTATGGTGTGATTCACAAGGTGTCCATGGCCTATCACCCTCAGACCAGTGGCCAGGCCGAGCTAACGAACCAGGAGCTCAAGCGGATCCTGGAGAAGACGGTGGATCACTCCCGCAAGGATTGGTCCACCAAGCTCGATGATGCTCTCTGGGCGTATCGCACTGCCTACAAGACACTCATTGGTACTTCACCGTATCGGCTTGTCTATGGAAAGGCATGCCATTTGCCCGTGGAGCTAGAGCACAAGGCCTTCTGGGCCCTTAAGCTGCTCAACTTGGATGTTAGTGTTGCAGGTGTTGAGCGCAAAATGCAGATGTTGGAGCTGGAAGAGTGGCGTTACCACGCCTATGAGAACACCAAGCTGTACAAGGAGCGCACTAAGCGCTTGCACGATGCACGGTTGCGGGGTCCGAAAGAGTTCCAGGTTGGTGATCGAGTTCTCCTTTATAACTCTCGCCTGAAGCTCTTTCCCGGAAAACTCCGTTCCCGGTGGTCTGGACCGTTCACGGTCACACAGGTGTTCCCGTATGGCACGATTGAAATTGCCAACCCGCAAACTGAGCCATTTAAAGTGAATGGCCATCGTCTTTGAGCCACCAAAATAAATTTTTTTTATGGGCAATATCAAAAAAATTTATTAAGCTCTATGTGTTTTACATATCTTGATCTTTACACTCTGCAACAAACAGAATCTGCACTACCACACACTACTACTATACAACAAACAAAAGCCTACTACACTCTACTGCTACTACACTTCTACTATCCCATTCTACTGCTAACTTTATGCTTACTGAATAACAACAGCTCTGCAATCATTATCCAATGCTGCATTTCCTTGTCTTGCCAACTCAATCAGTCTTCGAACTGTACGAATTAACTCCCATATTGCATTGACTTACTCTCATGCAGTCTGTCACACTTTTCCCTCCAAACCATGCTCACTACTAAATTCCAAACCAAACGACCAACCATAGCTAACGCCTTCTTTAAAATTCCTCACAACCCACATAAAGTAATCATCATAAGTGGCTAGCTGGGGACATCTCTGATCAAGCATTTGCAAGCAACCTTTCAGTACCTTGAACGTGTATTGGCATTGGATGAATAAATGGTCTCGATCCTCTGTTTGAGCAGAACAGAGCAGGCATTTATCATCCAACACCTTTCCCCAGCCCTTCAATTGAGCCAATGTGGTTATCCTGTTTCGTGTCACAACCCAACTCAAGAAACTATGTCTTGGAACAGAGTGTCTTCCCCATACTAGATGACACCGAGAAACTTGAGGTCTAACCGGCTGTAAATCCTGCCAAACCTGTTTTACGGAGTATCTCAACACCCTTTTATCATTCCAATAAACCTGTGTTCCCCAACATCGAAAGAAACCTTCCACCTTATCCCTAACCTTTAGCAATCTCTTCCATACCCAAGAAGCTGTGCTACATGCTCTTAATTCCCAGAAACTTAGATGTTTAATACGATACTGGTAGTTCCACGCAACCCACCAGGACCCCTCTTTGGCAAGCAGAGCCCATATGTGTCTCGAAGTGCAAGCTATGTTCCATGTTTTTAAACAACGAATGCCTAGCCCCCCTTCCTTCTATGGGATAGCTAATAAATCTCAGGCCATTACTGCTTTTTTCCTCATGGATTCATCATCTATGCCTCAGAGTAACTTAAAACAAATCTGCTCTATCTCCTTTATAATAGACAGTGGCAGTAAGAAAACATTCATCCAAAAATAGGATACACTACTCGAAAGTTATGCAATGAATAAGGTTAGTACAAGTTGGTGGTGCTGGAGACCAGTCCCCCGATTTATTCTAAAGTCGGTAACAATTCTGATATGCTCCTATGTCACCGCGTTCATCAATTGGAAACCTTACTATGTTATTATTTACTGCAGGGTGGTTTCAGTCTTCTGCAAACACAACTTTCAGGGGCTACACACGCAGCTTTCAGATCCACGTTATGCAGTCCTTCTGCTTACTGCATTTTAGGGATGGAAAAAAAAATTAAAGAACAGATACCCGCCGGAATCCGATCAGATCAACACGGATAAAAACCGAGTTGACCGGGTTCGGGTTAAACCCGAAGCACAAGTTGGGGGATAGGTCGGGACGGATATCACAGTATCCGCCCCGAAATGAACCCAACCCCATTAAAAATCTCTTATCAGCCTCTGTACTCTGTTTCTACCATAGACTTCTCATCATTTTTACTTCAACTCTTCACCCTTAATTGCTCCATCACCCCTCTCCATCCCCTGAAGAACCCTAAAATTAACTTTTTATTTCCCCGAAAACTTCCAGTTTCCAATAATCAAGTTCTTCTTTGCTAGTTGGATAGATAGTTGTACTATACGAGAACATGTTTCAAACTTGTGGCTCTGCTTTTGAAACCTTTGCTTAACAGCTAGGAATAGTAATTTCTAGTCATTTGCATAATGTTCTATAGTGTGTGGAGCAGGACTTGTATGTGCTATTTGCTTGATTCAAATGCATTGATAATTTAATGCCCATTTATGAGTTATGCACATTCATGGCTTAAATTTGATGCAGAGGACGAAGACCGACAGTAACATCCAATCATTTCTCAACGAGATATTGTCTGCTTTGAGCCTACGCCTTTGTTTTATGATGCATCATGGTGACTTTTAAATAAATTACTCATCTATAAATTACTCTATCTTAAACACGTTTAACTTCACAATCCTTATAACAACTCTTCAATTTCATTCAAAATACATCTTGTCAATCAATATTGAATTGCTCCTCGTGACTTACAAATTTCTCGTGTTTTGTCTGATGTCGAATTCATGTAAGAAATTACTCCAACTCTCTTTCGTATAATATTGAATTGTTCCTTGTTGATTTACGGATCATACACACATCCAAAGGGTCAGATTAGACTAAAAAAAATAATAGTCTAAGGACTTCCTCCCCTGAGCCGGAACAGCCTATAGTTTTACAAGTTGAACTCCAAAAAATATCATACTAAGATTTTTCTAAACAATAAACTTGGCCCCCTGTCAATTCTCCTCCAAGAGGCAAGAGCCATTAGTAATTTAGTAAGGGCGAAGGGTGAGGACCACGCAAATTAACTAGTCGGATTTCCATATTTTGTTGTTTGGCCAAGATGTAGGGTTCAAGACTTTCTGTATCATATATTCATATTAGACAAAAAATATAATGGCTATTCAAATCGGCTCGAGTCCTACTCCTACCTCGACGTCTATTCGCTAGTTTGGAAAACTTGAGGGGACAAGACTGATAATTTCTATTTTAAAGTCAAGTCAAACCCTCAAATGACTTTGGGGAAAAGAATTGTAAACCAATGGGGGAAAACTTGTTACTATGGTCTATCTCTTGATCTGGGTTGATCAAAAGATAGCGCTACTAAACTTATTATTTTATAATAATTTTATGTACGTTTTATCTACACTAAATCGTATGGTAGAAAATGATTTGAGTATCGTGATGAAAATGAGAGAACACTATGCTCATGGCAGGTCAAGGGGTGCGTGTGCCGGGAGAACCTCCGATTGACAGCCTCCGAATAATAGGGAGGCTTCGTCATAGATCTGTTAGTTTGATCCACTCATATATTATATATTTATATATGATGAATTTATGTTGTACGCTTGTTTGATTATTGTCATGATGATGCATTTAAATATGTTAATTAATAATATTGCTAGTCACTGATCCATATTCTTTTATATATATAAACGACATATGCATATTCATCGTTAAAGTCTTATGTGTTATCAAAGTCCTATTTATGCTATAAAGTGACACAAAAAAATTTCAATGAGTTAACGATGATGATAATTGGAAATGATTTCTAGCAATAAATAAAAGTTGAAGAGTTAATAGATAACTTTTATATTAAATTATTGTAAAAATAATGATGCTATGACCATTCTTATTTTACCACTGTACTTTAAAAAATTGGACCATATCTCAAGTCTAGAACAAAACCTTGATGGTTCATTGGACGACCCTAACCCTACTTCTACATAGCCTGATTTTTATAGAGGTCATGTAAAGAATCTCAATTCGAACTCAACCGCTTTCGTGTAATAAATATACATGCAAGGAAGTGGTTAAAATCCATATATGAACACCTTCCAACAACTCGAGTTATTGAGATTTGAGATCAAACGAATTATGACATTGTATAAGAGTTGATTGGCCCTTGATGTCACGCGTTAAAGTCCACACGACCCATTATTAACCTAGTCTTAAAACACATGGTATGACGAGCCTCTTCAAACTTCAAGCCAATAAGATAGTTTTCATAAAAGACACGTAACAAAGTTATTAAAATCCATCCATGGGTTTCTCTTATTAATCCAGAGTTATTTGAACCAACTCATTTATACTTATGTAGAAAACAATTAACACTCACCATGGGATAACGAATTGAGCTTTCCGATTCGATGTTTGAAGGTTAAAGGAATCTTTTTATATATGTGTTATTTTCTAAAGCAGGGAAAACTGGAGAGCTTGACATTCTGGTTTGTGGAAATCATGTGGGAACGCATTCCCAACTTTGGTGTACAGTGTGTGTTTTTCAGAAAAGAAGAAAAGAAAGGCTTCGTGGAATCCGTCAGCAATTGCAGGAAAGGAAGCCATTCCATTCCATTCCATTCCATTGGTTGGGTCCTCAGGCGGACAAAAAGCTTCATCTTCATTTCCTAAGTTTTGTTCTCTTTTTCCAGCTGGGAAATGTATGGCATTTTTCCAGAAACAGTTAATAATTCGATTCTTCAATAATACAATTTTATTGCTGTGAGTGACTGTGAGAACGGATAAAAACACACTGTATATGCAGAGCCTCGAGTGCGGCTTTTTCCTTTGCGTTGGACGATTCCTTTTCGACGTATAAAATATAAAACAGATTTCTGTTTTTTAAAATTTCGTTAAAGTTTAGAAGACATTGTCAAATCCTCCCTCGTCAAAGAATTCTTTTCTATTTCACATAGCAAAAAATTCATAAAATAAAATATAGTAACCATCAACAAGACAGTAATTAACCATTTTTTAACGAGTGGAATTTTTGTAGGGTTTGCATTATCAGGCGTTACCCGATTAAAAAATGGGTTTGTACTTTGTAATCACGGTTAATCTCTCCAACAACTGGTGCTGCTTTCTTCGTTTATTTTTTTACATAAACGGTAAAACATACTTTTTTTTTAAAATATTTGTGGTTAAAGTTTATAAGACATTGTCAAATCCTCCCTCTTCAAAGAATTCTTTTCTATTTCACATATATACAACCCAGTAACCATCAACAGAACAATAATCGATTTTTATTAATAATTGGAATTTTTGTAGGGCTCTATTGATCATGTATAGCTATTGGATTATCCCGCATAAGCTGAATTAACAATGGGTTTGTAACGAGGGTGAACTGTGAAGTAAGGATTTTGTAATTCGAGGATCGGAAGTTTCTTTTTCATTGACTAAATAATAACATAACAAACTAAAACCACCCAATAGCGTCTAAATTAAAAGTTCATTTATTATATAAATCTTTTAATGTAAACAAATAAAACACACATGACACATGTACTTTTCAATGCACGACCAAAGCTAGGATTCATTTAAGGAAGTCACCACAGAACTTATCAAAAGATGTTCTTATATTATGAAAATATATTGATCACCCAAAATAATAGAACACCACTCGTAATTATTTCCTACGAATATACATTGATTCACACGGCTATATGACTCCTTTGATTCTATATGTTGTTTAGTATAACTCACTCCACAAATATAATTTTTTATTACTTGTTGTAGGGACTAGGTAGGAATTAGACTAATTTCGCATGAACACATTTATGAATATTAACGAAAATATATAAAGAAATATGAAATGTTTGATTTTTTTTTAGATCAAGTTTATGTGCATTATCATCTGAATCATATAGCATACGAATTGATTGATCACGGAAAAGGTAAAGTCTACCCTACTATACTACATATATATCCCCATAAATAACATATTTTTTCATGTACATACATACAAAGATGATAATTATTATTGTTTAAACCAATTCTGCACTAGGATTTAAAGTATAATTTGAAATTGTATGATAACGTTAAATGAACAAATAGTTGTATCATAAGGGAAGTTGAGTATTTATGTTATGGTACAACCTGAAGTTATACATTTAACATTATGGTATAACCTGAGGTCGTACATATATACTTTTGTATAAATCTCTTTATAATAATATAAACTAAAATTGTACAGTTGTACCAAAAATAAAAATAAAAATACCAATATTCTCGAACGGAAAAATTCCAATATTCTAAAGCATTGAAAAATTTCTATGGGTTTATATATGTTAAGTAGCTAATTCATGGAATCTTGTGCAATAAATGGAGGAAGATTGTGAATCTTAATAAATGACAACAAAATAGAAAAAGGCAATTTTTAAGAATCAGAAAAGATTCCTTTTTTTCTTTCTTAAAATCTCTCCCATATGCAGTTTACTTTTCGCATTAAGCTTTGAAAACGAGATAACGGCAGAAAAAAGTATCACTAAGTGGATTCCGATTAGAATATCATAATAACAATGATATTAATATACGAGAAATCAAGACGTGCAACGAACAATTTTCCATTTCCCCATTTTTCTTTTCTCTTTTTTTTTAGATTTTACTATTCCCCTAATTACGGTGGTAGGGGGGGAAAAAAACAGAAATCTAGGTTAATTTTGACCCCGTCACCTCCCCTCTATTTAAACAACCGAACCAACTGAGTTTCTTTTCCACACCAACTCTTCGTCTCTTCCTTTACTTCGTCTTCTCTCACTCTCCGGTCTTCCCTCCAGTTCTCCGGTCAGCCATGGCTTCCCTCAACGATCTCGTCAACCTCAATCTCTCCGATACCACCGAGAAGATCATCGCCGAGTACATCTGGTTCGTTCTAGACTCTCCTCATTCAAGATTTTTTTTTTTTTTTTCAATCTCCCTCTCTCTTTCGACGATCGCCATCGTCCAGCTGAATAAACCACCATC
The DNA here is from genome assembly GCA_946122785.1 of Linum tenue. Lineage (NCBI taxonomy): Eukaryota > Viridiplantae > Streptophyta > Magnoliopsida > Malpighiales > Linaceae > Linum > Linum tenue. The sequence continues at coordinate 12,542,936 of CAMGYJ010000007.1, read as the reverse complement.
TGATTGATCCGTCGTCGTTCTTTTTCCCCAGGGTTGGTGGATCTGGTATGGACCTGAGGAGCAAAGCCAGGGTGAGTTGAATTTTTTTTTTCTAGCTACGGGGAGATTCGTAACGGCGTTGGTTCCGTTTCTGATTTCACTGGTTTCGGTTCACAGACTCTGCCCAAGCCAGTGACCAAACCGTCTGAGCTACCAAAGTGGAACTACGACGGCAGCTCCACCAACCAAGCTCCCGGCGATGACAGCGAAGTCATCCTCTAGTACGTTCTGCTTCCTCCGCCCTCTCTGTAAACTCCGTTTTTTTTTTAATCTTTTCTGGAATTTTAATTTGGGGATTTTGATTTTTTGTTTGGTTGATTGGGTTTGACTTTAGTCCACAAGCGATCTTCAAGGATCCCTTCAGAAAGGGAAACAACATCCTGGTAACTCACGATTCTCTCACAACTTCATACTTTCCCCGTGATTTACTCTTTTTAAGTTTCAAGATAATTACGCAACCCAATTACTTGATTAATTAAATAAACTATAACCAATACATAATTTTGTTGTTATTAATTATAGGTCATGTGCGATACTTATACCCCGGCCGGCGAGCCAATCCCAACAAACAAGAGGGCCGCTGCTGCCAAGATCTTCAGCCACCCCGACGTTGAAGCCGAGGTCCCATGGTAATCAATTTTCTCCATTTTACCCTTCACTACAACCCGATTAGATCGGACTCGGACACTCCGCAATCGTTGAATCAATGTTGTCACCGCTTTGATCCAACGATTCTGGTTGCCTGTTGAGCAATGATCTCACTAGTAGCCTATGAAAACAATAACAAAATCGTCCTCATTATGCGATGAATTATATGGCCCCATTTGCCAAATTTTTTTACTTATGGAAAGCATTGGAGTTTGTGATTGATTGGTAAGCGTGATAGGGGCAGTGCAGTGTCTTTGAAGGTAGGGCCCAGTGGGCTATTGAATGATATTGATTGGGGTGGGCCGTTCGGTGGTGTCTTGTACGATTAGATTAGGCTGATAAGCCCATAGAAAGTCTCGGTGGCATTATCATTGCTGTCCACAAGGAAACAAATTAGTGACCATGATTGGAAAAGTTTAGGTCGCTTTCTGATTTGGGTTGGAGGGATGGAATTGTCCTATCCGGTGCCGTATTTGCCTTATATTTGATGCTAGTGGTGGGGTTGGCTCTGCCTGCCTCGGCGTTTCTTTATATTAAAGGAAGGATGGATTTTTGTCCCTGGGAAGTTTTTTTCACGGTTTTAGTAAAATCACGAATTTGGTTATTGAGATGGAATTGGTACTTGTTGGAGAGAAAAGCAATTAGATGCATGAACGAACTTATATAGGGTATGCCCTTCATCAATTGGGCAACTTTGGCTTCATTGGGTCCTTGTCTCATTTTTAAACTTTTAGTGATAGTGGCTGCTATAGTACGATGTCTTTCATCTTTTGATCTAAAAAGGATAGAAACTAGAAGCCGTTTGGGGCACAGTATTGAATTCTATTCTTCCATTTGGATTGTATTATTGTGATGTCTATGGTACTTGCTTGTTCTGCCCTTATTATTCGATTCCAACCCTTATTCTTTTATTCTCTAAAGGCCATTAGTGGTTAGTAACTTACTTATAAGTATCATATGCCATTCCAAGTTGGCCTCGTCACCTACCACATGTTCATTCTTAACAATTTCTAGGTGGAATTTCTCATCACCTACCTACTACTTCGCTATTTAAAAATAGAAAAAACTCTTCAATTATGTCATTATGACTCCTTTTGCATGTGAAAGCATCTTCTGACCAACTTGTATTGCAATTTGATTAATGTGGGTTATGACATAATGTTAGGTACGGGATCGAGCAGGAGTACACCCTTCTGACCAGGAGCAACTGGCCTCTTGGCTGGCCGGCCGGCGGGTTCCCTGGACCCCAGGTCTTGATTGCTTCTCACCCAAGAAATCCTGTTTCACAAAGTTTGTGTCTTTCTTATTAAAGAAAGTCCATACTCTAAATTTTCGACTTGTTTTTCCGTGTAATAGGGACCTTACTACTGTGGAATTGGAGCTGACAAGGCATTCGGAAGGGACATCGTTGACTCTCACTACAAGGCCTGCTTGTACGCCGGGAATCAACATCAGTGGGATCAACGGCGAGGTCATGCCCGGGCAGGTATGTACGCACTCTTTCTTGGAACGCACGCCTTTCTCTGTTTATGCATCATCGGTTTCTCAAATGTTTTCATGTCTCTCTCAGTGGGAGTTCCAGGTTGGACCTTCTGTTGGCATTTCTGCTGGTGATGAGGTGTGGGTCGCTCGTTACATCCTCGAGGTAATCTATTTGCTATTTGAGTATCTTTGTATCGATTTCCTTGTCATTTGTATTAATAGTTGTGTTTCTCCCTCCTTTGATGAACAGAGGATTACTGAAGTCGCTGGAGTAGTTGTCAGCTTTGACCCTAACCATTCCTGTAGTGTCCTCGTACCACTTGCATTTTCCTTAGCTCTGTCAGTCACAATGTTGGTTCATCTCGATTAGGTTGTGAACTGATGAGAATGTCTTATAATTTTTCTTCTTCCAGGGTGACTGGAACGGTGCTGGTGCTCACACTAACTACAGGTTTGTGCGCTAGCTAACTACCGTGGAACTAATCTAAATAGTTGGTTTTTTTCTTTTTTGTGCCTGATCTGTTTGTTCTTGTCATGGAATGTGTAATGCAGCACCAAGTCGATGAGGGAAGACGGTGGGATTGATGTGATCAAGGCAGCGATCAAGAAGTTGGAAGCCCGCCACAGCGAGCACATCGCTGCTTATGGCGAGGGTAACGAGAGACGATTGACTGGCCACCATGAGACCGCCAACATCAACAAATTCACCTGGGTAAGTCTTAATGCCCCTCCTTTCACCTTCTCCTTCTTCCGAATCACTTTTAAGTTTTAATGCTCTACCGGGCTGGCTTATGTTGATTAATGCGTTCAATGTCTGGGAATTTGCAGGGTGTGGCTAACAGGGGAGCCTCCGTTCGTATTGGTCGCGACACCGAGAAGGATGGAAAGGGTTACTTCGAGGACAGAAGGCCGGCCTCCAACATGATCCCTACGTCGTCACATCCATGATCGCCGAGACCACCATTCTGTTGGACCTTTGAAAAGAACACTGATGAACTTAAGGAGAAGAGGAAGAGCAGAAAGGGCATGTTTTTACATTTGGTATATTTGTTTCTAAAATTGACGAATGAAAAACAAACTGCTCTCTGCTACTGATATTTGCTCCTTTGCATGCGCTTTCCTCTATGTTGTACGATGATTGTCTCTATGGTTTGGTTGATCATTTTTCTGATTTCGAGTCGGGTCGGGTGGTCAGCTTTAGTATCCTGGTTTGGTTTTCGTCAGCTGATTGTTTTCGAGTTGTTCTGTTCTGCTTTTCAGCAAGCAACCTTTGTCTATTTCTCCAATAATAAGAATCAGCTTGTTTTCTTTCCTAAACACCTCATTGTCGACGTCATATTATTCGTGAAATGAGATCAAGCCAATAACCTCGTCCCACGTGTCCCTCTCCTCCTCTATATATGTGTCTCGTCTCCTCCCCACCCATCTCTATTTCCGACACTTTTTACAATGGCTGGCCGTCGGCATTTCTGTTTACAGTACATACGGCAATTAGTTTGCTCATTTGCAGAAGATGATGCAACGATGTCATGGGCAGAAGTTTTGGAACATCAAGTGAGAGGATGTAGAGAAAGTGGCTTGTTTTTTTGGGATGACATCAACCATTACCTAAGATCCTCCGAATTTCACTAAAGTGAAGTGAAGTTACCCACAATCGAAAGCTTTTAATTCTAAAGCATACAACAACCAGATTTTAAGCGTCATTCTATTATTTAAGTTAGTCCTTATGGATATTGATTTTAAGTCCAACTGTCCAAGCCACTAAGTTATAGTGACACTGACATGGACATCATTCAATAAGGGACATACCTCTCGTAAGAGGCTATGTCATGCCACGATATTGTATAAGAAACACTAAGTATGTGAAGGATGTGCCGATTCACGAAGAGGGCCATGCCCGTCTAGAATATAAAGCACATGCCGCTTCACGAGAATGGGCATGGACGCAAGACAAGAGGCCCTAGCCACGGCCGCGAATGAAGAGGCCATGCCGCCTCATGACCAACTAAGTTTGGGAAGGACATGCCGCCTCACGAGAGGGGGCCATGAACACGAATGAGAATGGTGTGGTGGTGGAGCATTATATCACTAGTGACTAAGTCCCAAGAGGTGGTCATGAGACAAAAGGCAATGGACGTAAGTAAGAAGTCCATGGCCGCCTGGCAAGAGGACCACAACCCCCTTTGTGAGACACCACGTGCTTATCAAAAGACTAGCATGACACGAGATTTGGACAAGACTAGCCGAGACAAGCTACACTCCAAGACCCACGACGTTCCAAAGAAACACCAAGGCAGTTGAAGGTCCGGAAGGAGTAACCACCACTCCGAGGAAGCAGAGAGCGGTTCTTTTTGGGATTTATCTAAGAGACAGTTTTCTACAACAGTTATCTTTCCATGCCTATAAATAAGGGGTCGTTTGCTTTTGGATTTGAAAATGAGGGTTTTTGTCCAACAAAATCCTTGGGATTTATGTTGGATTTATTGGATTATGGATTTGAAGAGTCTAATGTTTGCATGATAGATTTGATGATGGATTGTGATGGATTTGTTAAATAAATAACTAACCATCAAGGATTTGCAAATCCCAAATCAATATGTGGGATTTACAAGTCCGTGGGGTCCACGAATTTGGTTCCAAAATAAAGACCAAATCCGTGGACCCCACGGATTTAGCACCTTTCAACAAACAATGGACTTATGTTAAATCCATCAAGTTTGGGATTTGGGTACCAAATCCATGACCCAAATCCAACAAGCAAACGACCCCTAGGAGTAAGGGTCCACAGAGAGAAGGTTCCAAAACCAGACATTTGACTACTACGCCAAACTTTATTCTTTTCCTATGCAAGTAGTCGTAGTCGTAGATTGACGCTCTCATTGATCCTCTTTAGGAGTAGAGGTAATTTAATGTATATTTGTTCCCAAAAATTCTATAAAATCAAACACTCTCGTTCGAACTGTGTTTGAAGAGGTTTAACCGTGTCATAGTAATCGTCTGTTTAAAGTCAAATGTGCAACCGATTTTGTTCAACGCAGGTTTTCTCTCCAGAAAACAACATATCAGTTGGTAGTCCGTGGAACTGGCCTATAAACTATATGATGAAGGAACGACTCAACTAAAAGACGACACTCCCGAAGTAGAGGTCCTCCAATCGAGTCCACCAGCATTCATTGACTAAGTTGACGGATTACAACTTTGACATAGCCTTCGAAGATATTCAGACAATCTTGTGATATTGCAAATGATAAGGCATCCCTAACTGCTAGTAGTTCTGCGAGATAAGGGTGAGAGATACCCTGATGTCGAACTAACATGGCCATGAGCACATGCCAGAGGGGCATGATAGACACCGAGGGAATCAGGTTAGAGGGGCATGGAGAAGGTGTTTGTGTATCAGAAAACATCAACTCGGATTATCATGCCTTAGCAACTGTAGTTGAATGAGGCGGAAACCCGGAACAAAACTTCTGAAATGGTAGTCAATGATTTGGTGAGGACCTCAACAGGTTGATAAGGAGTTGGAAGGTAGCACTCGTAATTGTTGTTTGTTGACGCGATCACGAACAAACTGAAATTTTATCTCCATGTGCTGGGGTAGTGAACCACATTCGCGAGATGAGACTTGGGATGCTATAAAAAATGGAGCATGCGAACGACGAGTCCAGGATGTTGTCGATCTGATGACCCAAAAGGTTAGGGATGTTGACCAGGCCGTGCAGGGTAAGGCCCTATAAGCCACCATGAGTATCCAGGAAAGGTCTAAGAGCCCGGGATGTAGTTAACCTTGGTTGATAACACTATTGATTTGGGTTCGATCTGAAATCCTCTATTTAATCTTTTTGTGAGCGAAAGAACTTGTGAGAAGCGGGAGCGGGTGTTCCCCGTGACCTACATTATGACGTCCAAATTAGTACGATATACGAAGTAATAGTGTATCTGAACGTAGAAAGAAAGACTTCAAAGGGGAAGAAAGGATCCTCTATCTAGGAGAATTTACCCATCTTATATATGTGTCTGGGCTTTTTTTAGTGGACTTGGGTTCAAAATGAAATGCATTGAAAAATGAGTTTAGATCTCTTGGATCATATTAGATCCTTCTCTTGCCTCCTGCAGTCAGGATCTTGAGTGAGAGTTTTAGGAGAGCTTTAATTGTAGCTCTTGGGTCTCGTTTGGTTGTGAAACCCTAACCTGCCTCAAGCGATTAGGGTGAGGGAGTGATATTTTTCCCCGCAGTTTTGACTTGAAATCTAAGCAGTGCAATCACGATGGACAAGGACAAAGCTACCAATGAGAAGGAAGAACAAGATGACTCATCCCCGGGAAAGAAACAAGATGAAGGTAACCCGGAAGTTATTGCCACGCTTCTTCAAAAACTGATAGAGAGATCAAGCTGGTGGATGATGATGAGCTGGTTGTGGAGTACGACGATATTGACTCAGCTTTGGTTCATGTGATCAGCCTGTTAGGGTTGACGGGAAGAGTCGTGGCGGCCAAGAAACCGAACCTGAAATCCATGGAGATAGCTCTGTCAAAAGCATGGAATTTACAATAATATTTTGAGATATCAAAAAGATGAGCACTTGTATGGTTTCCAGTTCATGAACAGGAGTGATAGAGATAAAATCCTCTTTGGAGGCCCCTGGCATGTGACAGCAACCTGATCATATAAAAACCAGCTGATGCGTTGAGACGGCCAAGGCGGAAGATCATAATGTGATGGAAATATGGATGCAAATCTAAAATCTCCCTCCGGCACTACGTATCAATGAGATGATTCATAAAATAGGAGCAAAGTTTGGCACTCTTATTTGGGTTGTAGTCGATAGGAATGCATCTGGAGCAATGTTTTGAGAATAAGGGTAGGGAAGGATATCAAAACCCCGCTAAAAAGGAGATGAAGCTCAACCTAAAAGGGACCCTACAGACCTATGAAGTGAAGTATGAGAAACTGCCCAATTACTACTATTCGTATGGATTGGTTGGGCATCCAAAAATAAATTGTCCAAACCCATCTCCTGAAGGACAAGATGTTGTAGGTCCAGAACTGAGAGTGAACTTGTCTAAAACCAAAACCTGACAAAGTCGTTTGGAAAGAGAAGAATCAGGAGAACTTTGGCAGTCTTTACGAGCTAAATTTGATCGAGAAGCAGTAACATCAAGGGTGCAACTAGAAGAGGCAGAATACAGAAAAAGAAAGAACAATGACAGTATTGACGAGATAGAGCAAAGACTACTCATCCAAAAAGCTGTTAATGAGCTAGCTAAAGAAAAACCTAAGAGAAAGCCTAGCGAAGGACTTGAAAGAGAACAATGGCAGGGATCAGCGGAGCAACTATGGCACTCTAGATACATCAAAGAAGGAGAGGAGATTGCCTCAGCACGGACGAAAGAGATGATGGCAACAGATGCACCAGTTCTCAAAGAACACCAACAGGATGCTCGGGGCTTTCTAACCTTGCTTTTGATTCAGGTTGTCTGTCACAAAAAGACCAAGCTTTGAAAAAGCAGAGTCACTAGAAAAGACAGAACTGGAAAACTCCTATATCAGACCAAGTACAGCAGATCATGTTTTGGAAGAGAAAAACTTACCACACATGATCATTTCTCATTTTCTATATAATATGATTTCCTTTAAAAAAAAAGCTCTTCCTCTCTCCCCATTCTCCCCTCTCTCTTCCCTCTCGAGAACCCTAACCGCTCTCTGTCTCTCCCTCCCGTTGCCCGTCGTCGCCGCCTTCGTCTCTCCCTCCCGCCGCCACCATCAATCCCTCCCACCGCAGCCGTCACGTCTTCCGCCTCCCACCACTGTCGCGCCATAACGCTCTCCCCGTCGCAGCCCTCTCGCCTCCCTCCAACTCCTGTTACTGCCATCTCTCTCCCGCTGTCCTCCTCTGCTGCAGCCGAGAGGTCACGACCTCACCCCTTCCTTCTCCTTTCCTCATCCCTTAATATTTTTCCAGATCTAGGATTTTCCAGATTCCATATCTTGTTTTTTATGTTATTCTCTAGTAGTGGTACTGATTTCTATCTGGTACCAGCGATAGTGGCTACGTACCACTACTCACTTGTAGCAGTACCAGTGGTATTTGTAGCGTACCACTACCACTAATAGAGTACCACTAGCGCACTGACGGAGTGGTTTTTTTGCAGATGGCCAGAGCGAGCCTGATTGGAGGAATGCACGGAAAAAAAGTCGCCGACCGTGAAAGTTTGGCGGTCGGAGCGAAGAGGTTGCTGGAAAAGGAAGAGAGAGATAGAGAGATATATATAAGTGCATTAATGGTAGAATTTAAAGTAAAAAAAGTATTTAATCTGGGTTTTAATTTCCTATATGTAATTAATACAAAAAATAAATAAATAATAAATTCTTTTTTTCATGCCCAAATTGCCCCTTGGATGTGAATCTCACATCACTCTTAGGGAAAGTGACCGTAACTCATCCCCGGAGAAAGGGTTAGAATCAAGTATCAAACTAGTCATATTTCATTTAAATAATTTTAAACTTTTTACCGCATCAATTCGCCCGTTTTATAGGGAGTCAGACAGATTATATAAATCTCGTAAACGACACCTTTGGATATGTTATTTAGTCTACAAAACACTATAATCCAATGTCAAAATAAACAATTGCCACGTCAGCCTCTCCTGAACAAGCCGCATATTACGGAAGGAGTTTATCGTACATTACTTAATCCCTCTCTTCTTCCGCGTTTGTCTTCCAATCTCCTCTATGAAATCGAACAGTTTCTCCTATCTTACCGTCCCAACCACAAACCGACTCATTCTACAATTCCTTCGTCCTTCAACTACTCCCGCTAATCTTAGTGCCTCTCCCCTGCAGGCAACAGCTCCTCTTTGTTGCCACAACAGTAAGTCTTGCGAAAAACCCCTCTTCGGCTTCCCCTCACCGTTTTTGTCTGTCGGCGAACCTTTCCGCAATTAATCCCAGTGTTTCTCTTCGCTCTTCCCGTTTGACCGCTCCGTAGTCTCTGTATCGCCATCTTTTTCCCAAACCGTCCCGAAAAATAACTGTCGCCTCTATCTCACTCTCCCATCTGTCTTGAATCGGAGGGCCGACAAGTTACTCCCCTTCGTTGTTCCACTGAGGCTGGCACATTAACCACTTCTAGGGATTAATTGGAGCAATCTCCCCTGCAGCTTTAAGTTTCTATTTAGCGGGTTTCTTTTGAATTTGGCTTTGCGAAGTCTGTTAATGGGATTCCCTATCTCTCTTTCCCTCCCCTCTGTTCTTGCTTTTCTAATGGGCTTGTGATCCTATTGACTTCTAATTCCTGTCATCAATTCTACTCTAAGTGGACTACTATTGTTCTCTGCTTTTGATGTGGATTTATACCCTGTTTACTGATTGTTTTTTTTCACAAGCCAATTTAGTGATTGTTATCTAGGCAAAAGAATCTTCCATCCAGTTCCAATGCTGCCACTAGATGTAATATGTTCATTTTGTTCTCAGATCCATGTTTTCCTATTGTAAGTAAATGAATCTATTCACAATTCAGCCTTATTGTTATTTATATTGTGTGTGTTCCATTTGTCTTTGTTAGAGAAACGGAGGCATATAAGTTTTTCAACGATTTTACGTACATATAAATTGTTCTTAGTTCTGATGCTTCTTAATCTTAGTTATTGACCAGTTGAAAACCCGGCTCGCCTGCGTGGAGGCCCATCTTTCGACTTAAGCTCGGAGGAGGAGAAAATTCCTTTTGGTGTTACGACGGAGTTATAGAGTGTGTGTTCTTTCAGTCCCAAGTATGTCTCCCTCTGCATTTCGTTTAGCTTTGGCTGTTAGCATGTTTCCTCCTAGACGCTTTTGATCTTTATAGAACACTTTATTTCTAAACACGATAAAACGGCTCAAGCAATGCAATATGTGATTTTGAAAGCATACCTGAGAGGGCTAAGATAAAGCCAAGGATTACAATGGATATGGGATTTTGAATGATCTTTATGTGTGTTTCTCATAAAACTTTCCTACTTTAGGTTAATATCCATTGGGGTTTTATTGTAAATAGTTGGTATTTCAAATTTGTTCATTATGATTCTGCTTTCATTGTGCAACCGTGGCTTCTTTTATGCATCAATTCATGATTGGGTGATCCTTTTTCTCTGTTGAGTTCCAATAAATATAGGGGATCTGTGTGAGTCAGAGGTGATGTATGAACTATATATGAAGAATTTGTTGTGGTGATGAATATAGGTTTTGATAACCTAATTTTGTTTTCCTGCAAACTGCAGTCTGCAATTTTGTTGTTTCAATGTTATAAGAATCATGATATTCGCAGACATAAAGGTATATGATAGACTGTCATTTACACATGTTTTTACCCTCGTTCTTACACCGTTTGAGGTGTTGATTCTCGTGTTTTAGGCCGATTTCACGCTAGGTTGTGCTTGTTGTGATATTTCAGGTCCTAGTACGTGAATGAAGGCTTAGGAGCGAGTCTGGGGTCGATTGGACGAAGAACGGACGAATGGCGAGGTTTTTGGGAGCTGCACGGGCAGACCAGGGAGGCTGCACGGCCGTGCACGGTTGCAAGTTGGCCGTGCGCCTTATGCCGAGGAGCTGCACGGGCAACCCCTGAAGATTGCACGGCCGTGCACCCTGGCCGTGCAAGATGGCTGAGGTCGAACTAAATGGTACGCCGCGTTTTGGAGTGCACGGCCAGAATGGTGTTATGCACGGCCGTGCACCCTGGCCGTGCGAGTCGGGAAAGCCTGGTTTTAGAGCCTATTCCGAGCCAGAAGGGGAAGAATCGTGTTTTGAGAGCAAACAGAGCCCTAGAGAGAGAAAGTGCGAAGAACACACCTAGAAGCTGTCCTAGAGCTGGATTTCATCGAATCGAGCTTGGAGATCGTCATAGGAGTGGAAATCATCGTCCCGGAGCAGATTATCCTCATCGTTATGAGTATGACTAATCCGATTCTTGTTTTCTCTTCTCTCTCTATGGAGTAGAACCCTTCTCTCACTTGGGTATGAAGAACCCTAGTTCCTTGTGTTAGGGATTTGATTGTAATGACTTGGGATGATATTACTGTTTTTTTAATCGAATGACGCATGTTTAATGAATTGATTTGAGTCTGATCAGCTTTTCTCAATTTCTGCTGCAACCTGAGATAGATAGAATCTGATTAGGTTGTTAGAGCCTCTTCATTCGATAGTAGGAGATTGGCTATACGAGAGTTAGCCAGTTCACTGCTTTGTACTGGTGTTCTTGGCGCCAGTAGTGGAGTTCTGTGTTCATAGCCTCAGCTTTCTATCCCGGTGAAGACTAGTCGTCTGCCGGGTAGTTAGACTGAGAGGGCTTGGTCAGCTTAAGAGATTCCAAGCTACTGTCGGATCTTCCGCAGTCTAATCAACAGTAAATCAACCCAGGGAATTGCAATTGAACCTAACTAAGGGGCTAGGGGGACTCAATCCCGAGTGACTCTTGCCTGCTTTAGAAACCCGAACAATTTACTGTTTTCTTGTTGCTTTTACTTTTCACAACAATCACTCGAACTAGTTTGCTAGATAATAGAGAATCACGGAGTAAGCAGTAGATCTAGACCCCGGGTTGATAATTAAACTTGCCTGTTACTGCATTCCCAGGTTACACTTGGTCGCAGTTTGGTGTTGTGTTTTGCGTGTCAAGTTTTTGGCGCCGTTGCCGGGGACCCTCTAGATTATTGGGGAAACGTGAGAATTTGTTACTCTAGCTTTTTATTTATTGCATTTTTTTTCTTTTCCACCCTTGCTTTTCACTTGGGTGTTATGTTTTTGTTGGTGCAGCTCTGAAACATGGATCCTCATGGCTTCTCCAACCATTGGGGGTATCAACCACCATCCGTGTGGTATTACCCCGAGACTTCCTGGAGCAATCAAGGAGGAGAAGACTATGGATTCGGATGTCAGTACCAACCCCCCTACTATGGAGAACAACCAAACCCTTGGGAACCTCAAGAACAATATCCTTTTCAAGAAGAGTTCCTGCCACAACCAGCAGAGCCATGCTACACTTCACTGGAAGATCCGAACAAACAATTAAGGCTTCTCGTGGAGCAGTTTGCTCGAGACACTGAGAGAGCATGCTCCAAGATGGATCTTCAAATCCAAGCCCTTGCCTCTTCCGATCCCTCATTGCTCCATGACATGGAGCAGACTGTTCAGTGCTCAGCGAAGCAAACAGAGTGGGTGAAGCAAATTTGCTCACATCCTGCTCAAGATCACCTTTCTGCTACTATGCTAGAAGAGGTGGAGTATGACAAGGGCAACGGGGGCGTTGAGGAGCCTACAGAATTTATCACAGAGAACTCCCATGATGATCATGATCAGGAAAGTCCTCTGGTGGCAGATCACACCGTTCCTCATTTATGCTGTAGCATGCTGGGCCTGTGCGAGGAGAGGCAAGATGATCCCATTGAAGAAATTGCTTGGCGACTTGCTCTCCAATCTGTTCTGGAAGAAGAAGAGCGAGCAAGGATGAGGAAGGAAGTTGTGGAGGATGAGGAAGGAAGTAAAGAAGAGGTAGTTCTTGATCTTTTCCAAGGGGAGAGACCACATGTTGAAGAAGGAGGGGGTTGTGGAGGCAATTGGCGTCCAGGCTGAGGATGAAGTTGAGGTGGAAGAGGCTTGCACCGGCCTATGTTACATTGATATCTCCACCAAACTTCGAGGAGCTGCTTGGCAAGGACCCATTTGCAGTGTCTCTTTGCCCAACTAAGACCACATCAACATCAATCCCTCTTGGTGGATACGATGGTGGTCAATCGAATATATCTTATCTGGTTTGGGGCAATGAGACAAGAGCAGATGCGAAGGAGAGGTCTCGTGAGTGGAGACTTCATCTTCCTCAAGGTCACGAGCCGTCTTCATCACCTATCACTTCACTTGCTTGTGACTTGAGACTCCACATTATCGACGAGAACCTCAACTTCAAGGAGGTTTTGGGGTGGACCGAAACTTAGGAGCCACCGTCTAGCTAAGACGTAAAAGAAGCGCTTGTGGGGAGGCAACCCCACCAAGGTTTGTTTTTCTTTCGTTTTTTTGTCGGTTTGTCCACTTGGAACTATGGTTTCTATCACCCAGTGTGTTTTGCTGATGCTAGCCCGCTGACTGGTCCACTTCCAGTCCCCCAGCAGTGTTCTTACCGGTAACATCGTTCCCCTTATCTTTCCCTCTACTCCATTGAGGGCAATGTCGTGCTTAAGTGTGGGGGGTGCTTTGTATCGGTTGGAATATTTATGATGGTGCTTGGAGCCTAGTCCGCTGTCCGAATCTTACGATTTGAGGGCTCCAAGTACTGCTGTTTGATCATATTGGCACTGTGTTTTGATGGATGAATTGATTGGTTTTCGGATTAATGCATGACAACTTGTTTGCGACTAGGACAACCTATGATGAGGACTGAGATGTGCAGTAGAACGATGTAGGGGTTCAGTTTTTCAACTGTTTGCTTGCCAACTGTGACTTGATCTGACTTGATCTGATTACTTGTTCTTGACAGTCGTTTATGCATCTAGTTCAGGGTATCAGAATGTGAGATAGAGCATATAGGTAGCCATGTGAGATTTGAGCCTGCTCGTTTCTTTCTTGTGCGATAGATCCCTCTTCCATGATGTGTAGCATTCACGTTGTCACTAGCTAAGATGATGGGGGCATAGGATTAGCCCACGCCCAAAACTGACTGTCCTGATGTGTCATATCCCCTAGTCAGCCCCTTTGAGCCGTGTGTTATCCTTTCTTTTGGTCTATAATGAAAAAATCACCCTTGTTGCATCTTTTAGAAGGTTCCACAGAGTGGTTTTTATATTCTCTGCTGTTTCTGCTAAAGTCTATGTGAGTGTTGGAGGTAGTGCTTAAAAGTTGGGCAGGTGTTTGAAATTTATGCAGAAGTGGTGGCTCTCTTAAGAAATGAAAAGAAAAATGAAAGAAAAAAGAAAAAAATTGAAAGCAAAAGAGAGCCACTACCAAAAATCTGAATAATGCCCAGTAAGTAGTGTTTCTTAGCAGTCTGGCTTGGAAATGCTGATGTTTATGCCTCCTTCGCTCTTGTGCTCTTAAGATATTGAGTAATGCAGAATAGCAGAAAGAAAATACCGGTTGTTTGACTGTGATTGTGTGTTTGGAAAATGTGGAACCTTTTGCTATGAATACTTCCACCACCTAAAAGGCCTTTTCCCCATGTCCAAGACCCTAGCCAGTCATTTGAACCTGTGTCTAAGACCTCCTGATTAGTTAGTGGTGACACCCCATATGTGAACTCTAGCATTTAGAGGCTGCCATCATGGTGAAGAGATGATAGGTATTGAGAGAAATAGCATGCGCATCTTTCGCATCAAATTGTCCTGACCCCACTGGTCGAGAGTGAGTGATTCATTTTCATTTTCTATATGCTCTTGTACCCCGGTGAGGACCTAGATTGCTCGGTCTCTATTCTGATGTCTTGAGTTGGATGCATGAGTTGACTGTTTTGAGTAAGTGGTTGAATCAAGTCTAGGTTGGCCAGTGAACAGAAGGGAGACTCTTCCTTTACTCGATTTGCTGCACTCGAATGTCCTTTGTGGTGGTTGTCCAGGTTGTTATTGAGGTTGTGCATGTATTGATGTTTGAAAACCAGTGCGATTCACGTGTTCTGTGCCTTTATGACTTGTCCCCAATGTTGGTTGATTGAAATATGTAAGCTTACCTAGTGTCTGACTTGGTTTGCTTGGGGACAAGCAAACGGTTAAGTGTGGGGGAGTTTGATAGACCGTCATTTACACATGTTTTTACCCCTTCTTACACCGTTTGAGGTGTTGATTCTCGTGTTTTAGGCCGATTTCACGCTAGGTTGTGCTTGTTTGTGATATTTCAGGTCCTAGTACGTGAATGAAGGCTTAGGAGCGAGTCTGGGGTCGATTGGACGAAGAACGGACGAATGGCGAGGTTTTTGGGAGCTGCACGGGCAGACCAGGGAGGCTGCACGGCCGTGCACGGTTGCAAGTTGGCCGTGCGCCTTATGTCGAGGAGACGCACGGGCAGACATGAAGATTGCACGGCCTGCACCCTGGCGTGAAGATGGCTGAGGTCGAACTAAATGGTACGCCGCGTTTTGGAGTGCACGGCCAGAATGGTGTTATGCGCGGCCGTGCACCCTGGCCGTGCGAGTCGGGAAAGCCTGGTTTTAGAGCCTATTCCGAGCCAGAAGGGGAAAATCGTGTTTTGAGAGCAAAAACAGAGCCCTAGAGAGAGAAAGTGCGAAGAACACACCCTAGAAGCTGTCCTTAGAGCTGGATTTCATCGAATCGAGCTTGGAGATCGTCATAGGAGTGGCAATCATCGTCCCGGAGCAGATTATCCTCATCGTTATGAGTATGACTAATCCGATTCTTGTTTTCTCTTCTCTCTCTATGGAGTAGAACCCTTCTCTCACTTGGGTATGAAGACCCTAGTTCCTTATGTTAGGGATTTGATTGTAATGACTTGGGATGATATTACTGTTTGATTTTAATCGAATGACGCATGTTTAATGAATTGATTTGAGTCTGATCAGCTTTTCTCAATTTCTGCTGCAACCTGAGATAGATAGAATCTGATTAGGTTGTTAGAGCCTCTTCATTCGATAGTAGGAGATTGGCTATACGAGAGTTAGCCAGTTTACTGCTTTACTGGTGTTCTTGGCGCCAGTAGTGGAGTTCTGTGTTCATAGCCTTAGCTTTCTATCCCGGTGAAGACTAGTCGTCTGCCGGGTAGTTAGACTGAGAGGGCTTGGTCAGCTAAGAGATTCCAAGCTACTGTCGGATCTTCCGCAGTCTAATCAACAGTAAATCAACCCAGGGAATTGCAATTGAACCTAACTAAGGGGCTAGGGGGACTCAATCCCGAGTGACTCTTGCCTGCTTTAGAAACCCGAACAATTTACTGCTTCTTGTTGCTTTTACTTTTCACAACAATCACTCGAACTAGTTTGCTAGATAATAGAGAATCACGGAGTAAGCAGTAGATCTAGACCCCGGGTTGATAATTAAACTTGCCTGTTACTGCATTCCCAGACTGCGATTACACTTGGTCGCAGTTTGGTGTTGTGTTTTGGCGTGTCAGTATAGGAATGCAGAATCATGACATTTTCAGCATTACTCCATATTGGCTTTAGGTATAGAGTGAAACTCCATTTAAAGATGATTCTGGTGAAGCATATTTTGCAATTTTGGAGCATGAATGCCTATTTTTCTTTCAGGCAAATCAGAGGAAGAAAGAACCAATTCCTCCACAAATCCAACAAGTTTGGAACATGAGACTGATATTACATGTTAAACTTACCGAGTTTAACTACTTGAACCCTCAAGCCGAGTATTCTATGGTTATGTGGAGCATGATCCACTTGGGGTAAGTGACGAATATATCAGCAGCATATCCTTTCAAATAGTAGAAGAGGGTACCATATTAATTTCATCATTTCAATTTATCTTATTGCTGTAATTTGATTGGAGCAATTGA
This sequence comes from Linum tenue, assembly GCA_946122785.1. Taxonomy (NCBI): domain Eukaryota; kingdom Viridiplantae; phylum Streptophyta; class Magnoliopsida; order Malpighiales; family Linaceae; genus Linum; species Linum tenue. Next base: position 12,526,291 of record CAMGYJ010000007.1, on the reverse strand, counting down.
GTGAGACAGCAAGTCAACTCCACACAAGTGCAGCTCTTATCTTGGAGAAAGCCAACAAGACTAAGCCAAGTCCTGAGAAATGAGAATCTTTGAGGGACAACCTTTACAGCGCAGAAAGTAAACATGGGGATGACTATGAACCCAAAGAAGTGCAGTGGTATTGCTAGAAGATTTGTGCAGTGAAGGTTCATGTTGTGAATCTTATTTTAAGTATTTTGTTTACCATAATAGGATGTTCGTGAATAGTTTGTTTTTACGATATGTGAACTTTTAGAAAGCTTTTAGAAAGATGTTATAAACGCGCTGCTACGGATCGGGAAATCGCCGGAATCGACAAAGCAAGAATACGAGAGCGAGAATCGAAAAACACAGACACACGATTTACGTGGTTCACTAACACGATGTGTGTTAGCTAGTCCACGGGCGAGAGAGAGCCAGTTTCACTATATCGAGGAGATTACAGATTACAGAGGAGTATGAGAAGTATTTATAGTACTTCTCCATGTGGGTCTAAACCTAATCCAATCTGACAAAGGAAACGGTTACAGACCAGGCCCAGAACCCGAACCCAAACCCAAATAACATTGAGCCCATACACCGTGGGCCGGGGGCGTTGCCCCCGCACCCCCACCAGGGCGTTGCCCCTGGACCCCCACCGGTCAGCGAGACCCCCGATTACCAGTCGTAGCGGCTGATAGTCCGATTCAAGTCATATCAACAAAAGATTTGTGCAGTGGCAGCTTTTAGAAGCTTAGCTGTCGCGATTAGTTTTTGACTTAATGTAGAATGAATCTTAGATGGCTACTTATACATTTCAGTTGTTCTTTACAAAGCTTTATCAGTAGAGTGTTTTTACTAAGATGTGGAGTGGAAAGCTTTATTATTAGGGTAAAGGACCTCTCAGCTAAAGCGGGATAGAGATAACAGGGAACAATTAGTAGGAAGCTTTCTCAGCTTTTTATTGGCAAGTGCAAGACGCCGTATGAGACTATGACCTGCCCTAAATCTATAGTTGGGTATTTTTTGGTTTCATACCTTTGGTTTATACAGCTAGAAGCCCTCTAACCTGGCTTAACTCTTCGGTATGGTGTTTTCCTTAAGATGTGTCCTGTAGAAAGCTTTATCGGTAGGTTTTTTCTTATGGTTAGTAAGGTAAGGTGTTTTTAATAGGAGGTATATTGTGGAATAAAAGGAACATAAAATTTACTTGAAATAAGTTTTGTGAGTGACTTCCTGGGGAATCTCCAACAAAATCTACTCCATGTTTGGAAAGTGAAGTGGGATAGCAGCAAAAGATTCTCCTTCTGAAGGCTAGCAAGCATCATAGATTGTACTTGGTGAATTTATCCTAATTAGGTGGGTGTTGTTTTCTGTTTATTATGATCTTGCAGTTTGTTTAATTATAGAGGTTTTCTTCATACAATGTAATTATGCAATGCAACATGTTAAGCATAACTATTGACGATCATGTGGAGAACACAGGAAATGGTCATTGCCGATTGGTGGGTTCCCTTTAATTTATAAGTCCAAAAGCCTTTTCAATTGTTTCTCATCTCATGTCTTTCTTAATTGCTTCATTACTTATATATTATCCCTAATATATCATCAGTACTTAATTTAATTACTACTGTAAATGTTATACTCGGGTTTGGATTGCAACATTGTACAAGTTATAAAATCATAAGATTTGTTGCAAATTATCACACATAGAATAAAACACAGTACACGTTGAGGTTCTATACTATACCGGCCAACGGGCCGGGCCCAATGCTAGTTATTGTAAGTGCACATGTTAAATTGAGCGATTTCCAAACCTAGTTGTAGTTGTCCAAAATTGAAAATTATAATCCCAAATGGATTTTTTTAATATATTATTATTGGTTTGTGTTCCTTTCATGCACGATGTGAAAAGACGTGATTTTGGAGACACAATCTCCAATTAGCCATTAAGAAAGTTGACTAATATTTATAATAAGTTTGCATCCCAATATTTAATGGTTATTAACAATAATCTGCATACCAATATCCAATATCTAATGGATATTGCACGACACAATGACCAATAATAGTAGTCAAAACTATTATTAATTCTCCACCTATTGAAGTATATGGTCAGACTGTAGTGCAGTTCGAAAATAAGATGAATATTTGATACTACAAGAAACAACATTTTTAAAATTCCAGTTGTGCACTGCTGCAACAGCCAAGAATAAGCGAACAGTGATCATTTTAACAACTAGAGCAAAGGTGCCCATGTAGTCGGTCCCTTCACGTTGTATGTAGCATTTGGCCACAAGACGTGCCCTGTTCCTTTCAATGGAACCACTGGACAAATATTTGATCTTATAGATCCACTTGTTGCCAATGGCAATAGTTCCTGGAGGAAGAGACACAATATCCCAGATCTTGTTTCGTTCCAAGGCAGTTACTTCATGCTGCATAACTAAATTCCAATCACTGGATTGAGCAGCCTCATGATAAGAAGAGGGCTCTTTGTGAGCAGAACTAGTGAGAACAAAGTGCCAATGAGATGGAGTGAGCTGATCCTAAGAAATATAAGAGTCAATAGGATACCTGGTACTGGAAGTTGCTGGACACCACTTGGATGCAAGTAATTAGGGCATGCGGTTGACCAAGTCATGAAGACGAGCAGGGGGACGAATTAGACGAGGAGGCAAGGGTGGAGCTGAAGAAGGTGAAGTAAAATAAGTAGAGGAGGAAGTGGAATCAATGGGACTATGGGAAAAGACAGGAAAGGGAGGTGTGTCAGGTGGAGCTGCACCATCAGAGTCAGGGTCATTAGAAGAGGAAGGGAGGGAAGAAGAAGCAAAATAGGAGGGAGATAAGGAGGATCATCATCCTCTTGGACATATATGGCAATGGAAGGGACTGGAAGAGAGAAGAGGATGAACTGGTTGTGACAGCAAAGGGAAAAACAAATTCATGAAAGAGGACATCTCGGGAAGTGAAAATCTTATGAGTGTCTAAATCATAAAGGCGGTAACCTTTTATACCAGGGGTAAAACCAATGTTAATGCATTTTCTTGCACGAGAGGATAACTTGTTTCTGGTGCTGGGTGGTGGAAGCAAAGGTAAGACATCCAAACACTCTAAGGAAGGATAGATCAGGTGGTTTTTGGTAAAAAGTTCAAAAGCTTATTTGTCAGGAAAACTTGGGAAGGGATTCAATTTATGAGAAAAACAGCATGTAGAACATAGTCTGACCAGAGTTCAATAGGGAGATTAGCTTGGAATTTCAAAGCACGAGCAACAGATAGGATATGTTGGTGCTTTCGTTCAACTTTCGAATTTTGTTCAGGGGTTTCAACACAAGATTTTTCATGTATGATGCCTTCACTAACAAAGAAATCTGTCATTTTGAATTCATTTCCCTGAACTGCGAATTCTCTTAATTCGAGTTGAAAATTGAGTTTCACCACAAGATTGTAAAAGGAGATCAAATGAGGTCTGGTGTCACACTTTTGTTTTATTAATAGAACCCAAGTCATTCTACTGAAATCGTCAATGATGGTTAAAAATAACGAAAACCATCATGGGAAGGACTTGCATTAGGACCTCAGATGTCCATATGGATAAGGTCAAAAGCTCGAGTAGAAACAGAGTTGCTGGGATGAAAAGGTAACCGTTTTTGCCATGCAAAATGGCATACATCACAACCAGGAAAATGACTCATATCAATACTATAGTTCAATTGCTTTAGGTATGGAAGTTTAGAATAGGAACATGGCCTAAACCATAATGCCAGAGATCAAAGGGAGAAGTTGTGCTTGAGGCAGCAGCTTGAGAAGGACTATTGACATGGCTTATGTTCATTCTGTATAGACCATATAGGAGCTCAGCAAAACCAATCACTTGCATCTTCATAGTGTCCCGAATACAGGAAAAACCAGAAGAAAATGTGAGACATAGGTGATTCTGTTAAGTAAGTCTGCTCACTGAAATCAGATTAAAAGTGAAATCTGGAATAAAGAGAACATCTATGAGGACAAATCAGATGAGAAGATCAAAGTCCCCATGTGAGTGGCCTTGATTGATTGCCCAGCAGGCAAGTTGATATTAACCTTGGTCACAGCAGTGCAATTGTGAAACAAATTCTTATCACAGATGATGTGATATGTTGCCCCTGTATCCAGTATCCAAAGGTCTTTGTGTGATATAGCATGAGTTGGAATAGATGATAGGGTATACTTGCCTTTGTCTTCCAGATTCCTACTTACGAAGGCAGCAACTGCATGAGGTGAAGCTGGAGTGTTGTTACCAGAATTCCCTGATGAAGAACCAAGGTTGTTCTTGAGAAGATTCATGAGGCCTTCATACTGCTCCTTGCTGAGGGTGATTCCATTATTGTTGTTCTGAGTAGCAACTGAGTTTGCTTGCCTTGGAACCAAAGAAAGTATACCTCGACCATCTCTAGGGGACATTCCAGAAGGCCATCCATGCTTGTGATAGCATGTCTCTTCAGTGTGACCCTGCATTTTACAAAAGTGCAGTAGGGTCGTGGGCCACCAAACCTTCCTCGACCTCTGCCTCTACCTCGAGAACCTCCAGCAGAAGTGTTCCATTCTGGTCTAGCCTGCTGTTGATCGGGAAACGTATACCCATGGACTACAGTGCTAGAGCTATAGATTCAACAACACGACCCTTATCTCTGCCTCTACCTCGAGAACCTCCAGCAGAATTGTTCCATTCTGGTCTAGCCTTATGTTGATTGGAAACGTATACCCATGGACTACAGTGCTAGAGCTATAGATTCAACAACACAACCCTTATCTAGTTGACTACCATAACATTGTCTTTCATACTGAACCATTTTATGGAAGACTTGATCCATTGTAGGCAGATGATCATTAAAGAGGACTTGAGATCGAGAAATAGCATAGTTCTCATTAATCCACGAAGGAAATGAACAATCAAATTCGTATCATGGTAGAACTTAACTGTGTTGATAGCTACGCAATCACGATGACTATTGGGAGCACAAGCACAGTTAGGTATGGGCTGGTAATTCTTACGTTCTTCCCATACTATGACTAATTCTGTATGATAATCAAACAATGTTTTAGCTCCTTGCTTCAGAGTGCATAATTATTCTTGCAACACTATGATTCGAACTAAGTCACCTTGACCATACCTTTGCTTTAGGTTTTTCCAGACCTCCGTGGCCATCTTGATACTTCTCACGCTTTTACCAATCAACTCGTCCACTGTCTGGAGGATCCGGTAAAGAGTTTGTTATGAGGGAACGAGATTCTGTCAAGCTTGTCTTTTAGTGTGTGTTAATAAATGCAGCGGTGGCGGGTGATGACGTCGGCGCTCTAGCGAGGGATTGGGCGGGAAAGGGAGAAAAGGAATGTGGGCTGATGCTCAAAGTCTGGGCCGGGTAAAATGGGTTTTTGATAATAAGGCGGCCCACACTATGGCTCATATTCTTTGTAATTGGGATCAATACAGTCAAAAGCGTGATTCTACCTAGAAGCGGAAAGAGATAAATCGTAAAGCGTAGAATCAAAACGGAAGGTTTTTACGCATACTGTAAAATAGCTAAATTTTTTTGTTAAGTACGACATATACTGTGTAAAATATGAGTGCACATAATTTAGATAAGTTAATAATACATGCAATTCATGTCTAAGTAGAGCAATTCATAGCATCTTAACAATAAGTTCATAAACATAGATCTTAACAATAAACCACCTTCCCCTCTATGCTAATGAATTTGGGAAGGGCCTAGTTGGTGAATTAGATTACTCTATTGAAGATGAGAATGCATCCAAGTACCTGGTTTGTATCTTTTAATTTCAAATATATCATATTGTTGGTGATTTACCGTTAAAATTTACTTTTTATAAATAGCTAGCTTTTGATCCGGCCAGTTGGTCGGAACTTTTATAAATATAATTTTTCGTAAATTGCACTTACGGTTGGTAAATGCAATAATAAAATGGTTCTCATATATTTTTACTATAGTATATAAATTTTAATTTCAGTAATCATTTTCGAAGTTAACTTAGATTATGAAAGTTAAATTAGTATTTGACAATAAAAATAAATAGTCTTATCAAACAATTCAATCATACAATCACATCATAAACAAAACCCTCAAACAAATGAAATATTCCACCATTAATCCTTAGGACTTTGCTACGGTGACATGCACTTTTCGGTCGACCTCATATAGGATCAGGTCGACCTAATCTGTTGTTTCAGTGTAAAAACAGTTTCATGGTGCCTACTTTGGAGATTCATATCTTACAATTGGCTAGATGGAAATTGGAGATTAAAGGCTTGTTTTGAAGCTGAAGTGTCTCTCTACACATTAAAGTACTTGGGAGCTCAATAGAAAGTCCAGGATACCATTTTTGAACCTGACCAAATGGCTATGCCAAAACTGGGAAACTGCCTGAAAATGGCCAAGTCTGGCAACGTGTTTGTCAAGCCTACTTTGGAGCTCAATTTGAGAAGCATGGATGCGAGTCAAGTCTAGGGCCTCTACCACGTTAAATTACGTATTTTTTTATATAAAGGCAAGGAATTGAATGAAAGATTGAATATCTTTAAGGCTTCAAACAAAAGGCTCGAAGTTGCTACGAAGGCTGTTTTTCTGGCCGCTTGCTTGTGCTCGAAGTCTGCCAGAAAAACAGCCTTCGTAGCAACTTCGACCCTTTTGTTTGAAGCCTTACATATATCCAATCTTTCATCCAATGCCTTGAATTTGTATGAAAACATACCTAATTTAACGTGGTAGAGGCTCCTGGACTCGACTCACATTCATACTTCTCGAATTGAGCTCCAAAATAGGCTTCACAAACACGTTTCCAGACTTAGCCATTTCCAGGCAGTTCCCAGTTTTTGCATAGCCTTTTGATGAGGTTGAAAAATGGTCTTCTGGACATCCTATCGAGCTCTCAATCACTTCAATATGTAGAGGGACACTCCAGCTTCAAACAAGTCATTAGTCTTCAATTTCCATCTAGCCAATTGTATGATATGAATATTCAAAGTAGGCACCATGAACTGTTTTTACACTGAAACAACAGATTAGGTCGACCTGATCCTATATGAGGTCGACCTAATCCTAAATGAGGTCGACCAGATCCTATATAGGTCGACTGAATTCTAAATGAGGTCGACCTAATCCTAACTGAGATCGACCGGAAAGTGCAAGTCACCGTGACATGCATGTCACCGTAGGCACACCCTAATCCTTAACTCTCAACTCAATCTTTTCGAAAGAACACATTAGTTTTTAGGTTATGTAGTCATTAACCACCGATTGCCTACATATAATATATTAAGCTCAAAGCCCAAAATTTTGAAAACTCTAAATAGAAAATGGTTCAAAAATAATTATGATAAATATTTTAAAAAATATATTTATCTTATTTTCATCATAAATCTAAACCTCAAATTTGAATCCAAGTAAACATGTCTCTTTGAGCTTTTACATATTCTCTTTCAGCCTATACGATTAACCATATATCCTCAAGTCAATACACTGAAAATATACAGTCTAAACTATTAATTCCCTAATTCTTAACACTAAAATTCACCGTACAACATCATAGCCCAAAATATGCGAATATGCAATAATTAACATAATTTTTAGATTCAACTTAATAAATGTATGATTGTGGTGATTTCCTAGGAACTAAAGTGGGATTAATATCCTTTCAAGTAATTAATAAAGCTAATTTTGTCAACCATACATTTACTTACATCTTAATAAACCTAAAACCAAAAAAATCTTCCTTGCATAAAGTGACCTTCAAAACAAATCAATAGTAATTAAGCATGCGAGTTTATACCTTGACATCTAGCTACACAAACTTCTTCAATATCTCTATCTCAAAGTTTGTGGCTCTGAAATCTGAACACTAACCTAGTTGATTAATTCCAATCCATGTAATTCAATAAATTCGACGTAGTTGTAATCACACACTGAAATAAACTTTTGTATACTTTAAAATAAAACTCGTTACGACATCAATTGTTACTTTAGGCACCTAAAACTATCATGTGAATTGATGTTATGCAAATGCCTTCATTATATAAATTTATACTATGATTGTTCACAACTAATACTATGCTGGTATAATCTCATCCCCACATTATCATTAGGTCAACCCTTGGGGTTTGATTACCACATGTTCAGGAGAATAAAATATTTTATTTTAAAACATATCAAAATTAATATATTGTGTTTTACCAAAAAAAAATTAATATATTGTGTACATAACAAAAAATAAGATTTTATCACACAAAAATATTTGAATTCGGAATTAGTATAAATGAAATACAAACCGATAATTATAACCGAAGAATTAAAGAAAAAGTAAAAATATAGAGTAAAATGTGTTCACACTATGAAAAGATGATGAAAGATTAAGAATACTAAAAAATAAAGATTAATTGATATTATAGTAAATAAATAATGCTACCCAAAAATTGAAAGTTTGGTGAGTAACTTCCCCACATTTAAACATATTTTTAATATTAATATTTTTTTAATTATTAACTTTCTTAATTACCACTACACCCCTACCTAAAATTAAGAAGAGAGCAATAAATTTGAAATAGAGAAAAGTACACAAAAGTGTACTATATATTATTGGTGGATTTCATTGAAAAATCCATTTAGTAAACTAGAAGCGTAAAAGCGTTTTGGTGAATTAGAAGCGTAAAACTGTAAGCTTTTAAATTTTAAAACGCAATTTAGTACGATTTTATACACTACATATTATATATGGAAACAGAAGCATTTTGGTGTCCTAAAAACGGAAAATCGTAAGCTTTTAAGTTTTAAAGCGCGATTTTGACTTATATTGATTGGGATGTCGATGAGATTTGGGAGGAAAGACCACCGGTTATACTAACCTCCCAATTGAGAGTAGATTGTTGTAACCCAACGATTGATTCATTAATAAAATACCCAGGGATTTCTATATAAAAAAAAAATGAATGTGTCAACGCCTTAAACCAAGATTTGTAGTTGGCACTTGGCACTGGCAGTTGAGACTACGGCACAACGCATCGCTTTGACCATGCATCAAAACAACAAGGGTAAATACAATATATTATCCATAACTATTAAGCAGCGGGGAATTATAGCCACAATTATCGAAATACAAATTATTATAACTATTATTGTGGGTCAAGATTTGGCTAACAGCCAGTTACTGTTTTCAAATTTTTAACGTAGAAGGCCATGTCAGCATCGTAAAAATATGATATGATGACTGCCACGTGGGAGCCAGCTCACCATCGTAAAAGCTTAGTCATCATTACTAACAGAAGTGTTAACGAAAACTTAACGATTGGCTAATAATTTGTATTTCGATAGTTGTGGCTATAATTCCCCGCTGCTTAATAGTTATGGCTAATATATTGTATTTGCCCAAAGAACAACGAAAAGATCTATCAAGTAAAATAAAACAGCATCCGGTTAATAACTAGTAAAACAAACGTCTCCACAGGAAAGAAAAACTACATTTGCAGCTAAACTAAAACTGTAAACCAAATCCGATGGTCTCAACCAGACAACAAAAAAACTTAATCGTCGAACAGACTGAAATCCATATCATCGTCGGACTCTTCTTCCGGCT